>VWZI01015737.1:266259-365172 GCA_013396835.1 Psilopogon haemacephalus | reverse complement strand
GGGTGAGGAGGACCCTTCGCTGACGTTTTTTTCTTTTTCCATAGCCGCCCCCTTCCCCGAGCCACTCCCCTCGTCCACTGAAAGTCAGCGAGTAAAACAGCGGACGGTCGCGGTGAGCGCACCCACAGCCATTAGGGTTAGCATCCCCAGGTCCTCCCCTCCGGCCGCGCCATGTGGCTGTGCCCCAGCCGGAGCTTTTAAACCAGCCCCGGGCACGCGCACCGCGCCTCTGATTGGTCGGNCGGGGGGGGGAGAGAAAGAGTGGCGGGAGTTCGGAACGCTGCGGCTGTTTGTCAGCCGGGCGCAACACGTGCGCTTGGCCGCGGACAACTCCAGTGCTGGGACGTGGGTCCGTGTACGGAACCGGAACCTGAGAGCTACGGTCCAGAGTTAGACCTGGTACATGGAGCCGGGATTTGAGTGCTGATGCCTGCGGTTTAGGGACGGGGCTTGGAGCCCGACTCGTGGTCAGGCCCAGCCCAACTCAGTCTAGGGCCCCTGGGTGAAGAAGTAGGCCTATAAACTACTCCTGTTCTCTCAAAGCAGGGCTCCGTCGGCCCCCTGTGCTCTGATAAAAGAGAGCATTTATCTCGTCCATGATTTCTCTGTGCAAGACAATACCTGCTCTCTGAAGCACTTGCCTCAGACGTGGCTGTCTCACTGCTGCTGCAAAATATTTCTCAGAACAGTTTATGGGTTGTTGGCTTTTTGACCTTGAGATTTCCAATGTTTCAAGGCTGCATGCTTTGGCTGGTACAATGGAGCATGAAGAAACAATGTACAGCTGTTAATCTTTCTTAGTTGTACATTTACTGCACAGCATTGCTGCGTTAGAAAAAAAAGTCTTTAATAACATACTTTACACTTTAGAAAGAAGCCCTTGTGGACCAAGAAGGAACTGTGCAAGACAGTATGATTTTTACTGGGACTTCCAAAAGACATGCTACATACACAGGCTAGACGCTAGCTTCCAGGTAGCTGAAATGTCCGTTTCTTTTCCATTAATCGTAAAATTGCACATATTTTAAGAAGCATTTTCTGTGCACCACGTTAGGTTAAGCCTCCCTGTACTCTGTCATGGTAATCTGTATTCAGGGAAGCCAGGAGCCTTATGTTCAACCTGAAAATTTCCTGTTAGGAGGGGCACTACATTTCACCTTAACACCATCTGGGACCATGCAGACTATCTCCTTGTTTAAGCATTCAGCTTAATTCCAGGAAAGAGGCTAAAACCACCAGAAAGAACTGGAGTGGAAGTAAGTCCTTATACCAGCATCATGGTGTAGGCGTAGAGCCTGTCAGTCTGATGACTCCACACCAGCGTTAGGAGGGTGAAAGAGGCTTTCAATGCACCAAAACCTTTGATTCTGAACTACAATTTCATGACCACCAAGGAGGTGGTAAGATTTTTCCACCTCATTAGGATTCTTGGTCATCTCTTCCTTGAAGCTCAAGCACGTTAAACAATGTCATTTTTATGCCTTACAGAAGCAGTTCCTCAGTTGTAGCGACTTGTGAAGTGATGCTTTCTTTCCCAGGTTCTGTGAGGTGCTCTGAGACTGCTATCCAGGTGAAGCTGAAGTATATCACAGGGCAAGTAGTAGCCTTCAAAGATTGGTACACTGTTAAGGATTGTGTGACACCATAATGAGGTTCTGTCACACAGAGGTAAGGGAAAACCTTTTAATTTCCTTCAGTTAAGTAGTGGGTTAAGTGGTGTCAGCCACAGTGTGCAGAATTGCTGTCTGCTCATTACTGTTCATCTTCAGGTCATTGTCATTGACATTCTTCCCCACAGCTTCCCTATCTCCCCAGGATGTGACAATCCCATGGGTAACAAACAAAAATATACTGGTGCTGGACAAGGAGTATTGTGTTTCCAGTGTCCTAAGCATCAATGGCAACACCATCAATCTCCATTTGGCCAAAGCTGTCTGTTTGGTGGTATGTTCCAGGTAAAGAACATTAGGAAAAAGTGGTTTGTGTACATTTAAGTATGTGTGTTGTTTTGAAAAGACACTGGAAAGATATTTCACCCTTCCATAGGCAACTTCAGCAGCTGTGAACGCTGAGACCGTTCAGCTTCTCAGACAAGGTTATAGCATCTTACCTGAACGGTACTTTCCTATGTGTTTGTCAAGCTGTAACTGAAAATACTACTGTATCAATTATATAATATATTAGTGAGTTTGTATTTTATGTTTTATTCATTTGCACAACAGACCTTGTGATCATGGTGTGCCACTAAACACGAGTACATTCCCCATTCTTATTTTCCTAGGTGGACCTGAGAGCTGTTGCAAGCATGAAAAGCAATGGTAAGGCTGATAATTGTTCCCAATTGCTCTTTTGTGGCTCCTGATACACGTCCTTGCAGTTATTAGAGGCCTCTGCGTGATGACAGCAGTAGCGTTACTGATGAGTTAAACAGAGTATTGTTACTGCTTGCTTCCACCTTGCTTGTTTCCTCTCTCTCTTCCCTGTCACTGCTTCCTTCTGGAGCCCTTCCTATTTCATTTATTTTAGCTTTTCCTACTGCTCCTCGCACTGCCTGGGATTTCGCTCATGTTTCTCTTCACAAAGGGTGGCAGAGCTAAGATCTTTTCTCCACCTCCTTCCAAGGCATTTAAACGTACTAGAAAATCCAAGAGGATTAGTCACTTCCTCGTTTTCCAACTCCAGCTGCAGCAAGAGGCCTGCAAAGCAGATGCTGCCCTGTGTAACAGTGTGCTGTGTTCAGCTCCTAATTTGCCTGCATGCTCTGCTTTATGATGTCCTGCCCTGCAAGGCTTGCAGTGCCAAGTAATTCCTTTCCATCTCTGTGGCTGTCTCACTCTCATTTCTGTTAAACATGGACTGAACCTGCCCTGATTTGTTCCTGCAGAGCTTTGCGTCTCTCCTTGGCAGCCTCATTTGTCCTGCTCATCCCACCCGCATTTAGTGGCGCCAGCGGGCAACGATCGGTCATACTCTGCTCCTCTAATTTTCCTGGGTTTCTCAGCTCCCTTTGTCAGTGTATTTCTTCTTGTCTGAGCTTCATTCCGGACAGAGCAGTCCTTCCAGCCTCTGTAAATGCAGCAGGAAATAGATTGACGTGACACCGTTTCGGAATGACATTTTGGTATGAAATATTAACCGAGAGTATGGCTCTTTATTTACAGATGTGTTGGAAATCTAAACTAAAGCGTTATAGGAAATATTCCATCTTAAAGATCGTCTTTCACACCAATGCTGTTACTCTTGGTGTGTTTGGAAAAGGGGCAGCAGATGACATGTTGGAGCACTCCACAGCTAGCAGAGGATGCCTACTGGCTCTCCCAGAGGCCGGCTGCGGGGCGCTCTGGGGGTGTTTGGGGTGCTGGTCCATGGTTTCATGAGGATGCAGATTCTGGGTGACCTCCGGTGGAAAAGAGGACTCGGATTAAAAGGTCGTAGGGCAAGTAGCATCAGTAGCGACAGTGGGAAAACCCAACTCAGCGCTGTTTCCGTAGTGTAGTGGTTATCACGTTCGCCTAACACGCGAAAGGTCCCCGGTTCGAAACCGGGCGGAAACACGCCACAAAATAGTTTTTAATTTTTCTCTCTCCTGTTGCGCCAGGAAAAACAACCCGCCCAGATGCCACATCAGGGGTGCGAGCGAGCTGCAGCGTAGAGCTAAGATTTTAATTACACACCTTTCCCCGAACTCCCCCTGTGTGCGCTGACAGGGCGAGACTCCTTCACGGTTCTGCACGAACAGTCACAAGCGCATTGAACCCATTTATTCAGCGACCCAGGGCGCAGGGCGAGGATCTACTCCCAGCCGCCAGCCCGTAGCGTTAGGACCCTCGAGCCGACGCTACGACCCCAGAGGCCTCTCGCCCGGCGCCTGCATCTCCTGGCATCCACAGTGCATCGCTGCATTAACGGCTGCCTCTGCCGTAGAAGTTGTAGTCCGCGCCTCCCCGCGACACTCCCGGGAAGCTTTTCGCAACCCAGACCTGCCCGTTCCCTGCCTCACGAGGCAGGTCGTGGCGTTCGCTCTCCGCCCCCGCGTTCCGCCTTTGTCGCCAGTGCTGCCGCTGCCCCTCGGCGACCCCGGGAGCAGGACGCCGGAAGTGGTGTCCCGGAAGCGGCGTGCGAGGCGTCATCAGAACATGGCGGCCTGAGGTAGAGGCGCTCCTTCCTTTCCCCGCCGCAGGTACGTGGGACGCTACCGCCACTGCCGCTGACCTGCCGGCCCCGCAGCGGTCTTGCTGCCGTAGCAGCGGCTTTCGGGGTGGGAAGCGCTGGGACAGCGGTCAGCCGGGGGGTCACTGGGGTGGCAGGGCCAGGCCCGGACGAGGGCCGCGGCCGGGGAGGGCGCTGCGTGCTCCGTCCAGTCCAGCGGTGAGGCCGGGACTGGGGCCGTGGCTGCCGTGGTGCGCCGGCTTCCTGTTTGCTGCCTTGCTGCCGACGCAGCCCTTCCTTCTGGGTTCCGGTGACCTCTCAGGACTACTCTGCAGCCGGGGTCTGTCTGTGCCCTGCCTCTGCGGCCAGAAGCGGGGCCGTGCCCCGAGCAGCAGTTCTCTCTGCCGCCTGAGTGCAGTTCGGTCCGACCCCGAGTGCCTCGCTGCTTCAAAGTGCTCCTCGGAGCCCAGTTTTGACATGACAGCTCATAAGCTTAGACAAGCTAATCCTCCGATCTGCGTGGGGAGTTATGCACGTCTCTGCTCTCTCTCCCTCGTTCTGCCTCTAAAATTAGCAGCTCCCCAGGTAAGAAGGATCCACCCATCTCACTATGCCTCCTACAAAAGTACTATTAAACCAGCAATCCTGCAGCGATCACGTGAGAATTTGGACACGGGCTTTGTTGTAATAATTAACTTGGCCCTTTAAAGGGCAGAGAAAGTTAAATCTGATATGTAAATAATTTATTTTTCCTCACTTTCCCAGATCCGAACAAAGAGGGTGCAGCTGGTTATCAAAATGCAGTATTCCCATCACTGTGAGCACCTTCTAGAGAGACTGAACAAGCAGCGAGAAGCCGGCTTCCTGTGTGACTGCACGGTGGTGATCGGTAACTGCCAGTTCAAGGCGCACAGGAACGTGCTGGCATCCTTCAGCGAGTACTTCGGTGCGTTTTACAGAGATGCATCTGACAACAATGTCGTGTTGGACCAGACTCAAGTGAAAGCTGATGGATTCCAAAACCTTTTGGAGTTTATTTATACGGGAAACTTAAACCTTGACAGGTAACGCACGCTATTCAAATGGGGAAGAGAACAGGGGAAGCCAGGCAGTACTGGATCCTGTTGTGATCTGTAATTAGTTGTGGAGGAACAAATCGTGGTGTGGTGCATGTTACCTTCTTTGTGTGCTTTAAAATGTCACATGACACAAGTGCCCAAAAAAAAAAGCTGTTGTCTGATATTTCACTGATTGGTAGTTTCAGTTTCCCAGTCTTTCTGTCTCGATTGGAAGGGATTAAACATCATGCATGGTTACCAGGAGAGGGAAGGATAGGTGTATTCTTCCTAAAGTTGGACTCTAGGAGTCTGGTTTTGCAGAGGGCACACAGAAGCCTTGTCTGTGGTAATGGCTGAACCCTGAGGATAGATGAGGATGGGCACGATTTTTAAAAATAAGGCTTGTTAGAATTTGCAAAACCTGTGACTTAAAATCTTGTGTTACGATGCCCAAAAGAAGTCACAGATAAAGTGTTTCTGCCCTTTACTGCATTGGTTTTGTGCCTGTTGTGTTGCTTCACATACAGTGAGGATCCTTTGCAGTGCTTTCTTTTCTCTGTGAAAGAAAGTGATTATTTCTCCTGAGGGATGTGTGACTATTTAGAAGTTCAGGATTTTTACTCCTAGTGTCAAAGGCAGGTTTAAAAGCCTTTGTTTCTGCTGGACCCTGAAAGCTCATGCTCTGTGATTTCAGTCCAAATATGCAGGATGGGGAGGTTTTTAGATTACAGCAGCACCAGAGCAGTGTAACAGCTGTAGAGTGAAGTTAGTGACTGATGCTTGGCAAACACAGCAGAAGTCTGCTGTGTTCTTTATGTGTGTCTGGAACCACAGGAACCTTATTTCTGGATTCCTCCAAAGCAGTTGAGATCTCAGAGGGAAGAGGAAGGTGAAAATACCATTTTCACCCAGGGAGAGCTGTTTGATCAAAGATGATACCTGCATGTGCACACATCATCTTGTAGTGTATTGCTTGCAGTGACCACTGCAGCTGTCTGTTGTCTTCTGTGGGAGCGGGTGCATGGTGGGACACCCAGAGGGTGTCCTTTGAACTCAGCACTAGTGTAATACAGGATACTAAACAAGTTGTGTTGATGGACAGAGTAATTGTGGCTAGTTACTTATTGTTAAGTTACTTCTACTGTGCAATAGGTGGTTAGAATGATGTTGTTTACCGTCAGTCTCTCTTTGTAGTGCTATAACTCCATAAATGCATTGATGTTGCCACCTTTTCCAGGTCAGTTGTTTTCTAAACCAAAAAGGCTTGTATTGCAGGCATTGAAAAACTTGAGTGTAGGAGTTGAATAGAGGATTTATCTGGTGTTAAAGTTGTCTGTGCTCAGCTGATACAGAATTTCCAAATTGTTTTATAAAGTAAGTTCAGTACCTGCCTCACAGGACTGCTGAGGTGAATGTACTGCTTGCAAGTTACTTGCACCTTCTGGCAGGAGGGTTATGGAATGGTAGTTTATGCATTTTGTTCTCCCTTTGTGCTATGATTTTGGAGCTTTTTTGAACCAACAGCCTCATGTCCAGCCTCACCACCTTACCAAATGGACTTCTAATTTTAAATTCAACAAAAAGCATGTGAGTGAAAATCGAGTTCTTTCTCCTGTAGATCTGCAGACCCCACTGGGCATGGGCCATGGTTTTGTGAGGCTTTGTCAATCACACTAGTGCCTTGGAGCACTGAGAGATTAGATTTTTTATGTGTACTCAAAGTTACCTTTTCTGACAGTGTAACAGTTGTGCACCTCTGATGTCTGTACTTGGTACCTTGATATAGAACAGATATTTTCTTTGTCCAGAATGCCGTCACACAAATCTTGTTCTCTTGCAGCTGGAATGTTAAAGAAATCCACCAAGCTGCGGACTATCTCAAAGTAGAAGAAGTGGTAACAAAATGCAAAATCAAGATGGAAGACTTTGCCTTTATTGCTAATCCCTCTTCTACGGAGACATCCAGCATCACTGGAAATGTTGAACTGAACCAGCAGACTTGCCTTCTGACTCTCCGAGATTACAGCAGCCGGGAGAAAGCAGATACTGCTGCTGCAGAGTTGGTTCAACTACAGGCAAAGAAAGCAGCTCTAGAAAAGAAATCTCCTCAGCCAAAGAAGCGAAAAAAGAACTTCAGCTCCCCAAAAAGCATACAGAATAAATCTGTGCAGTATCAGAATGAGGTGACTGAGAACACATCCCTTGAAATGTTTTTAGATGCAAACAAGCTGGCCACCCAGATCACAGAGCAGGCTGCCCAGGGCAGTGACAACTCTGAGCTTCAGCAGGCATCCGTGGTGGAAAGTGAAACGCTGGCAGCACAGGATATCCTGGTGCAGACTATTGCAGTGAAACAGAAGCGGGGCAAGCCCCAACAGAGCTGTGCACTGAAGGAGCACTGCATGTCTAACATAGCCAGTGAGAAGAATGCTTACCAGCTGGAGAACTCGGCAGAAGAGCTGGACCAGAAGTTCTCCAAAGCTAAGCCTGTGTGCAACACTTGTGGAAAGGTCTTTTCAGAAGCGAGTAGCCTTCGTCGACACATGAGAATACACAAAGGAGTGAAACCCTATGTGTGTCAGCTTTGTGGGAAGGCCTTCACCCAGTGCAATCAGTTGAAAACACATGTAAGGACTCACACAGGTAAGCTGCTGGCCTTGTCTTCATGGGCTGTGAAGACCTGGAGTCACAGCCCCTGAATACAGGACTGAAAAAACCTGAAATGTTGTCCACTGCTGGTATGCGTATAGGGCTAGTACTGATATCCTGGTAGCATTAAATGTTTCAGCTTTCTTCAGTTCAGCATCATACTTTTTACTTTCAATAGCAAGAGAGGACTTTGTTAGTGTGAGCATCTTGATTTTTTGAAAGACTCAGAAAAGCTGCTACCCTTTAACTCTGACGTGCCAAAAGCTGTTGCCAGTAGAGCATGAAAAAAATCATTGTACTTGGTACTAGAATTTCTGTTATTTTCTGTAAAACTTCCAAGTCCTAATATCCAAATCCCCCAGAAGTGGGGAAAAAAAAGTGATGTTGTGACAAGTAGATAACTTCTTTAGGGCCTTCTAAAAAGGTGGGGTGGTGGCTGGATTCCTGCAGCCTTTGGGATTTTGACTAGTAAAATGTGCAGCTGAAATGTGTGATGGTGTTGTGATCTCTGTAGTCAATAATGTTAGCAGAAGTTTGTGTTGTATCAAGAGCTACTGAACAAAGCATCAAAAAGAAATCACATTTGAATACTTAAATGTTAAGGCAACATCTGACTGAAGAAGATGATAAAGAACAAATATCTGGAGCCTGGGAACATGCAGGGGAGAAGGTCTGTGCTTGTCTTTCTGTGTTTTTTCCCTAGAGATGAAGAGCAATGCTGGGTTAGTTCTTTCTTCAGTCTGATCTGGTGTAACTGCTCTTCTGCTCTTGCTTTTGGTGCCCAGAGAGCGGCAGAGAGACTTGGCTTACTTTTCTTCCTTTGGTGGCTGGCATTCAGAATTGTAAAGTAACAGTGAATCAGATAAAAAATGTTTACTTTTGCTCTTTTTTTCTTCTTTGGAAAACTCATCAGGGACCAGCAGTGGAGCTCTTTCCAGGAAGCTGTGAAGATGTAGAGAAGTGAAGTAGCTGGTGTTTCAGGTGCAGCTGCAAGAACACCTTGCTCCTGCTGTAACCCAGGGGGAGAATTTCAGATACAGTCTGCTGCTGGCTACCCAAAGATCCTGTGCAATGAGACTGGTGACCACTAAGAACACAACCAGTCAGAGGAGTACCAGTAGCATTCTGCAGCTGATGCTAACAAGACATTAGTGAACACCACGCTGTAGGCTGAAGACGTTTTTCTGCTTGACAGGCAAGAAGCAGACGATTAGTGGTTGTTTATCTTGAATATTGCAAATCATGACAAGACATAGCCTCACAAAGTCTGAAAATGTGGTAATAGCATTCTTAAATTCATGGGGAAACGGCACTATTAAAAATACCGTTAACTCTTTTTCCCCCTCAATATATAGTCTGTTACCTGCTGTACTCCTGACACCTTCCACTTAGTGGCCTGATTACAGGATGTTCCAAGATGTTATCTGTAAGAAGCATTAGGACAGACACCTGAGCTGTAGTCAGGAGTTGACTGGAAAGCTTCCTTACGTAAGTGCAGACAGCACAAAGGTTTTGTTTTCCACTAGGGGAGAAGCCATACAAGTGTGAACTCTGTGACAAAGGCTTTGCTCAGAAGTGCCAGTTGGTGTTCCACAGTCGGATGCACCATGGAGAGGAGAAACCGTACAAGTGTGATGTCTGCAACCTGCAGTTCGCAACATCAAGCAATCTGAAGATCCATGCCAGGTAGGCAAAAGTGAGATCCAGCAAATGCTTATCCGCATGCTTAAATATGCAGAATCATTTAATCCAGTGCACAAAATTTGGGCATTTCTACTTCTTTTCTTGTGGGTGTTCCCCCATGCTGCACAACAGGATAAGTACATCTATGCACTTGCACGTTAGGCAATTGATTTGTGACGTATGAACTGATGCACTGCTGTCCTTATGGTAGTGATGCAGAAGGGTTTGGTTTAGTTTTGAGCTGCTTGTAGCACCAAAGAGGAGAGACTTCTTTCATGGGAGTAAGACAGACTAAGTTCTCACTGTTCACTATCTTGTTTGCATTTATTTTGGCAGAAGCAGGAATTATGTCCCCTCTTTGGGAATCATAATTTTGTCTTTCAGCACCCTGCAGTGGAGAACATGCGGAGTTCTCATGGTGCATGTTGCATGTGCAGGGCCTGTCATTCAGTTTAGTTGCCATAGGGATCACAGATATGCTGATTCTCAGGGGGAGTTTCACCCTGTGATAAACTGTTAACTCAGAGCCAAACTCACAGAGCATCAGTATAAGGAACTTAGGGATAAAGTGCTACTTGAGGAAAATTCCTTAAGCATGGATGCTGCTCCCCTTCTTGCCAGGAGGTGCCTCACTGATGCCTGTGTTGGTTGGCAGGAAGCACAGTGGGGAGAAACCCTACGTGTGTGACCGCTGCGGACAGCGCTTTGCCCAGGCCAGCACACTCAGCTACCATGTGCGCCGCCATACTGGAGAGAAGCCCTACGTGTGTGACAGCTGTGGAAAGGCCTTCGCTGTCTCCAGCTCTCTCATCACCCATTCCCGAAAACATACAGGTGAGAGGGGGCCAGAGCTGTGCAGCTCCTGGCACAGGAGGACTCGCTCTGCAACAGCCTTGGAGATGGGTGATGGCCCAAAAACTCTAAATGTGGAGTTGTCGTCCAGCTACTTTCCTGTGTCTTTTCCCTTTGACCAAGTCAGAGAGCTCTTTCTCCCATTGGACATTACCTCTGTTTCACTTTGATTTGTTCTTTATGTGTTTTCTGGTTTATACCCTGAAATAACAAACTCCTTGTGTTTCCTTTAGGAGAGAAGCCATATATCTGTGGCATTTGTGAGAAGAGTTTTATTTCTTCTGGAGAGCTCAATAAACATTTTCGGTCCCATACAGGTCAGTTTCCAGATAGGCTGCTTCCTGCACTATAAATAATGCATTACCTTTACCCTTTTGCCTTTAAACCACACCGTGTTGTGCTGTGCTTGAAAGTGGACGAGTTCTTTCATTTATGTATTTCTATGTTAATATAACTTAAAGGAAATACCCGATAGTTTATTTTTAATTGCCTTTTTCAGATTCATATCTGTGTGACAGTGTAGCTGTTGATGTATGGTCGTGGCTTCTAATGTTTGGGGGTTTTTGCTTTGTTTTAATCTATTATTCTGGAAACAAGTTTCTTCTGAATACAGACAGACAGACAAAAGAAGAGAGTTAAAAAATTGTCTTTTAAAATTCAACACTGGAATCCATTCCCTGTGTCTCTAACTGGGTTTTTGTTCTCTTTCAAGATTGCTCTAATTGCTAAACCAAATTTTTTCAGGTGAAAGACCATTTATCTGTGAAATGTGTGGAAATTCTTACACAGATATAAAAAACCTTAAGAAGCACAAAACAAAAGTTCACACAGGTGAGTTTCTTGTGCAAAGAAAAAAATTAACTATTTCATCAGTAGAGATTTGCTTGTTTGTTGGGGTTTTGTTGTTTTTTTTTTTTTTTGCTCATTAAAAAATAATGTATTGTTTTATAGTTACTTTCATAAGAGCCAAAAGCATCCACTTCAGAGGCACCCAACTCTTTTAAAGCATAAAGTAGATGTTGAAAAATAGATTCAAGACATGTTTCCAAGCATTTGCATTGCTATTCAAACAGGTATTGAGCAACATAGAGGTGGATTGCTGTTGGCAGAATTTCTGTAAATGAAAGTACATTTTGTCCTAGAAGGCAAGATCTGAATCTGACTATGTCAAAGGAAGGTAGTAACTGAGGTAAACAAGGCATATTGGATACCAGAATTACTTGACATCCCGAAGGCACAGATATTTTTAATTTAACAGTGAAAGATTGGGGTTTTTTATCTGTACAGTCAATGTTAATCCAAGTCTGAGCTGGATTAGGAAGCACACAAGATCAGACAGCTGGCAAAAGGTTCCCAGCTGTGATACTGCTCTATAAAGACTTCACAAACATTTATCTGTTCCTACTCTGGATACCGGATTTTGATGAGGAAGAAATGTGGTATTTGTTTCTTACCTGTGGTGTGAAGGACAGAGGTGTTCAGCCTCTTCCACGTTGTCTCCATACACCTTGGTTTCTGTCCATCCTTAAGTCTGTTAACTAATTCCCTTGCCTCTGTCATATGGAAAGGGAAACATCTGTCTGTGTACATCTGGGTTGGGAGGGAAAGGGTATGAAGATGAGAGTCACAAGCAGAGGCAGCTTTGAATATCAGAAGTTTGAGAAGCCACATTTAGTAAGGCCATAGTGCAGCAGGAAGGCAGTGGAAGCAAGGGTGAGGTGAAAGCAGCAGCAGGAAGGCTGGGCGGAGCCTGGGGGTGTGAACTGGGAGAGCTGCCAAGGAAGGGTAGCTCTCAAGGAGAGACAGAAGGCAGCTGGGAGTGCTTCAGCACTGAAACAATAGGCTTTGAAGCACACTGGTAGAGGAAGGGTCAGATACCTGATACGGCTTTATCAGAAAGCTGTCCAAGAGCAGTGGCAGCCTGGACTCTGTTGACAGTGACTTCAATTAGGAATGGAAAATCATTTCTCAACAGACTGGAGAAAAACTGTGGTGAGTCTGGCTGGAATGGAGTTAACAAATGCTTTCTTCTGGAAAATTTTATGACTAAATTATATATTGTACTTTGCTGCCTTAGTTAAGGAGAATGTTTGGATGTGGTTCTGGGATTTGGATTTTCTTGAGTGGAAAATCTTAAAGAAACCTTCATAATTAAATGCTTCCCAAAGCTCCTTTGTTTACTCAGATGTTAAAGTTTTGTTACCTTCCATACTCTGCCAAGTGGAGATCAAGTCAGAATGCATCATCCATCTTAGTTGTGGTGCTGCAGGCAGCAGAGGATATGATTGTAGTGCTTGCCTTGTATTCACAGCTCCTAGCACATTGAAGCCACAGTTGCCCTGGCAGGCTTTGACACACCAAGTGTTTGCCTTGACAGTCCTTTCAAAGGGAACGTGCAGAATTTGCACAGGAGCTTTCGAACATTTCCTCCTTTCTTTTTTTTTTTCCTCCCAGGATCTGAGACTTCTCCTGATTCTGCTGCACTTGATAATTCTTTCAATGAACAAGAATCCATCCCGAGTCAGAAGAGTCCTTTATCAGAGTCCATAGATGTGAAACCCTCTGAGATATCTTTATCACTTCCTCTTCCCATTGGGACTGAAGATCATCAGATGCTGCTTCCTGTGACGGGCAGTCAGTCTCCTTCATCAGAAACATTGCTAAGGTCTGCTGTGACTGGATATTCAGAACCTCAGTTTATTTTCTTGCAGCAGTTGTACTGACAGTGCAGAGCCTTCAGGGTCCCTTGGTGGTGAACCTGCACATGTTGGGTAAGATGAAACAGGATCAAGCAAGCAGTCACCATTTTTTAACTGGACTTGTTCTTTTTGTTCCTCTGTGTGAGGCATTTCCATGGTGCAGTGCTGTCTTTCAGGCTTTGTTGAATTGCGCTATTCTACAATCAAATTTCTACTTGCAATTAACCCTGATTTCCAGGAGACAATTCCTTTCCAGCATCACCTGCCTTAAGAATTCTCTGTTCAGTCGATGTTTTTGGAGATCCGTGTTCCTGCTGATGTGTCTGATGTGTCACAATGTCACTTGAGAACAGACATTTGAAGCCATATTTGATAGTTAATAGCATTAACCCAGAGGTCTAAGTGGAAAATCAGAAGTTGAATGTAGTAACCATAACCAGATTGCGCTCCTGCATTCTAAGGTGGTAGAATGGTAGATGGAAGGTAGGTCAGTGCTCTGGTGAGGTGTTTGCTAACAGTTACTGCTGTCTGCCAGAGCAGCTGCCTACAGCTGAAGTCTGACCATAGGGAAAGAAAGTTTTGTGCATATTTTTTCCTGTAGTGTGGTAAGTCAGAGGGTTCTAATGGCATAAACACTGGTGGGTACTTTTTCCAGCAGGACACTCTCTTTGTTGTTTGTTTGTTTGTTTAAGTGAATTCATCATTACTGTTTCTCACCCAGATTTATTTTTCACACCCCTAAAATGCCATGGTTTGGCACAGACAGCAACATTTGCATCAAGGACAGCTGGAATGTGTATGTGGTAGATGAGATGAAAAGATGCATTGACTTAATCAAGGCATGGGTAATGGCTTCAGAGTCATTTTGTTTTGCAGTAGTGCTGCTTCTTGTGCTAGACGATAGGTACAAAAGAGGAAATAAATCCTGCCTTTCACTGTGAAAACAAGAAGTGAATGCTGCATGAGTGGCCATTATGGAAGAACACAACAGAGCCAGACCCATACTTTTCCAGGCAAGGATTTGTCAGAGTAGGGATGATTGGTTTTCATTAAGTATTTATGTATTGCTTTACCTCTCACTTTACTTGTCCATAGTAGCTGCACAAACTGGTATCTAGCAAGACACCTGTCCAGGTGCGTTCATTACTAGCCACATATATTTTGAAAAAGCAACACTTGAGTGTCTTGGTAGGGTCCTTAGTTTAAAGACATGACAATAGGAGTACTTTTCTACTCCATTTTGCCAGTTTGTGCCATTAACATAATGTAAGCATTATTTATGTAATCATCCAGCAGTTTTAATACTGCACCAACAATGCATTTAAAGAGATGTTTTGCTGGTTATTACTTGGTGCTAGCATTTTAGTTCCACTGATGCCTTGTGTCCGGTCACTGCTAAATAGAAGAGCACAGGCAATACCTCTTAATTGATTCTGTTCTACATGGATTAATAATTAATCTGCACCTTAATTAAACAGACTTATGAAAAATTTCATGGAGGACTTAATTTAAATACTCTGCAAATGATCCCTTGACTCCAGAGCATAACTGTAGTTTTTTTTCTTTTCCTACATTTGTACTTACAAAGTAACAGACCATGTGCTTCTTCATGTTGATCATCTTAGTGTATGGCATCTCTAAAACTCTGCTTCTTGACCATATTTTATGCTGTAATACATGGCAGATTTGCTGAAAAAGTCCAGCATAGACAGCAAGAAATATGACTTGTGTTCACCAGGAACTTAACAGAGGCATCTCTAACTATGTCCATGGGAGTGAATTCTTTCCATTCCTGCCTCGCTTTTACTTTCTTTGCTTATCTGTACTGCGGCATTTATGAACAGCTGATGTCCTCCATCATGCTGGCAAAGGACAGTGGATGAAGTTCTCTGATACTTTCTTTTTCTGTTTGGTATTTCCCCTTTTCCTCTCCCTTTTTCTTTGTTAGCTTCTGTTGTTGATGTAGCACCTGAAGGATTCCTTGGCCTTGCTGTTTGAAGAACCACAAAAATCAGGATCTTGACTATAAAAAAGCAAATTCTGTGTAGCTTGTCCTAAGGCTCTTCACTTTCTGTCTCTGAAAATAGGGATAGACATAGACTTAGTCACGAATACTGAAGAACAACCTCGTACAACTGATAAATTTCATATTTAAACAGTTTAGGAAGATAAACTAATGATAGGCTGCTGTTCTCTGAGGAGAAGTACCTGAAGATTAATGTGTCCAGGGGAAATGACCACAAGAGAGAACTAGCTCTGGAAAAAGACTTTTAAAACAATGACATTCCTACATAGAAGATGCATTCCATGACAGTGTTTGTTTGGACTGTTTTTATATTCCTAAAGCTATAGCTTATTACTGTATTCTTAGATTTCAGACTTTTTAAAATAATACAGTGCTTAGATTTATACAGGATTTGTTTAGATACTTGTAACAGTACCACTTACTTTATTAGTAATTTAGATTTCTTTATAGACAAGAAGATAATCATTATTTTTGACAAGACAACAATTTTAACCTTTCTTACTAGAATACACAGGCTTGTAGTTTGGTCTTGGAGCAATAATTTAGTGACCTGCACTCTTTGAGTCCCCATCTCAGAGTCTTGATTTTTATCCTCATCTTTTGTGAAGATATCTCAGCTGCTGAGGTATTATCTCTATGAACTGTATTCATTTGCTAGAATATAGATTTTAAATATATATATATATATATACAAAAATATATATAAATACTTGTAGGTGTGTTGAGGCTGGGTGCTGCAGGACCTGAAGAAGCAGGTCTGTTCTGTACCTTTTGCCACTAGATGCATGGAAATCAGCTGCACATCCAATCTTAGGCTTAAGGATTCTAAGTTAATTTTGGAGGTATAAGGTTTTTAACAGTATTGAGCGTTTCTGTGAAGGATTTATATGGGGAAGCATGAAATCTTTTCAGACAGACACCTCCTTGAGATCTACCTGCAAAAGGAAAGAGGGAATTTCAATAATTCATTTGGAGAAAATTACATGATTTGTCACATAGTTGTTTCAGTACGATTTCAGTCAATTTTGCACTTAGGCTGGTGAAGTTTTGCCTGAAAATCTGCATCTAGAAATCTCTGAATTGGCCATTTAGAAATGGTTACCTGAGAATAGCTCCTTGTAGTTGCTTCCAAATACGTGCCTAATGTGGGCACAAAGCACAACAGCTTCTGGAATAATGGGTTTCAAGAACTTTGTCAAGTACAGATGCATCCCCTGTCAAGGATTTCAGGGCTGTGATCTTGGGGAGGCTACTGATAATCCTTGCAGAATTAAATTCAGAAAAGGACTAATAACTGATGGTTAAATTATTTTAAAGTGTCTTTCATGTACATACATTCTTTTCCTCTGTTGTTTGTATATACCTCAACTCTCAATTTTATAATCCCCTGGGAAGGGAGGGAATTGTACATACTTAGCCTGAAGTGGATTATGTTAGACTTTAATAAACTTGTTTTGTAATTTTCCCTCACTTGGTGTCTCCTTGTTTGTGACTGTGAGGGGGAGTGACCAAAGGAGAAGGGAAGTGAAAGCTATGTTAGCACAATCCCAGCACCCTGTGGGAAGGACCCAAGGATTGCTACGTTTCCTCAGACATCAACACACCATATTTTTCTCATAGGAGATATTTTGGATCTGTCCAAACTAAATTAAACAAAAGCATTATTCTGAATGCAGTCAAGTACAATGACTCTTAAGCTATGTTTTTTTCCACTTGTTTTGAGGTATTTGGGGTTTTGTTTTTTTTTACAGAGGGCTTTGAAGATCTACTTTCATTGCTGAAATAGTTATTCAGTGAATTTTCTAATTAGAATTTGTATTTCTAATTTATTATTACTAGACTTTAATTTTATAGAAGGTTATGTGGTGGTGAGAGCACACAGTAGGACTTGGGGACCTGAGTTTTGCCACTGGCCTGATGCATCATTTTCCCTTCCTTTAAACAAGAGCTAAAATGCTGCCTTTAAGCAAAGTGCTGCAAGTTCTGGAAACTGAAGCAATAGTTTATAGAGCAGAATTATGCTTGCTTTTAGCTACTGGAACAACTTACTCAGAAGAACATGGCAAAAAATTGTCCTGTGTAAATTCCTTAATTCCAAAGAACACAAGGAACATCTTTTAAGAATGAAGGCTTGATTTTCAGAGAAAGGAAAGCAGTAAATTTCTGTTTAAGCCTTTTAGTCCTCTCTAAAGCAATACAGGTTTTGCACAAATTATTCTTGTAGTGTGCAGGAAGCTGTTTGTACAAAATTCAACAGGAATTTCACTGCAGCCCTTTTGTTACAAGGTAATCTCAAACTATACCATGTGAGCTCTTTCTATAGATGGTGAGTAATGCAGAGTGGTCTTGCAGGCAAAACATTTTGCTATCCAACAAGCATTCAGATAGGGTATAAATATTTCAAAAACATACATTTGAAAGTAGATTACATTTGCCTTGTTACATTTTGTGTATGATACTGCCATCTTACCACACCTGCTTAAAATAAAGCACTGCTGTTCAGTAGAGCTGACTGACTTGTTTGATGTGGTTCCCTGGTAGCAGAGTAACAAATGCCATTCATACAAGTAAATGAAAACTTAATTTGGGCAATGAATTTAGTCTGAACTTCATATGCAGGACAAAAGAAGGAAAGATACATGAAAAAAAATACACTTTGATCTGAATCTTGGTCTTTCTGGCAAGAAAGCATCAGTGTCTCAGTACTGAGAGTCTTTAGGCTGTCAGAGAATAACCTGCAATGCTTTAGAGCAGTGACACCTAGAAAAATGCCCATGTTGGTAACACAGCCTCATCTAATTATTTAGAAACGTGGGAATTTTCATAACATGCAGATTGTTCTTGAACAACCATGTTCAGCATATCCTCAGCTTTTGTTCTCTTTGCTCTGTTCTTCCTGTTCAACAGCAGTTAAAACACAAGGTCCTCTCCAGGGTTTGCCTAGTATGCTGTATGGACTTTGTGCTTAACAAGATGACTGTGGGATCAGGTGGCCGCGTGCTAGTGTGCACAACAAACATACCTGCTCTGTGCACTTAAATCTAAGCCCTCTTAACGAGCCCAAGTGCTGTTTGGAGAAGCAGAGCCTGGCTGATCCGTGGAATGAAACCTTCAACCAAACAAGAAAACCCCTTCATGTACAACAGCTCTCAGAACCACCCAGGTCATTTCAGCCTGGTAAGGAGTATCCATACATCTCCCTGTCAGCCACTGTGAGAGTACAGAGCCAGAGCATCAGCACTTAGATCACTGCTTCTTAGATACTATTATTGGAATTTATCTGGATAAATGCCTGGAGGCATTCTTGTGTGATCTGGTATAGGTGATCTTGCTCTGGCAGGGAGGTTGGACTAGATGATTTTCAAGGTTCCTTCCAGCCCCTGACATTCTGTGATTTTTCTCCTCACATTTTGATCTTGTAGGTCTTTAGCCTGTGTGCGCATACATTCTGTTACTTTATACTAATATAAATATTATGAACATAAACATTAAAAGACACATTTAGACATGTAGAAGATTCCTCAAAGGCTTTCTACTCCTGCAAACTTTGGCTGTCCTAGCTGGTTTTATTTAGGAGCATAAATCTAGTCACTTCTACAGGCAGGAGCAGAGTGAGTGGAAAAAGGAAACAAGCTGAGAGATTCCCAAACTTGTACAAAGTCTGCATCCAAACTATTAAATAATTTTTAACCACCATGATATGCTTCTATTATCTGATTTGTGTGCAGGAGTCGCCACATAGCTATAATGAAAGAAAGCTTTTTAAACAGTGTTCAACAGACAGGAAGAAATAATGACACCAAGTTTGGTGGTGTTTTTCATTTGTAGTACATGATGCAAGTGAATGGAAGTCCATTTCTATCCTAACAAACCAGGTTCACCAGTTTTAAAATTCCAGCATTATAGTAGTTTTATAAACTTAAGTTCATTTAAGTTAGTTTTTTAAAAAAGACCCTCTTAGAAGAAGCTCAAAAGCATACAGTTTCTATGTAGAAGAAGAATATACAGAGCACAGTAGCAACAAATGGATTTACCCAAACCTCTCAGCTTCAGCAGGAACCTCATCCTGTAGCACATCTGGTTTGCTTTCAAGCAGTCCTGAGTGTAAGGTTTTGTCTGTTTGATCTGCCTGGCTAAGGCACAGCAAGGGCACCTGTGGGCTCTCCCTGCTACACAAACACCCAACTGCAGAGGCCACAAGCCAAGAAGGGCACCGGCAGCATTTCCTGTGTAGCGGACCTGTGGAAGAGGATCCTGTGGTCACTATACTCCATCCACAGGCTCTGCAGCTTCTCCCATCCAGCCCCAGCATCTTTAGTAAATTATAAAAATCCTGATCTGAGAAAGTTTCTTAGATGGAGTGGAGTAGTTCAGCAGCTGGGGGTCCAGATCTTGCATCTGTGCTGCTGCTGTCCAGACAATTCACATGCCCCTGGCAGTGACTGGTTTACTCCCCTCTACTGCTCATGCCACCTAGTTTGTGTCACTCTGCACTATGCTGTGGTAAAGATGTTTTCACCTGGGTACCCTCTAACTACAGCTTCTTCATAGATTCATAGAATGGGTTGGGTTGGAAGGGACCTTAGAGATCATGCAATTCCACCCCCTCTTCTATGAGCAGGGACACCTTCCACTCAAGGCCTCATCAGCCTGGTGAACACCTCTAGGGGGGGGACACTGACAACCTCCCTGTTTGTAGCAAGGCAAAGGAGACCGTGTGCGATAGAAATGATGGCAGCAAAATTAATGAAATTTTTCACATTTAATAGGCTCTTAAACTAGGCATTATTCACCAACAAGTTTTAAGGTCATCTGTTTGGTATTTTAATCTCTAACGCCATTTTAAATAATTTTAGATTCCATCTAGACCAAAGACCCTGAAGAAATAGCACACAGCAAGTTGGATATTGATAGTACTTTACTCCAAACCAGGCAGGGAAAGATAAGGCATACGGAGTGCATCAAGCTATTACATCACTCACAGGTACTCAGTGACAGCCACAATTGCCAGACTGGCATTAGCATCTTTGTTTGTCTCCTCCCCACAGCTTGGTGTCCAGTAGTAATGCTTCTGAAGGCCATGGGAGAGCTCTGCAAGGTGAACTTGCCCATCCACCTCATATGGGTCCACATCTGTGCAATCAGGTTTCAGGCGGCCTGTCTGAATTAATTCTGAAAATGCCTGAAATTAATTAAAGCAAGAATATAACACAGAATAGTCCACCTGTGTTGTGGTGAAAGCTCTAGAAGACAGCAGACAATAGGAGCTAACACTTGATCAGTTCAGTAATCAAACCAAATTAGAACAAACCCACCCCAACCCTCTTAGAGGGGTTCAAACACTTACCATACAGGTGGCTTCATCAAATTTGTTCCCCCAGATATAAATACAGGAAAGCTTCATGTTTGTTTTCATTGCATCTGAAAGAGCCACCAGTCCTCTGCCACTTAGACCACTGCCTACCACTGACAACCTAATGAAAAGGGAAAATAGTTGTGTAAATGCATGCCACAGAATTCCCATCTGCTAGTTAAAACTAAGAGTTTAACCATGATTTGTTCTTATTATAGATTTTAACCTTAGATATATTGACATCTTTGTTATTGATAATATATTTATTTGTGTCAAGGCCAGTCCTACTGTAAAATCTGTTTCAGGTTGCTAAAAGCAGTAGGCACCTTGGACTTGTGCATTTCCCAAGGCATTTTCATGACTCCTGCAGCCAGGTTGTTCACTCCCTTCAATGTCAGTACTGTGTGGTGGCCAGGTCTCATCTCTAGTCTGCTTTGAAGCCCAAGCCTTGGCATTTATCCAGGCAAAGCTTTGATCTTTGTGGAGTGGCAGTTATTTTTATGTTAGAGAACCTGGAAGGCTTTCAGAGGCACCTACCAGCCACCACCTCCTCAGTCTGCTACTTAAAACCAATGGCTTCAGGTAACACCTTTGATCAGCTTTTACATCCTGGCGGCAGGGTTTAATGCAGGCTACAAAACCACTCTGATGGAGAGATTACAGCTTATTTGGGCTCACCTGGAAGCTAACTTCAACAGAGGGTTTTCTTAAGTGTTGAAGATCAGAATCAACAAATACAGTGCCTTATCCTTGCATAGAATCTGATTATCTTCAAATTCTGAAGATGTAGAGCTCTCATTTGGTCTGTGTCACAGCCCTTTTTGCCTACCCACCATATCTCCCGTAGAATGACTAAAAGCTGTGAATCATGTCTAAGATGAACCACTACACAACTGACCCCAAAAGCCCTGAAACAGAAGACCAAGTGTATGTCAGGCCACACAGCAACAGATACAAGAGAAAAGGCAGTACAAGGAAAAGGGGCTAGAAGGAGTTATGAGTAGGCCTGGCAGCGTGGGAAGGTGAACAGGAGGCGTTAGCACGCAGCCTGAATGTCATGTGTTGGCTTACTCCTTTAAGTCATGTGAACCTATGGAGCACTTCACTGAGATACCAGACACAGACCTCCTATGCTGGCTGAAACATAAAGTAGGTCTCCAGCTGCAGAGCTCTGAGAGGACCTGTGGCTCACCTCTAGCACCTAGGAAGCATCACAGGCCTTGGACCATCTCACATGGCAGGAGAAGCCTGTGCTTAGCAACAAAATCTCACCCAATCTGTTATTCAGGGCTATTTTTTCCCTGACAAGGAAGAATTGACCAAAAAGGTTTGAACTTTTTGACCGTTCTGTTTAGATTATCACCAAAGCATGCAGCACTGATGTCAGATCAGCCACCGCAAAAATCGGAGTTTCTAATGCTCTGCAGTCTCTGGGGGAGGTGTGTAAATACTAACCTAACCTAGATTGTATCAAGAGAAGTGTGGCCAGCAGGTCAAGAGAGGTGATTCTGCCCCTTTACTCTGGTCTTGTGAGACCCCACCTTGAATACTGCATCCAGTTCTGGTGTCCCCATCATAAAAAGGTCACAGAACTGCTGGACTAAGTCCAGAGGAGGGCCACAAGGATGATCTAAGAGCTGCAACTCCCTCTGCTATGAGGATAAGCAGAGGGAGTTAGGATTGTTCAGCCTAGAGAAGAGAAGGCTCTTGGGGTACCTTCTAGCTGCCGTCCAAAACCTGAAGAGATTCTACAGGAAGGCTGGAGAGGGACTTTCATCAGAGTGCCTAGCAATAGGACAGGGGTGAATGGTTTCAAGCTGGGGAAGAGTAGGTTTAGACTGGATCTTAGGAAGTTCTTCAGTATGAGGGTGATGAGACTGCAATAGGCTGCCCAGGGAAATTGTGGCTGCCTCCTCCCTGGGGATGTTCAAGGCCAGGCTGGATGAGACTTTGAGCAGCCAAGTCTAGTTGAGAGGTGTCCCTCCCCATGATGAGTACTGCGTGCAGTTCTGGAGCCACCCAACACACAAAGGACATCAAGCTGTTGGAGTAATTCCGGGGGAGGACCACGAAGATAATCAGAGGGCTGGAGGAGCTCTGCTATGAGGACAGGCTACAAGATTTGGGCCTCTGCAGCCTGGAGAAGAGAAGGCTTCAAGAAGACCTTGTAGTAGCCTTCCAGTGTCTGAAAGGGGCCTACAGGAAGGCTGGGGAGGGATTATTCACTAGGTCTTGTAATGACAGGACAAGGGGTAATGGGTTTAAACTGGCAGAGGGGAGATTTAAACTGGATGTTAGAAAGAAGTTCTTTACAGTGAGGGTGGTGAGATACTGGAACATCTTGGCCAGGGAGGCTGTGGCTGCTCCCTCCCTGGAAGTGTTGAAGGCCAGGTTGGATGAGGCCTTGAGCAACCTATTCTAGTGGGAGGTGTCCCTGCCTATGGCAGGGGATTGGAACTGAATTATGTTTGAGGTCACTTCCAACCTAAACCATTCTATGATTCTATGAGGAAGTTGGAGTAGACAATCTCTAAGGCCCCTTTCAACCCAAGTCATTCTACGATACTAACGCCCGAAGAGTCCTGTTGTACAAAGCCAAGGCTTCACTCAGGTAGACGGCTCCATCATCTTCTATTCTGTTTGCATGAAGGTCCAGGATTTCCAGGGTTTGGTTCCGTTTCAGTAGTTCTCCCAAAAACTTGACACCGTCACGGCTTATTTTATTACTGCAAGAGAGACGTACACATATTTTTTAAAGGGCTAAGGAATGAGTTTCTAATGTTAGTCAGGGTTGTGTCACTTAATAACACTTACCAGCCAAGATCAAGATATCTCAGGCTGGAGTTTTCATACAGTGCCTCACAGAGTCGCTCTACACCAGAGTTTTTCATTTCATGCTTGCACAAGTGTAGCTCCACGAGAGAAGGGTTGGTTTTCAGCATCAGAGCTATATGAACTGTGGTTTCTTCCTGAAAATATAGCCTCAGTTATTATTAAGCTATATTTAGGATAAGACATGGTCTTCCTCCAGTAAAGCAGGTCCAGAGGAGAGCCACGAAAACTATCAGAGGTTGGAACGAATACCCTCTGCTACAAAGAAAGGCTAAGGCAGCTGGGGCTGTTCAGCTTAGAGAAGGCTTTGGGGACACCTAATAACAACCTTCCAGTGCCTGAAGGGGGCCGACGAGAAGGATGGAGAGAGACTGTTTACAAAGGCCTGCAGTGACAGGATGAGGGGCAATGGCTTCAAATTAGAGAAGCGCAGATTCAGATTGGATGTTAGGAACAAATTCTTCACCGTGAAGGTTGTGGAACACTGGAACAGGTTGCCCAGGGAGGTGTTTGGGGCCCCATCCCTGGAGATATTCAAGGTGAGGCTCAGCAGGGCTCTGGACAACCTGATCTAGTTGAGCATGTCCCTACTGACTGCAGAGGAGGTTGGACTGGATAACCTTTGCAGGTCTCTTCCAGCCTAGACCATTCTATGTTTCTATGATCCTAGAAGGGAGGTGCACAGCTAACAGTAGGATCTTATTTTGTATATTGTTGCTTGTACTAAAAAATAAACAGGAAATAACATGAAAACTCTCAAAATTAAAAAAATTACTAAAACAGGATTTGCAGCTTTACAGTACTATACACAACCCTGCAAACACCAGGAACATCAATGTTTGAATCATTATGTCTAATCAGTTTGCCTCCCAGTCACTTCTCTCCAAAAACTGGATGTTTGAGTCAGTCTTCACTAACACAGAAAACATTTTGTCATGACTCTAATCTATTACTTCATAAAAAGGATTCTTACTATGGGCAAAAATATGTCCTGTCACTGTAAGACAAAGTAAGTTTGTTTTGAAGTTGTCATGTTTAGTTAAGAAGATACCCAAGTGAATATTGAGAGTCAAAAATAGAGCAAAAACCCAGAGGCCTCAGAAAACTTGAGAGTTGAAGGTGGACACAATGGCAAGTCAAGTCTTCCACAGATACAGACCAGGCTCTTACTGGCCTGTATTTTCAACAGCAGTAGTTTAAATTGACTTCTACAGCTGGCTTTAGGCAGATCAAGCCCTGTCTTAGTAGAAAAGAAACAACTAAAATCCGTTTAATCTGTGAAATTCATTATGATCTGGCCTTCATGACAGCTTAATTTCATTAACAAGCCATCAGGAAAATGCTGTATCTTCTGCAGACACCTGGAAGCTGCTGCTGGTCTGGTAAAACCACCACCACAACCAGCTCTTCAGCAGGATCAGCCACCTACAGAAGCTGCAAGTGACAGTCCTGCAGCTCAGGGTGAAGTGAATATGAGAAGCTGTCAGTGAGCCTTTCTCCTTCAGGCTGCAGCTCTGGCAGTGGCCCATGTATCATTGCTCAGGTAAACAGCAGCCTTTTGTTCTGGCCTCTAATTTCCTGCTGAACATCAGCTCTCTCAATGCACAAAGCTCTCCATGCAACAGCAAAAGGCACGCTTAGCCCACGATTTAACAAATGGGATGTGCCAAGAAAGAACTGCTTTTAAAATTAACCTTCTAGTTGAAGAGGGGCAGCTGTGACTGCATAGAACTTGGTACACAAAGAGAAAAAATAATATCTCTGTAAACTATTCCTTTCACCTCGAAGGAAGGCCAGAGAGCTGTAGTTCAGCTGTCCATAAATACATCAGTAGTGACTTTAGTGATGCTTCTCTCTCTGAGCTGCCACCACCATCTGCACACATACCTCTTGGCTGTATAGTAAAGGGCGATTTAAGTTAATTGCTTTGAGTGATCGGTTCTGAGTCAGGGCTGTTGCTATGGCTATTAGACACTGGGTACCCTGGAAAGGAAAAGAAAGGAATTCTTTAGAGAAACCTGTCTAAAGTATAGATTGAGCTACCAAATTATGATGACTTCTTAGAACTGACTGTCAATACATCAAGACTATCAAATACGCTCAGATTGGAGACATTATTATTTCTGCCTCCATGTTCTCTGGCGAGATTCAAGTGCAGCAGGCAAGTGCTTGCAGACACAGTGCATTTTCTGATTAACATCAGTGTTAACTCCCTGTGGAACAGAGTGGAATTAGACTGAGAAGTACAAGTGACCTGAGATTTGGCAACTCAGAAAACAAAAACCAAGAATAATGCATCTCAAAGATCCTTGTCCATTTCATTGATCCTGTGTTTTGGTTTTCCAGATTTATGAATTGAAATCAGCTTGTGTGTGTTCCCTGAGGTCTTTGGTAGAACCTTAGCTTACATTTATCCACTAGGTAAATTCATAGCAAATGTGAATTAATGTGGTATAGAGTACTGCCAGTCTAGAGAGAATTCAGCCCAGTTCAGATGTTTTTATTTCCTTCTCATTAGCTCACTAATTCATGTTTACATTATTTTCCAATTAGGCCGGTCTACACCCAAAGCTATTTAATTTTAAATCAGTTTTCCATCAACTCCCTACCAAGCTTTCAAATAAATCCCACACTGGCTACCCTTTCCTTGTTTATGTTTTCATAACAACCTCCTCAGTTTCTAAGAAATATTCCCCCTGCTAGTTTAGGAGCAAATTCTGTAATGCCAAGAAACAAATTTAATAACATTTTTATCTTGTGCCAGTGTTCTCCCTGCCTCCAGGTGACAGTCATAGCAGCCAGGTGACAATCAAGCTTATTCCACGCAGCACACACTTGATTATCTCTTGGAAAGATGAACAACCTGAACAGGAAGGCTGAGAGTGAACTTCATTTCTAGCTTGGCAAAAGCATTCTCCTTAAGGTGAAGATCCAGAATCAAATCTTCCCAGATAGGGAGAACCACTTCCACCTTCCAGCCCTGACACGCCACGCATCAGGCCCTGGGGCTGTGCATCAGGAGGCTCAGAGCTCCAGTCGGTATCTCCTGTTGTACCCCGCAGGTTTTTAACAGCTTTAACAGGCCAGAGTGGGAACTGCCTGCTTAGTGCATTGGCCCATTCCTACCCTCCTGACTTTCCCTTTGCACTGTGTAATAAGTCTTAGCACTCAGCCCTAGGACATGGCAAGTTATCTAAGATCAAACTGGGTTCCTTTCTACTCAATTCAGCACTCTTGTGCCTGTGTCCTTTATGGATCAAGCTCTGATAGGAGCAACAGAGTTTTGGGACTGGGTGACTTCCAGGCACTACAGTTCTGCACACTTTAGAAGGAAAAGAATCTCTAGGGAACAAGGACTCAGTTCTTCACTGTGAATTACAAAGGCCTTAGCGTAACAAAAATAGGAAGCAGAAACAACCTTTGCAAAATGTGAACGCCAAGCCCCTGAATTCCCAGGGACAGAGTGGCTCAAATATATCATGTTATGAGTTCACAGGTGTTTTATGCAGCATGGCTTTCCAAGCAGGCATTGCAATATTATATATTGAGTTACCTCCAGCTACCACAACATGTAAAATCAAGGACAACAGAGGGCATTTTCCCATCATTAAGCAGTGCAGGACCTTTGTAATAGCTTTGAAAGCCTTATGCTATTGCTGGTAACTTTACTGGGTTACTCACCACGTCACAGTCTCCAAGATCCAGCTTCTTTAAGGTAGAATTAATTTGTAGCACTGAAGCAAAGGACATCCCACCTTTGTTTCCTATTTTGTTTCCAGTCATTCTCAAATATGAAAGAGTTTCATTCACCTAGACAAAACAATAAGACCAAAATGGCCTGAAAACCACAACTGTCCTTTTCCCTGCTGGTTGTGACACAAAGACAAAATACCCCTAAGTGATAACATTGGTTAAGCAGCTGGCTCAGGCTCCCCTCAGTGCAATCAAAACATGTGAGAGTCTGGAAGCAAAACTTATGTATTTGAGGAGGCTGGATGAGGTACTTAGTGCCATGGTTTAGTTAACTAGGAGGGTTAAGTGATGGGTTGGACTCAATGATCCCAGAGGTCTTTTCCAACCTGGTTAATTCTGTGATTCTGTGAAAACTTTTTTTTCTTTCAGGTTCACAATTGTGAAACTAATCCAAGCAGATATTTCTACCTAAATTGGCAGCTAAAATCATAGAATGCTTTAGGTTGGAAGGGACCTCAAAGATCATCTAGTTCCAACCCCCCACCACAGACAGGGACACCTCCCACTAGAACAGGTTGCTCAAGGCCTCATCCAACCTGGCCTTCAACACCTCCAGGGAGGGAACAGCCACAACCTCCCTGGGCAAGCTGTTCCAGTATCTCACCACCCTCACTGTAAAGAACTTCTTTCTAACATCCCTCCCCAGCCTTCCTGTAGGCCCCTTTCAGATACTGGAAGGCTACTACAAGATCTCCTCGAAGTCGTCTCTTCTCCATGCTGAAGAGCCCCAACTCTCTCAGCCTGTCCTGATAGCAGAGCTGTTCCAGCCCTCTGAACATCTTTGTGGCCCTCCTCTGGATTTACTCCAACACTTCCACGTCCTTCTTGTGTTGGGGGCTTGAGAATTGTACACAGTACTCCAGGTAGGAGTAACAAAAATATCAAAACTGTATTTCATTCTAAACAAGAAGACAATTTGCTTTATCACATTCTTAATTCACACAAATAGTCACAGCTCCATGGAGCTGGTCACCTTCAGCAGAACAACTTGGCAGAGAGTCAAAGCAGCACGTAAGTCTTTATAGGATTGGATACTTTGCTGGCTATATAAAATTCTGATGAAGTGACAGAATTCAGCATCTTTTCCCTCACCCTGCAAAGAATTTCAATGGATATGAAATATCTGTTCACTGTTAAAGTCCTACATTCAATGCAGAGTAGTTTTGTGGTTTTAATTTCTCAGTACCACCATAGTCACTCATTACCACAGATTAAGACTGACTGCAAAACAAGTAGTTCTGAAATCATCAGAACTATTGCAGCCTGATTTCATATAGCTTTTATATCTTCCATATGTCCCCAGTACCCCTTTCCTGGCTGCAGAATCTCACTAGAGCATCTTCATAGCACAGCCACGGTCACATCCTGCCACCAACCTACTCAGCATACCCAGCCAAGGTTGCTGTGGGCCTGCACAAATAGTTTTGGAGGGTTATTTGAAAGCCACTGTAGAGTTTTGGAGGCCTGTCAAATTTAGCTGAAATCAGTTCAGAGTTCAAAGAGTGTGAAGAAGGAAGAAAGAGCTCAAGTGAGTCGCATTTCACAGACACAACAAATCTTACACACAAGCCTTGTTTCCTTGGGAAACCACATTAAAAACAACAAACATTTGTATGCTGCCACAGCAAGGCCAAGTTTTGAGAACATGCCTCAGATATCCTGAGTCATGACAAATATTGACATCAAGGTGCAGGCAAATTTAATTTTTTTTTTTAAAGGAATGAACTGGTGGCATTATACACTCTACAGCATGTTTCACACAGAAAAACCCATCTGTAAGACCTGTGACAATTAAGTGTTAACAGCAGCACAGAGTAACTTTCTCTTGTGTGAAATCTGACTTCTGAAGTCTGCCTTGGGAAAAGAAACAACTCCTGTGATACAGCAAACCAGTGAATGGACTGGTGACAGACGGTCCTTTCAGCCAGCTCTGATCTTGGCAGGACGGCCAGTACTGTTCATCAGAAGCAAAAATGTCGGACCAGATGCCACTGTCTGCATCTCCCAGACAAATACTCACATGGAGCGCTGTTGCTATCAGCTCTGCTCCACTTGTGCCAATATCATTAAACATCAGGTTAAGGTAGCGCAGAGTGGAGTTTTCCTGAGGGACAAACAAAGCAGAAAGCAATGAGGCTTTTTCCAGAGCATTTCTGCTTTTTTCAAAGATGAGATGCATCATACATCTGCTTACAATCTCTGCCCTTTGCTGTATTTCAGGCAGCTCCTGATTTGGAGAGGTAGTTAAAGAGCATAGTGTGTAGGCCCTCAGGAGGTTTGCAGGAGCCACCTAGAAACCTGTCTGCTCAGCATGATTAAACAAGGCAGATGGTCAAGCTCAGATGCAGATCTTCAGGCATTTGGTGAATTTAATAACCTTCCCCGAGCCCCAGGAACACAGGCAACAAGTGGAAACTCATCATTTTCTGTCTGTATTCCAGTGCTTACAATGACAAAACCACCCTATTTAAGTTTCCTATCTATAGACTTACAAAAAGGCCAAGAAAGATGTTAAAAGTATCTAAAGTAGGGGCCTTGGCACACATGACGCTACCATTACCTCCTACGTTGAATCAATCTGTAAGCCTAAAAACCCCACAGCTTATTCCACAGTGGTTTCTTCAGGACACCCAAACCAAATGGCCATGAAATTAAAAACGTCCCTAGAGAACAAAATCAGAGATTCTATTGGGATGGATTTGGGTGTGAAAGTAAAAAATAATGGAACTTTGCCACATCAACGCATTCTTGTCTCCAATACAACACATACAAATATTGCCACAGCCAAATACATTACAAATTGCTGACAGATAAACATCTCTTTGGCACCTGGAGGAATGCTGCCATATGCTTTGCTCCAGCATCAGTCAATACATTCCACCTAAGATCCAAACCTGAAAAAGATGAAGATTAAGAATGTGACAAATGTGTATCTATGATTAACTGATCTCTGAGCAAAACCAAATCAAGATGAACTAAGGCTGAAATCAAGAGTGTTTATGTTTTCTCATATTAGCACAGCAATGTCAAACATGAAAAAAGCTTACCTGTGACAAACACAGAACTGTGTAAGACTGAGGCAAGAACCTGAAGATCATCATCTGTAACTTTCTGCACAGGCACTAGATGATTATTGCCAGCTATTTTCAGTGTGATCCCTTTGGCCTGTCTGCTGTAACATAAAAACATAAGCACATGGGGAGTAGAAAAATGACACAGAAAAAAAAATAATTCTTCCACCTAAGAAGTGGTATCCATTCTTGCCCTCACTCATGTGTTTGCACACACTTTGCTGCTGCTGCCACTACCTTTGGTAGCACCATGACAGACACAATTCAAACTCTACCTCAGAACTGTGCCTTTTGATATTCTGAATACACTGCCCAGCTGTGAGACCACACTTAGCACACAAACACAGAAAGCAGGAAGATGCAAGATGAGAGGAATACAGACTGATGCAAAGACTGTCCTGGTGGTTACTTCATCTTCCTCTTTTCACTTGTTCCTTTTCCTTTATTTACTATCTTGCCCTCAGGATCAAAACCTAAGGATTTCCCAGTGCTGTATTTTCTCAAGTCTTCCCTCCAGAGGACAATTAACTTTGACACCAGGAGCATTCATGAGAGGAAACTCTACCAAGCCACAAAATGAGATGGAGTTTGAGTGGTTAATACCTTGGCAGGATTCAGAGTTCAGGGAAGCATTACCAGCTGGAAGCTAACTGGATGCAGCTGAGGCTTTTTAAACAGGAGTGAGACAGAAGGGAGGGAGTTAGGACAAGAAGACACTTGGTTTGGCTTCTTTAAGGGACGTAAAGGCACCATCCTGTGCATTTTTCACTTTTATTTTATTTCATTGCTTGTAAAGCTTTCCAGAAGGGATACATAGCTGCAAACTCCTGCCAAGATGATGTCAAGATGAGTCAAACCAGAACTTCAGCAGTAAATGCTAAATATGATTTATGTTGAAGCCTGAAGCAGTGTGAACTTTCTTGTTTAGTTCCTTGTTCTGCTATCTTGTTTAAGGCTTTCAGAAGCATCTGAAACATGTTATTTGTTATTTTCTTACATTTTATCACTTTTATCGACTTCTTGAAGCACATGAGCAATGAAGGGGTTTTCAGGCCGGCCCAAGCTTTGGCAGGCCTGCACATAGTGCTGATGAAGGTCTGGACGAACCGACATGACCTGCTGGAAAACAAAGCCAAGCGTTAACTGCATCATTAAGGCAGCCTAGCAACATCACCATGGACCCAAGCGCTGTACAACAGGAAAAATGGGCCTGTCTGAAAAGGGTTACAGCTCCTGCTGTGCAACGCAAGAACAGCCCATCGATCCAGACAGACGGGAAAAGCCCAAGGGCAAGAATGTGGATTTGCGGAGATGTTTCTGCTATGCCATCACGTAGGATCTGAGCTAAGAGAGGATAACTATTCACAGAGGTAAGGTTTTTTCCCCCTGTAAAGCAGCTGGCCTACCTGAGTGATCAACCTGCCCCCTCTGCCTGCAGTGCCTGCCCCACGGCTGAGCTCTGCTCCACGGTTCCGTTTGACCGCGGCTCGCCTTTCCAAGCAGGGCAACCTGAGCCCTCCCAGAGGGCGCGGCGGCGGCAGCCGGGTCTAGGGCCCCGGCAGCAGGCCCCAGGGCCCCGGCAGCAGGCCCCTCTCTACTCGCAGCCCTGCGCTGGCCTGGGGCCCTCCCCATGGCGGAGGCGTGGCCGCCTCTGTGGGCAGCTCGCTCCCGCAACCTACTCCGAGGAGCCTCGGCACAACTTCCTCTGGTCACACGAATTGGCAGTGCGTGACCCAGTCCTGTCCTTCACTGCGCTCGCTGGCAGGAGGGGTGGGCTGGGATCACAAACTTCTGTCCCACAGCATGCGGTGCTCACTCCTCATTACTGACCTCGGGGGCAATGAAAACTGAAATGCCCTTGTGCCACGTCGGGGTGAATACTGAGAAGCCCCAAAGGGGCTCATTGCGCTTGCTCAGGTCTTCTTTCTTGTCCTGGTGGCACCTGGAAACAGCTGGCCCCGGAAATGTGACATCTTCCCGGCGCAGTTAACAGCTGTAGAAAAAGCAATCGCCCACCTGATGCCCTGACAGCTGCTTCCTAACCTTCAGTTACTCTAATTCCTTAAATGTCAGTTGGAAGGTTTCTTCTCTCCAGCTATGGGAGCCAGTCAGGTAGTTGCCCCTTTCCACCTTTCGCTCTTTTGCTATCAGTGTGAGTACAATGTGCTGATATAAAATACCAGATTCACTGGCACCTCTTGGGGTTCAGAAACTGCTGTGCAGAAGAAAGTGCAAGCTTTTCACTAAAAGATCATTCCAGTTTTATAGTCAGCACAGCTGAAGACGGATTTCAGTCAATACTGGTAAATGCAAGCATTTGGGTCTCGAGGAGGTTGCTTTGTCCATCTCCCCTTGACTTTGTAAGGTCACTCTCCAAAGCTGGCTGTTGTGGATGCACTGTGATTCCAGCTCTATGTGCTGCAGGCTTTGATCTCAAGAAACACAAACAGCTTTCTGTAGGGGTACCAGACACATGGTAGCTTAGACTGGATGATCTTGGAGGTCTCTTCCAACCTGGCTGATTCGATTCTATTCTATTCTGAGACTAGAACCTGTCCCTAAAGACTTCTAACAGAGAATAGAACCTGTCGCTAAATGCCTCTAATTCTTGCCAATATTTATTTAGTGTAGGAAAGTCTCTGAGAACTCTTAATTTTTAATGTTTTTCTCTTCAGAAATTAAGGAGCAGAGATGGCTGAGTCTCAGCAGAGCCAGGAAGCCAGTGTGGGGGGTATTCACTACCCTAAAACTGACTCTGGTGATTGTGAGGATGACCATGCTGAGACTGCACAAGAAATATCAGTGAATGAAGTGCCAGATAATGAAGATCTTCCTCCCACATATGTCACAGACAGGATATTTTTTATGGATTTAGCCAATAAGCAACTGCAAACTATCTCACCAGAGGTCTTTAGTCTAGAACATCTGGAAGAGCTGCACGTGGAAAAGAACCTACTCAAAAGCATCCCCAGGGACATCAGTCGCCTGAGGCACATGAAGATTCTCTACTTGGATCAGAATCACATACAGGATATATGTGAAGAACTGGAGGATCTGAAATGTCTTCAGAGCTTAGATTTAAGTAACAATCCCCTCTGCTGCAGTTCGCTGCTGGTTATCAGCAAGGTGCAGTCCCTTCGTCGGCTCAGGCTCTATAAAACAAACTTGCGTGAACTCCCGGCGCAGATCTGTGAGTGCCTCCATCATGTCGAACTGCTTGGCCTTTCGGACAATAATCTCAAGTGTCTCCCTAAAGAAACAATGAACCTGACAAAACTCAAGGAAATTTACCTCCAGAAAAACAGATTGGAAAGTTTTCCCAAGGAGCTTTGTTATATTGCTAGTTTAGAAATAATAGATCTGGAGCAAAATCTAATCAGTCTCATCCCAGAAGAGGTAGGCTTTTTGACAAACTTAGTTAAGCTATTTTTAGCTTTTAATAACTTATCCTCCATTCCTCCTACACTGCAATATTGCCAGAAACTGGCTGTGCTGGATCTGTCTCATAATCTCCTGCACAAGCTTCCTGCAGGTTTGAAGAATCTCACTGAAATGAGAGAGCTCAGACTGTCTGCTAACAGCCTGGTGAAGTTCCCACGTCAGATCTGCTGCTGGCCGTCCCTTTCCCATGTTTACCTGAGGAACACTGCTCTGAGTAAAGTACCCAAGTCCTTCACCAGATTAACCAGTGTCAGGATACTCAATTTGAGTGAAAATTGCTTTGATAAGATTCCTAAAGGAATATGCACTATGAAAAATCTAGAAGAATTGGCCCTGGATGATAATCGCATACAGGAGGTATTTGTTCCTTTGCTTTCATCTTTATTTTATTGATACCTTCCTTTTGCAAAATCCAAGTTCTTCATCACAACTGAGTGTCACCTTCCCTACAAGAGTGAGAAGGCATATTCCACCTTGTATAGACCTTAGCTTGGGTTACTTGCTGTTACTGACATCTGAGCATTCAGGCAGGGAGACAATCATAGAGTCATCTAGGCTGGAAAAGTCCTTTAAAATCATCAAATCATCAAGTCCAACCATTCACTGCTAAACCAAGTTCCTCAGCACTACATCTCCATGTCTTTTAAATGCTCCCTGGGCAACCTTGACTACCCTTTGATGAATAAAGTTTTGCTAATGCCCAACCTAAACCTCCCTTGGTGCAACTTGAGGTCCACCACATCCCTGGGCAACCTTGACTAAATGTTTCCTAATGTCCAACTAAACCTCCTTTGGTGCAACTTGAGGCTGTTTCCTCCTGTCTTGTCACCTGCTACTTGGGAGAAGAAATCATAGAATGTCAGGGGCTGGAAGGGACCTCAAAAGCTTATCAAGTCCAACCCCCCTGCCAGAGCAAGATCACTTAGACCAGATCACACAGGAATGCATCCAGGTGGGTTTTGAATATCTCCAAAGAGGGAGACTCCACAACCTCCCTGGGCAGACTGTTCCAGAGTTCTGTCACCCTCACAGGGGAAAAAATCATCCTCATGTTTAAATGAAGCTTCCTATATGGACCCCCACCTGGATCCAAACGTCTTTCAGGTAGCCGTAGAGAGGTGGTCTCTCCCTCAGCCTCCTTTTCTCTAGACTAGATGACCCCGTTTTCCTCAGGCACTCCTCAGAGGACTTGTTACCAGCTTCACTGCCCTTTTCTGAACCGACTAGAATAGCAAGGACATGGTAACACTGACCTGGAAAGATGAAACAGTGAATGGAGGGATTGCTTCAAGGTATTTTTGTGTCGTTTCCTGTGCACACTGGAAAATAAGAACTGCATTTGCGTAGAATCAATACGTCACAAACTGCAACAGAGCAGAGGGCAATTTAAAAATGGATGTGGGATTGTTAATGCCATTAACACCATTACTGGTTGCTGTTCATTTGATAATGAGCAATTATGTACCCTACAGCTGTGTTACTATCAGGATAACACAATTCATGAACATACTCATTCTAGGGCTCAGAGCACACCTTCCTTTTTTATATAATGCAACACTGCTTTCTTTTCCAAGGAGATTTTTACTTGTGCGATTTTCTTCTTGAAGGTTACATTTACAGAAGGAGTAATTTATGCAAAAGAATCACTTTCAGATTTCTCTCATTTACATTGCTCTCCCCTGCACTGTGCATACAAAGGAAATGAAGAAGCAGACTAATGTTTCTGCTCAGAAATAAAATTACCCCCTTAAGAAATCTTTCCAGCAGAGCAAACAATGTGGATTATTATTTTTTTTGGGGAGGGGGGCAGGGCAAAATCTCCACCATACTGTGAGGTATTACGTTACATTAATGAGCAGAGCATCCTGTGTTCATCCATCAACAGTAATGCAGCTCCACAGCATTTTCTTGGAGATTCTTTTTCCCTGAAAACAAAACCCCAAAGATTGCTGTTTAATTGACGTAATGTGTCTTTTTAATGACTGTGTCTAGATACCTGCAGAGGTGAAAGAGCTGACAAATTTGAAATGTCTTGGCCTGTCTGAAAACCAATTCAGTATCTTTCCAAAGGAAATCTTTCTTCTGGAGTCATTAGAGAGATTACACCTGGGACAAAATAAAGGAATTAAATTCACAAGTCTGCCAGAAGACATCACCAAATTGCAGGTAGGAATAATAGAAGGGAGAAGATCTTGGTCTGCTCACAGCATGATGCTTCTGTGGACTTCAGTTGCTCCCAAATGCAGGACTGAAAGTTTCTCCAAATCTCTTCAGACCCCACCTGGAGTACTGTGTACAGTTCTGGAGCCCCCAGCACAAGAAGGACATCAAACAGTTGGAGTGAGTCCAGAGGAGGCCACGAAGATGATCAGAGGGCTGGAACAGCTCTGCTATGAGGACAGGCTACTAGAGTTGGGGCTCTGCAGCCTGGAGAAGAGCATGCTTTGAGGAGACCTTGTAGTAGTCTTCCAGTATCTGAAAGGGGCCTACAGGAAGGCTGGGGAGGGACTATTTACAAGGTCTTATAATGACAGGACAAGGGATAATGGGTTTAAACTGGCAGAGGGGAGATTTAAACTGGATGTTAGGAAGAAGTTCTTTACAGTGAGGGTGGTGAGACACTAGAACATGTTGCCCAGGGAGGTTGTGAATGCTTCCTCCCTGGAGGTGTCCAAGGCTAGGTCAGATGAGGCTTTGAGTGACCTGTTCTAGTGGCAGGTGTCCCTGCCTGTGTCAGGAGGATGGAATTAGATGATTACATGATTCTATGATGCAGCATCAGGCCGCTATGATGCGCTATCAGTGCAGGAATAGCATCAGATCTGAGTGTTTGAGGATTATGTTGTCTCTGTTAAGTAGACATTCCAGTAGTATCTGTTTATAAACCTTACTTCTGCATTTGCTGATATCCTCTGTACATTGATTGTAATTCAAGCTACATGGAAATCTTGTAGTTATTAAAACTTATGCACATGTATCTTCCAGAACCTGAAAGAACTGTATATGGAGAATAATTCTCTGGAGTATCTGCCTGCAGCCATCAGTTCATTGAGCCACTTGAAAACACTGGACTGTCGAAACAATCTCCTTAAGCAGCTCCCAGACTCTTTGTGCCAAATACAAGGTGAAAAAGAGTCTTTCTGTTTGTGGCCTTAAGGGCATAAGTACCAGCAAGCATTCTGGAAGAAGGAGGGAGAGAAGGAAAGGAAGGAATACAGCACATCATTGAAGGCTCATCCTGTAATTGTAATGGAGCCAAATAGGGTAAAAGTTAGGGACTGGAAGGGTAGGAGAAATGCTGTACCCAAGCCAAGCAGACAGGAGACCATCATCCATCAGCTAGCTCAGCACTAGAGTCTTGAGAAAAGGAGGTTTCCCAGAGTTCAGCTCTAAGCAGACCCCTTGATATGAGAAGACACAGTGTGTCAGTGCCAGTGAATTCAGGGTAGTGTGGAACTGGCTCTCTAGGTGTGCTCCCCAGCCCAGTCTTTCCATCTTCCCCAGTTCTATCTGTGTGGCTAAGTCCATTAGCACTGTAGGCTGCTAATGAGCAGGACTTTAGAAAGCTGAACTTAGCCACCTGTTTGCCAGGTGAATAGTCTTCACCTAGTGAAGCAAATGCTTTGCTAGGAGAGCTGGGTCACATTCTTCTATATTTGGGAGCAGAAACTTCAAATTCTAATCTTTCTGGTGATATATTCAATGTACACATCTATTACATGCACAGACTGAACTATTTGTGCTTCATCTGGGAACACACACGATTATCCCATGTCATTCCTGTTCTTTGTGCTACAGCTGTTTGCTTTTGTGTGTTCAGGCTTGAAAAAGCTCTTCCTTCAGAACAATCAACTGTCCCAACTGCCTGAGGATTTGGACAGTCTTCAGCAGCTGGAGCTGGTACTTTTGGATGAGAACCCCATGACAGACCCTCCAATTGAAGTGTGCTGCCAGGGGACAGCTGCCATCTGGGAATACCTACAGGAAAAAAGGCGTAGGAAGGCCATGAATTTAAAGGTAGGTGTGTTAAGAAGGCCATCACAATTTCCATACAAAGCTGCAGTTTTCATAATAGATACTCTGCAGAACAACCTACAGGGTGCTATGCAGCATAAAAACATCTTAAACCACCATCTGTATCAGCTATGGCAGAACAATACTTCCATCACTGATCATGTTAAGGCAGGATATGGGGAACCATCAGGAAACACAGCATTGGCTATCGTTCCAAAATGTACCAGAAGATTGTCACTGCCCCACCAGGTCACAGTCAGCAGGCACAGAACAGCCCTTACAACATGCAAGGGAGTTTTCCTTGGTTCCTTGCCTTCTGAAACAAGGCAAATCCTTTAGAGTCAAGGCATTACTTAAAAACAAAACTAAGTGCAGGTGGCATCTTCACTCTTGTTGATCATACTTTGACTGTAGAGACATTATGTGTTGGGTTTTGTTGTTTTGTTTTTTTTTTCAGCTGTTCGGGTTTCTCTTTCCCAAAAGAACACCAAACTGTAGCAGCACGGAATTAATTTGCCCAGAAGAAGAAGGGCAAGAAGGATGGAAAGGCAAATCCTCAGTCTCTGATCCTACTGAATCTAAATTATCTCTCTCTTTTCTGTAATGACTTTAATTTCTTTATGAAACACTGTGTTTCTCCCAAACTGGTTTTCTGAACTAAAAGCTGACATTTAAAGATGTGTAGACATTTACTACTCTGCTCACAGGGTCTGGAGTACTATAAGGTTTGTGTCCTTCCTGGTAAAAAGCTCCCTTTAGGAAAAATAACACAGAGAGAAAGAAAACACTCATGGCTGCCAGTCCGTCTTAGCTGCAAACAGTGCAGTTTAATACAGACACAAGGTTTGTGGAGGCCATAGTGTGCCTGCTTTTTGCACATCAAGAATATGCACCAGTAGTACTGTTCCATACAACTATTTTCTTTTACCCTTTTCCTCCAGGTAACCAGATTGTTCTCTCTTCTCTTTTTTTCAGGTCAAAAGATTGTGGCATAGGTTGAAGGGAATTGGACCTTTCCTGACACTTTATAACGTAGCAAAAACTAAAAAGAAGAGAAACAAAGGAAAAGAATCAAAAGCCAAAAAGTGATATTTGGGCAGTAAATTGTACAAAGCTCTTTTCATTTACAAGAAAGGCAAATATGAGCAAAGACAAGTGAGGAGGAGATAAGCAGTATTAAAGCATTTGAATCAGTGAGTGTCACAATGACAACACCATTTCTCTGTTTTGTTTTTGTGCTTCTGTCAACATGGACTCCAACTGGATCAGGCAGATGCTGAAATATTCTCATCCTGACTGCAAGTTATCTCAAAGCAAAAAGGCAGCTGATTGACTGGGGATTAATTGAATCTGTAGGATCTGGTGCAATGAAGTGTTTTTTGTTCTGAAGCCTGAAGTTTTATACTTGCAATTCTTAGAAATGCGTTTTCCAGTCAGTGAGGTACAGCCACACCTAGAGTGGAACACTAACTGTGGCCCCACCTAGTAGTAGTTATTTAGTGAGTCTTACATTCAGAAATGATCAGTACCTTCTTTGGAAACATGGAGGAGTATTCCAGGCAGTCAGAGCACATGCAAGTACATTACCTGCCTTAGGGAGCTGTAAAAAGCTCTTTTGAAAGTCTTTCTACACTTCTGCAAAACTGTTGGCTGATGTTTTGACAATCTGGAGTTACCATGTGTTGGATGACTGCAAGCTGTCAGTTCCTTTTAGCTCATCTCTGAGATAGCTTGGTGGCAGTTTGTAGAACATCTGTACAGCAGGCTTATTTGAAAGCAAGAATTCTCCACAGTGCAATATTCTGCAACGATTCTGGCTCCTGGCATGTCCTAACATCTTTGCTATTAAAAAAAACCATGATGAAAACTCCTGACTATAATTCAAGCATGCCAGACTTATGTGAAGCCATGTCATTGCACAACGCTTTGCAGATAGCTGTTTGCCCCAGACATCTGATGTTGTTGTCTAGTTTTTATTCTGTAGTGCTCAATTCCTCCTTAAAACCTTTCCAGGTTTAATCTGCAGTATACATAAAGCTCAGAGCTGGGCTGGGACTGGCTGATATGCAGGTTCAAAATACATGAGAGGGCAGGAGCAGAAACCTTTGTTTAGGTTAACTGGATGCTTGTAACTGCAGTCCTGCTTTCCCTCCCCTTGTATGAGTTGCCTCTTAGAAGTTGGTGGGATCCTGAAGGAGGTGGTGAAGGGAGGGTCACCAAGACCCAGCAATTCTTACACCTCCACTTCCAGGTACAACTACCTGAAGGGAGGTTGTAGCCAGGTGGGGTTGGTCTCGTCTCCCAGGCAATCAGCAACAGAACAAGAGGACACAGGCTCAAGTTGTGCTGGGGGAGGTATAGGCTGGATGTTACAAAGAAGTTCTTCACAGAGAGAGTGATTGGCATTGGAATGGGCTGCCCAGGATGGTGATGGAGTTGCCATCCCTGAAGGTGTTCGAGAAAAGACTGGATAGGGCACTTAGTGCCATTGGCTAGGGCTGGGTGATAGGTTGGACTGGATGATCTTGGAGGTCCCTTCCAAACCTGACTGGTTCTATTCTATTCTATTCTAGTTCTGGAGCCCCTATGACAAGAGGGATGTGGACATGCTGGAGTGTGTCCAGAGAAGGGCCACAAGGATGATCAGAGGGCTGAAGCACCTCTCCTATGAGGAGAGACTGGAAAGAGTTAGGGCTGTTCAGTCTGGAGAAGAGGAGACTCTGAGGTGACCTTATTGTGGCCTTCCAGTATCTGAAGGGGTTCTACAAAAAAGCTGGAGAGGGACTTTGTAGGCTATCAGGTAGTGACAGGACTAGGAGGAATGGAGCAAAGCTGGAGGTGGGGAGATTCAGACTGGACATGAGGAGGAAGTTCTTCAGCATGAGAGTAGTGAGACCCTGGAATGGGTTGCCCAGGGAGGTGGTTGAGACCCCATCGCTGGAGGTATTTAAGGCCAGGCTGGATGAGGCTCTGGCCAGCCTGATCTAGGGTAGGGTGTCCCTGCCCATGGCAGGGGGGTTGTAACTAGATGATCCTTGTGGGCCCTTCCAACCCTGACTGATTCTATGGTTCTATTCCATTCTATTTTATTCTGTTCTAGTGTTCTCAGAATGCTGTGGCTACTTCTACATCCAGGGTATGGATCTTGTTTCTGTTTGGTCCTTGAATCAATTGATACTGAAATCTCACAAATATCTCCTGCCAACAACAAGCGTTGGCAGGAGAGAGCTGTGAATGCAGGAAGGAGGGATGGCTTGGTTTTAATTTTCCATTTCTCTAGGTAACTGATGCTGTTTTGATTGTTTAGAGGTGTCTTATGGGTTTTCTTTACCCTAAGTGAAAGCAAAGAGGAACAGAAAGATGATTCTGAGACCAATGAGGAGGAAAACACTGGAAGAGAGAGATTTCCAGGAAGACTGGCAGATAGATAAGACATTTTATAGAAGTGATTTAATAAAAGCTTTTACTGGCAGAATAGGTATGAGAGAATCGTCAGAGGACAAAGAATGAAGAGAGGGAGCATGAACAGCAAGTGAGAGCTCTGCAAGGAGCTGAGAACGAGGAACACAACTATAATACAACAAGAAACCCCAACACTGAGGTCCAGTTCAGTCAGTAAGATTACAACAGACAGTGGACATAGAACATGGGGCAGCTGTTTTACTAATCACAGAGAGAGGTTAAAGTGGGGAAGGAGTGATTCAGAGAGATTTTACTAGATCAGGCAAAATTATCAACTTCCCAGTTGGCACAAAAGCAGATTAGATTGAGGAAAAGTCACAGCAAGGCAAGTAAGAGATGTGCTGTTGTTGAAGCTGATGGTACTTCCACAGTAGAATAATTCTCCTGACTTGAGTCACTGCTCGAAAAAGTGTCTCATTAGTCCTGCACAGAACCAAGGCTCTTTGCTTCACTTAAGAGGTTGAAGATCTCATACTGCTGACTCTGACCAAGATGCTCCAGTTCATCTCACATTCTCAGAGCTGGGGGAGCCAAGTGGAACTGAAACTGGAATGAGGAAGTCCATGGAGACCCTCACATGAAATCGTGGATTAATGATCAAGAGATATCAGCAGAACATGGTCAGCTTCTGGTTGTAACCCTGACCAGCAAGAAGTTGATGTTGGAAGGATCAGCTAGGCTGAAAGTTGAATATTGGTCTGCATTTACATGAGAGAACTTGCTGAGAGAGACCCTAGCAAGTTTGTAAAATGCCACTGAGTGATCCTGGTGCGCCTTTTCTCCAGAGGTTGCTGCAGCATGTAGATATACTCAGAGATAATTGAGCAGTAGTTTATCCCTCAAGCTGCCTCAGGATTTCTCTAAGACTCCTCACTCAGTGGGCAGATCTAATATCTTTACTTCTTAAAATACCTTACCCAATGAATAATCCCACTGCAGTCTTTGAGCTCACATGTGGGTTAACACACTCCATAACACTGCTATGCTCGAATTTGGCTCTGTGTAAGCAAATACAACAAAATAAGACATTATCAAATGAACAAAAGGAGGAGCCACTCATGTCCCAGGCTCCTGCTTTTTCTAACAAGTCTTGGGCATAGAACAGCAGCTGTGCTCTTAGCTAGAAGCTGCCCTGTGACTGAATAATAAACTTTGCTTATTTCAGTCATCTTTAGTGTTTGCATAAGAACACTGTCTATGCCACAAGGAGTAGCGAAGGTTAACAGATTAATCTTGCATGCAAGGAAGCACGAAGGCACTGCAGAGATTCACACTGGCTTTCATATCTTCCCAGACTCTTAGATCTGGAAGTTTTGTGTTGTGTATCATAAAAAGGTCTGTATAAAAAGGACAGTCTAGGTAAGGCTGAAACAGCCCAGGATGAGAAAGTGCACTCTAAAAGTATCCTGCTTTGTATAGCATTAACCAGAACACAGATTGCTTTGTATTCCAAATCCTTGCTAAGGTAGCAGGACATATCTCAGATTTAACCTACCACAGCATTCCCCTTGCCCCTGAGATCTGAAAAGACACCACTCAACTTTCTCACCTTGATGTTATGCTGATTCTTTACACAGGACTCATCTACACTATGAGGTGGCATCAAGGGCCAGAGCAGAGGCAGAACAGCTCCTTCTGTATTCTCCATACTGAGCTAATATACAATCCTGAGTTGTTGGGATGCTATCCAAATCTCATAATTAGGTGACAAAGAGGCAAAAGTTTGGAGGGAGAAGAAACTAAAATTTAAAACAGAAGTATTTTCATATTAGAGACATTACTCATATACACGTGAGGCCATATTCACACTGCCCACCCTCCTGCATCAGCACACACCCCATCCACTTTCTCCCCACACTGGCAAACCCGAGTGTGTCCATCTGAAATCACCACTGCTCTTTTGACAACTGTCACTGCAGTATTCACAACAGGAAGATTAAGTGTGTGTAGTACTGTGAGCATGGCTCAGAGAACCTGAAAGAATACGCCAATCAGTGGAATGATCCATGCATGCATAAGGTTAAATAACTACACTTTTCTATAATTGTGGAACTATTTCAAGAGCTCTCCTGAGGCAAGAGTTCTGAAAACTGGGAAGTCTTCCCAGTTAGACACACGTAACACTGTGTTCACATGCTGCTTGTAGCGATCTTTTCGGGAACCTTCAAGCTCCATCAACAGTCAAAACGGACGTTTCTTTTGTTGTCTTGATTAAAGCTCTCCAGCTGTTTCCGCTGCGACTCTGAAAGGAGCCATCTTTGAATCCCCAGCTCTGCTAAGGCAGGCAGCTGTGGCAGGGCTGCTAGCAGCTCGCTGAACCATGTCCTGCAGTCACGGCAGGATGATGGGCGAAGGCTGACATCCAGCTCTGAGAGTTCTTTGAATGCTGCTAAGCCTTGACAGAAAAGGAGCCACCCTTCGTTAGAGATGTTGTTGTTATAACTCACATCCAGCTCCTGTAATCTGCCTAGATGGCCGTCCTGTGCCAGGAATGCTGCAAGGAATGACAGACACAAACACGACTAACACATCCTGGCAAGGCCTTGAAAAGCTTGTAAGGAAGGAGCGTATTAACACCTCGTTATTGTGGCCGTTTGAGCTAGATTTCTAGCTCAGACATAGAAAAAAAAAACTTGAAAGTGTAAGCTCTGAGTGGAGAGGTAAATATTCTAGGGACATATATTAGGTGAATTTCTAAGCCATATAATAGCGAGAGTGGGTAAGTTAATATCATTGAATCATATCATAACATGGTTTAGGTTGGAAGGGACCTCAAAGATCATCCACTTCCAACCCCCCATCATAGGCAGGGACACCTCCCACTAGAACAGGTCACTCAAGGTCTCATCCAACCTGGCCTTCAACACCGCCAGGGAGGGAGCAGCCACAACCTCCCTGGGTAACCCATTCCAGTGTCTCACCACCTTCACTGTAAAGAACTTCCTCCTAACATCCCATTTAAATCTCTCCTCTTCCAGTTTAAACCCATTACCCCTTGTCCTGTCATTACATGACCTAGTGAATAGTCCCTCCCCAGCCTTCCTGTAGGCCCCCTTCGGATACTGGAAGGCCACTATAAGGTCTCCTCAAAACCTTCTCTTCTTCAGGCTGCAGAGCCCCAACTCTTGTAGCCTGTCCTCATAGCCGAGCTGCTGCAGCCCTCTGAGCATCATCGTGGCCCTCCTCTGGACTCGATCCAACAGTTTCATGTTTCCATAACTTCACTGGAGCATCAAAAGCCTTACGTCTGGGAGTACAGCTTGTACCTTCCCCTTGCTGGCTTCTGCTGCTTCTGCTGTGACTGCTGCTATCTTCCCCCTGATGCTGTTTTGGCTGCTGCTGCTTTTGCCACTTGACCCTATCCCCATCCTCCTTAAGGTTGGTTGTTTTTTGTTTTTTGTTTTTTTTTTCCTGTAGTAATGTACTCTCCTTATATTGTTATATTTAGTTTAAACTACGAGGAAATACAATTTAATTTTTCCTGACTTTCAAAAAAAAATCCGTGTTGTTGTGAGTTTACTCTACTGGGGAAGGGATCCACTCTAACCTGGTACAATTATTAAAGTTTTTTCCACAGAATCACAGAATTAAACAGGTCAGAAAAGACCTCTAGGATCATCAAGTCCAACCTATCACCTAACTCTTCTAATTAACTAACCCATGGCACTAAGTGCCTCATGCAGCCTCCTCTTCAGCAGTCAAGCAGCAAGATTCAGCTCCTCGGCAAAATCAAATCACTTTGCTGTTGATCTCAAAAAGACTCTTGTCAAAGTTGGACTGTGTAACATTGAGCATGCAGGTGATTTGAAAGGAAGAGAAGCAATGAGTTAAAATTGCATGGCAGCCTGGAAGCTTGTGAATCAGTTGGAAGGAGGCTGTATCAAGTGCAAATTAAAATAGGCAGACAGGCTTTATGGGGAGATTTAGAAAGAAAGCAAAATTAGGTGAGATTGCATGATTACAACAGCTACCTCTCACTGTGGGAGAGGAATGGACATAATATGCCCTAAAACAATCCGGGATGCTTAAGGGATGATTGGCATCGAGGGTGATGTTTTTGAACTAAAAAATATTCAGACTTCATCTCAGCAGCCTTCAGATTACAGAGCTTTAATAGCTGTCACACAGCCACTGCCAGTCTCAGACACAAACCCCACAAGTCAGGCCCACAGAATCACAGGGACAATCATAAACATATTTTTTAAAGGATCCTGAGATTTATTCCTTCATCGGGTTCCTACTTTCCAGTACTTCTGAGCAGCTGGGATGAGCTGCAGCAGATGAGGGAGAAAATATTTCTGTTTTAATTCTCCCACAACAGCCTGCCCCAGAAGTACACCCAGTGGACTGAGAGCTGGCAGTGCCTGTGTTACTGACTGTCACCACCTACATTTTCTATAAATTACTAAACCCCAAAACAGCAATGGAGCAAAATTAAAAAATCAGAGGCAGCTTTAAATAAAATAAAAATTTAAAACCAAAAAAACACAGACATAAACCCTGCATTTTCTAAGTGGTGCCTTTTTTGTATTGACAAATAAAACAGCTAAAAGATTCTTTGCACTTTGTCTTTTCTTTCAACTTCTGCACTGTGCGTGCACAGGGGACAACCCTCAGCAAAATTAAAACCCAGTTTTGAAAACCCACTGGTGTATTTTCCATCTTTGCCTTTGATTTATGCAAAAACATGCTCAGCCCATGGAACAAGTCCCTCCTGACTTGTGGTCTAAATGCCCCAGCTCCTTGACTGCCAGTAAATACCACGTTATACGTACTTAGAAGTGTCAAATCTTCAGCCACCAAGTTACAGCTGCTCAGTCTTAACACTTGAATCTCCGTTGCAAGCTTTAGTGCTCCCAAAAGCAGCTTTAGGTTCCCACCAACGCACTTATTCCAAGATAGGTCTAATATCTCCAGTTCAGGAAGGTGAAGGGCAGCCTCAGCTGAAAAGATTAAGACCAGCAACTTATTTTACCCTAATAAAAGCCAGACAAAATAATATAAGAAGAGCCTTCCTATAGAATATTTAAGGACTTTGTGGAGGGGGTTCTTGCACTGTTTACTTTATTAGCTTGACCTTGTCCAACTGAAGTCAATTTAATTTAAGAGCTTGTTTTAAACAATTTTATATCCATTTAAAGACAGCTTTTTTTTTTTTTTTTTCCTTTTTGTGAATTCACCATGCAAGGTGAAACTCTCTGCTATCTTTTGACAATACCAATTTCCATGATGTCAGTCTTACATAATTGTAAGGATATAAATATAGTACTGTTCCTACAGGGATTTCAGACCAGTTTAGTTTGCTTCTTCTTAAGGCAAGCAAGCTTTACTATAGGTTTCAATGTCACTTGTAAGCAGCGCAAAATGTTAAGTACAATACACAGAGCCCTCTGCACTTAGATTTCACGTGCCATATGGAACACCTATCAAAGACACAGTGCAGCCACTAATCCACTGAGATTTGCAATAAGTAGGCTGAATTTACACATCCTGTATCAGACTGGACTTTTCTTCATGGCTCTGCAATACCTTTTCCACCACTGCAATCATTACCTTCATTCCTCCACTGTCCCATCCTTAACTACATCTCAGAAAGTTTCTTCTGAAACTTCTTCCTGAAGTGAGGTGAAAAACCTTCAGCCAACACTTTACAAAACTGCAAATGCAGAGGCTGGAGTCAAAAATCTCCAGAGGCTGCTTCCAACTCCTAACATCCTGTGGTTATAGCACAGTATGAAATCATGTTTTCCCTTCTTTTCCAATATCAGGGAGTATACAAAAGCTTACTGTCAGACAAAACACTAAAAGGACTTTATCCTGTCAGGTGTAATGGGGGAAGACATACAGTGGTATTCCCTTGCAAGCAGGTCCCATGAAGCACTGGTTTCACCACAGGCTTTGTAACTCAGGACCTGTGGTATAACATAACCACGATCTCTGGAGTTCAGCCAAAGGAGAATGAAGTGCTTTGTCCCACAAGGATACAGAGAGAACAGACACACTTTAAAAAACCCATTCCTACCTAGTGATGAAAACGACTCTTCACCTAAATCACAGTTGCTGATGGCTACAGATTTCAGCTTCGGTAAAAACCTGAGCCTGCCCAGAAGAGGATCAGGTGAGACTCCTACATTTTTATTCGAAGATAAATTCAGGTCCTGAAGATTGGAGAGTAAAGGTATCACCTGGGCTATAAAAACACAAAATATTTATTAGGCAGTCACTGATCCAGAACAAATATGTAGTTGTGTATTTACCTGACATAATTTCTTGCCTATATAAATCAATCTGAAAGTCAAGGCCAAGTTATGACACTCAAATTTATGGTGAGTACTGTTTGAGCCCATAGATAGCCTTGTAGTTTTCACAGCAGGGATGTGTAAGAAATTAGCTATTACACACTGCATGGAAGGTTGTCAGAACATGGGTTCCTGTTGGAATTTTCTAGATGAACTAGGGAATTTAACATGAAATGTGATGGGAGTTTTTTCCAAATGTCTTCACTGCTCACTGAAACTCATTTATATTCATGTTATTATTCTCTATTAATCAACAAATTAAAACCAATTCACGACTGCTATTACTAGTAGTTAACATTCCCCAATGCTTCCTCATCAGCTTTTCACATTATCTTCTTTGTCATTAAGATTTGGACAATACAGGCTTTGAGTCCAGAGATTTTTGTTGTTGTTCTAAAGAGTAATGTTAATCCACACAGAAAAACAAATCATCTCACTGACTGAATGGGAAAAGTCTTTTACTTCCTGATAGTATTTAAGAGTTGGGTCACTTCAGCCTGGAGGCTGTAATCTTAAGTTTTTCCTCAGAGCAGCAGGTCTTCTACCATCAGTCTCATCCTACAGTTCACCACAAAGTGAGTTTTAGGCAGTTACCTTTACATGCACACACACTCCTTGGATCCATGGCAGTTTAAATCAGCAGGAGAACTGCCCTTAGATATTTCCAAAATCACTGATTATCAACAAAGGCAGCTCTCAGTGCAGTTCATACATTTCCATCATGGGAATCTGCTATGATTCAGGCCCATAGTTCCACATGGGATCAGTTACTATGTGATTTCCTTTGAATCAGGGAAAAAACCCACTCCACATTGATCAAGAAAGCTACCCTTCACATTGCACTGCTACAATTGCCTGGTGACAATGTCCTGAGGTCTGCTAGACTGGGCAGAATCTCTTACACCTTTGAGATACTTTCAGAAGCCAAAACCTAGATTCTGAATTTATTTCCTCAGCATATCCTTACACAAAACAGTCACGTCCTCTTCTGTCACACAGCACTGGTGGAGATCGAGGACTTCCAGATTTTTCAAGCTGGCCAAATGAGCAGTGAAGTCTTTAAAGCCACCACCAATCTCTTTGTTACACGATACATCTAGTTTTCTTAGCTCTGCAAGGTGTTGTAAAGCAGCATCTGAAATGGAAAAGGGAGCAGGCTGGTCACTGGCTGCTGCAACAGCACAGATTACAGCTTCAGCATTCATTTAGAATAGAGTAATACAATGGTTTAGGTTGGAAGGGACCTCAAAGATCATCCACTTCCAACCCCCCATCATAGGCAGGGACACCTCCCACTAGAACAGGTCACTCAAGGTCTCATCCAACCTGGCCTTCAACACCTCCACGGAGGGGGCATCCACAACCTCCCTGGGCAACCCATTCCAGTGTTTCACCACCTTCACTGTAAAGAACCTCCTCCTAACACCTAGTTTTAATCTCCCTCTGCCAGTTTAAACCCATTACTCCTCATCCTGTCCTTACATGCCCTTGTAAATAGTCCCTCCCCAGCCTTCCTGCAGGCCCCTTCAGATACTGGAAGGCTACTATAAGGTTTCCTCAAAGCCTTTTCTTCTCCAGGCTGCAGAGCCCCAACTCTAGTAGCCTGTCCTCATAGCAGAGCTGTTCAAGCCCTCTGATCATCTTCATGGCCCTCCTCTGGACTCGCTTCAGCAGTTTGATGTCCTTCTTGTGTTGGGGGATCCAGAACTCTACACAGTACTCTGGGTGGGGTCTCAAGAGAGCAGAGAAAAGGGGCAGAATCCCCTCCCTTGTCCTGCTGGCCATGCTTCTTTTGATGCAGTCCAGCACATGGTTGCTGTCTGGGCTGCACATGCACATTGCCAGCTCATGTTCAGCTTTTTGTCAACCAAGACCCCCGGGTCCCTTCCCTCAGGGCTGCTCTCCACCCATTCACCACCCAGTCTGGATTTGTGCTTGGGTCCATTTAATATCAAAGTTTGCACAAGGTATCGCAGGCAAAGCTCTTAGACTAAGCTTCAGTGTATAATCACAGCAGACACACAGTAATTCCACAAAGCTTCACCACCTCTGCATCTCTGTTCCTCTCTGAAAGAGCAGGTGAAGGTGAGGCCAGCTCATCCCCCAGATCCATTCAATCCTCAGCCTTTTGCTGAAATTACTACTGGATGTGCTAATCAGTGCCAGTTGTTTTGTCTTACAGATCAGACTTATACTAGGGAGAGAGGAGGTAGATAATAAGCCCATTTCATATGGCATCACTGGACACTCATTAAGTCATGATGGTGAATCTGAGTTTCCCTCTGAGAGCAGGATTACCTTGTTAAAAGTTTTCCAGTCTCTCTGTGCCCTTGTCTATGTTCTGTCAGGGGAGAGAGGAAGCACATGCAGAGAGCCACTAATCTACCCTAAGATGTGTCTCAGATAAATAGTGTGGAGGGTGACTCTCTCCATTGACTTTCACAGATCTGAGCTCAAGGAAGATAAATGCTACTCCTGCTGGAAGTCTCTGTAGCCTTTTATCAATCCTCAAACAGCAAATAATGATTGCCTATTAATACTGCCAAACCATCAGCAAAATCCCACCTCATTGCCTCTCCTAAATGATTTTCAGATGCACAATTTATTCAGAACTAAAGTCTTTCTGAACATAAAGTCTAACCTAAGCCCTGGAGGCTGTCGTGCTTTAATCCACACATGTGTAAGTTTAACTCTTTCAATCCTGGCACATTTTTCAGATCCTGAGCAATAGCTTTCATGCTGGAGCCGATGTGTGTGTTGATAGAGAGATCTAATACCTCGAGGTTTGGGATCATAGGCAGAATTTCAGCTGGGGAAAAAAAAATAAAGACAAGAAAACCAAGATTTGTAAATGTCTGGAAAACATATAGGTGAAGCCTAGAAAAATATGCCACCCTAACAAACAGGAAGAGGCTGGTTTTGCCTGTATGTGAGGTTTAGACTTACTAAATTCCTGTTCTACCTAAAAAATACAGCAAAACAAAGATTGGATAGGAATTAAGAAAATCAGTGAAAAGTCTGTATGAAAAGAAAGGTGAAAAAATACAAGAAAAGCACAGGGGAATGAAAAGGCAGAAAGACAAAGAGAGTGGCAAATTTCTAATTAACAGATAGAGGACTGTGTGTTGCATGTGGGCCACCTCCTGCAGTGGAGATGAGACCACAAGGGCTTTTCTTTAGGGAGAGAATATCTTTCAAAACACAGAATCAGATTGAAAGACCACACAGGATTCAGTTGTGGTGGGAAGAAAGAGTGGAGAGGTGATGAGTGGTTAACAACTCAGCCTAAACTCCTATTCCTTAAGCCTTCTTTCCCATCTCATGGTTGAATACAAATTCAGCTGCTTAATTCTGTCACACATGACTCGCTAAGGGTCTCAAAGGATCCAGCCATCCTGGACCACTGAGGCAGACTGTGGTTTAGATCAAACTATGTGAACCCTACCTTATTTGATCAGAGAGAACAACTTTCTTCTTTTGAAGAAACTGCATTAAATCCACACACTCAGTAGTAAATGCTGTTATAATGCAGAGCCTGAAATAAATTAACTTTCCACTAATTCTGAGCTCAATACGACCATCATCTAAGTCAGATGAATGACACTGTGAGGCCAGACTCAGTCCAGCTAGATGGACATACATACCAAGGGATTCTCCGTCCTTTGCTGTCAGGTTACAGTCTGTAATTTTCAGAAGTCTTAACTTGCATCCTTTCTGGAGTCTTTTTGTCAGGAGTGACAGTTTTCCACCTATGTTACTGTTCCATGATAAATCCAGTTCTTCAAGTTGAGAAATTATTTCAGATGCCTCTCCTGTAACAAAAGTCTAAGATGATTTGCTCCAGGTATCAAATCCAGTGAAAGATAAAAATACAAGTTTGGAATGGATTAAAGAGGAAGGTTAATCACTGAATTCTCAACTGGCTTGCCATGAAAATTGGTATATGCCATGAATTGTCACTACTGCAGCCATGTTGTATAAATCTTCACCTCGTCTAAGAAGCAATATAGATCACAAGTCATTGTCACAGTACACACAGAACCTGTTCAGGTTCCCAGATCCTCATCAGACTCTTTGGCCATCACTGTGGACCTGTGCCAGGACCCAGAAAGTCCAGTCTACAGGGAAATCAATACAAGTGACAAGCCTGAACTTACTGTCCTGAATATTGTGCTCTATTTTGTTTGGCAGACTTCCAAGATCCTCTATACTATGTCCACAGGACATTTTGAAGGGGATGAAAGAAGTCCTCTCACAACTATTTCTGAAACAGAAAACTTGCATTTCTGAGAGGAATTTCTGACTCATATCATAACAAATCAAGATGAGCATTGTTTTGACCCAACCTTTCCCATGATTCCAAGGCAGGCAGCACTGATTTCTATTACACTCAGCAAAATGAGCCTTTTCTGGGCTTGATGGATGCACCCACCAGTGTGAACTGCCTTAGTGCTTCTTTGTAATGCCAACACCCCACTGCTAAATCCAGCTTCCTCACTTCCTTTTCAGAGGAGGGAGGCAGATGCGTATTTGCATAAACTCATTCCCAAGAAGGATCAATTAATCAGACCATATGCAAATACAATTTAAAAGTGTCATATAGAAAGTTTTGATCTGAAGACTTACATCAAGCCAATAACCAAGAACTGTATTTTAATAATGAACCCCTTTCATGTCTGTGTGTTTTCATAATTAATTCTTCACAAAAGATTTATAATAGGAAATTAATGATTTCTCTTTTCGTAAATGAGCATCAAGGTTTGAGAGAAAAAGGTATGTCTTAAATTTTGTTTTAAAGCACTGCCTCTGTCTTGAATGCTGAGCAATGTTCTGAAGCTGAGAAGTGGGTTTGCCACTGCAGCACAGCCGGTCTCCATTTGACATGGGGACTAGCATTCCAAAGACATTTTCCACCCAGAAGATAAATAAAGGAGTACAACTCCTGGAATCGTTTCCTGGAGCACCTCTCCTATGAGAAGAGACTGAGGGGATTAGGGCTGTTCAGTCTGGAGAGGAGAAGGCTCCAAGCTGATCTTATTGTAGCCTCTCAGAATTTTAAGGGGCCTACAAGAAAGCTGGAGATGGACTTTTTAGGATGTCAGGGAGTGATAGGACTAGAGGGAATGGGGAGATTCAGACTGGATGTTAGGAAGAACTTCTTCACCATGAGGGTGGTGAGATCTTGGAAAGTAGTAGAAGCCTCATCCCTGGAGGCATTTAAGGCCAGGCTGGATGAGGCTCTATACAGCCTGATTTAAGGTGAGGTGTCCCTGCCCATGGCTGAGGGGTTGGAACTAGATGATTCTTATGGCCCCTTCCAACCCTGACTGGTTCTATGATTTGATGATTCTATTCTATGACCTCTCACAGTCACAGCTCTGAGCAATCATGTAGGAGAGGTTGGATTTATAGTTCTACTTGAGGCATTGATTTCTAAGCACCATGCACCGAGTGCAGAAGTGGTCACATTGCCCCAGACAGATGCTATTTTCAAAATCACAAGCAAAACCAATGCAGACTGGCTGTTGCTGCTCCACATGTCAAGAACATCATGTTTAAATTTAGGTCCTACAATCAGTTTCAGCAGAAGCCAAGCCAGAAAGAGGAAGGAAACAGCACAGGAGAACCAGGCAGAATAAATCAATTGGAAATACAGCCAATAAAACTCAAGAGGGAAAAAAAGAGAAAAGGGGTTGAAAAAGGAGGAAATAAAATGTTGAAAACGTAATGAAAATGAAACACAGATTTCAACCTCAGCAGAAGCAGACCAAGTATTTTCACCAGCTTTTGTAGAGAGGCAATTTTCCTCCCCAACAGACAGCATAACCCACTGTTCACCTATCACCAGATATGTCATTTTATTACTGACTGGGAAAAGCCTGATATGAATGACATAAACCCCAGCTTTATAACTCAGACTGGTTTTCAGAACTTGCAAAACAAGCAGCACTTTCTATATTTCCCAGCTGATTGTGTTTCTCCTTCTTTTTGATAAAAATCACAGATCCACCTCAGAGTAAACTCCATGCCCAGAGGCAAGCGACTCAGCATCAGAACCTGAGTGCATCACACCATCTTAAAAACCTTTAAACCTCAGCCTTGGGGGGAGCAGGGTTGCAGGAACTCCAAGCAAGGAAGTAAGTAGAGGAATAGGATCCTCCAAGAATTGCAAAACCAATTTATGATGCTCTGAGGCAGCACTGGTGGTTTAAAGTCTCCTCCAAAAGATTATTTCTGATATTCTTTTGTGATGAGCATTCATCTGTCCCACAGCATGAAGACCTAAGGTGACCCTGTTATGACTGACTGTTTTAGTCAGTCTACCATTAGATATCAAAGCTAGCCAAAATAATACTTATCCAAATTGAAAACAGGCTTTCTTGCAATCAGGACTGAATTCTGTTCCCTTCTGAATGTGAAAGCTTAGTACTCTGAGGAATGAACCCAGCAGAGACACTCAAATGTATAAGGCCACTGATAAGCCCAAGTTCTTTGCACTCTTTCACAGCAGAACTTTATTTTGCCCAGTGTGGGAGCAGCAGGAGTAGGATGTAGGATGAGCTGAGATGGATTACATTAGACCCAAGCTGTCTGGAAGTAAATCTAAACAAAATCCTGTACCTAAGGAGATGACATCCTCAGCTGTCAGCCTGCAGTTGCTAAGTCGAAGGACTTTTAACAGGTTCACATGATGAAGACGAACAGTGAGAGCTTTCAAAGTCCCACCAACACAACCATTCCAAGACAGGCTGATCTCTTCCAGCTCTTGGAGAAATGGCAGTAAAGAAGCTGTAAAAAAAACAAACAAAAGAAAAGTGTACTGTGTTTGCACATTATCTACTCACCTTGCAGTTCAGTATATCTTAATACAGAGATGCTTTCTACAGCCAATACAGCATTAGGAAGCCATGACAATTTGCACCTCAGTTTTCTGTAGTTTCAGTATAAGGACATTTGCCTGCTTCACACACACTTTATGTTTTTTATATTTAAATATGTTGCATAATGTATACCCTCTATTAATTAACATTTCTCATGGACCTAGGACCATCAGACGAAATATTGAAGCCAGGCCTTTATAAAAGCAAGGGAAGGGAAAAGAGGAGAGTGAATAGTTGAATAGGCAAAGAAGAATTAATATATTAATGAAAGGTGTATTTACCGAGCTCTGTTACATCTGCTGCACTTAGTGCACAGTTATTTAGATCCACATTCTTGCTGTTGGGTTTCTTTCCCAGTTTCTGCATGAATTGATTAAATCTTTGCTCACCAGATGGTGGCTGTGCTTCAGAAATAAGATGTGAGAGTCCATCTGAGTAAGAAAGAAACAGGGTCCTTATTACCTCTGCTACTAACACAATGTGTAAAACTTCTCTGTGGCTCTAGGGTGAACATCTTAGGAAACGGACTAAATCTGCCAGTAAACCAGGCTCTATTTTTGACAGGACCAATAACCTGAGTGGGAAATCACGGTAGATCAGATCACCACAAAGCTCCTGATGCAGAGTGAGAAAAATAATTTCCTGTGGAACATCTCCATGCTACCTTACACCAGTGACTTTTTGGGTGTTTGCACCACCAGTTCAAGAACATGAAATTCATGCAAAACTCTGAACTTGCAGCTATTGTAGATTGACAGGTGGTAAAATCACCTCTGCCTGCCTGCACTGTAGCCACGCTGCTGAATACAGAGTGAGCTTAATCAGTTAGCACTGAATGGCCCTGCAGTTGTATGGTGAATCTGCTGCATCCTTCATGCAGCTTGGGTTCTTTCTGATACGTTGTATGTTTGAGCCAGTTCCTGCTTTTCTTAGCTTTGTAAAGCAGCCCTATCTTATCAGCAGTTTATACAGCAATGAAATTAGTATTTACAGTCATTGATTAACTCTTTAACAGAGCAGTTATTTCATCTAATGTCTATTGCCAGAAAAAAAAAAGCAGCCAAAAATTACACAAAATAGTGTTCCCAGTCTGAGTAGCTGTCCTCTAACTGTTTCCTCAAAACTCTAAGGACAAGGATGAGGATCATAGAATGTCATAAAATCTAAGCTTCATCATCCATCTCCCTTTTAAAATTAGCCTCATTTTCTCTTATATGGATGCAAGGAGTATTTTTGTGTGTGTAAAATAACATACATGATTAATTTCCATACCCTTCCTCTCCTCCTCACCAGTGTCTAGTGGTCAAAAACATCTGCTCTTATTGTCTGCCTTTAGCAGCAGCAGCATGGGCAGAGACCTATATTAAATACAAGCCAAGCTACTGCTCAGAGCTTGGCTTTGAAACCAAGTAAGCTCTGCAACTAATGAGCTGACTCCAGCACTGGCCTCTCACATTGGATAGAGAGAGAGGGGTCACCCAAAAGCTTTATCTCCCCTCAGTGACATGGACCTCACTCCTTGCTTGGCACCTACCAAATTGGAGGGGATGTGCTTGACAGTGATCCAGTCAGAAGCAAATCCTGCCCAAAGGATAAACTGTAGGCAGCAAAATGTAGGACTGACCAGCAAGAGAAGCAGCTGATTTTCTATGAATTAAATATGTACACATTAATTACCTTCTACAGAGAGCTCTTTCTTCTCATTGTGATCATCAGTTTCAGAGTTGTTTATTTCTGTTCTTTTGATTTTACTTCTGTCCTTGTCCCCAGATTTCCCTGCATCAAAGCTCCTGAAGAATTTTCTGATGGCTGAAGGCTGCTCTTCTCTTTTTCCAGAAGGGGAAACCTTCCCTTGGAACTGTTTCATAACAAAGCCAAACGGGGAGCTCTTCGGGATGTCCTCTTCATGCCTCTCCCTGCAGCTCTGAATGTCACCTGTCAGGGGATCAGCAGACACAGAAAGAATTAGTTTTAGTAACATTTACTTCTGCTTACCTTCTTTCATAATGGCAGATCCACTGAAAATTTCCAACCATTCCCTCCTTGCTAACGCCAGAAAGGCAGTGTCTAGTAGACCACATTCTGAATTAATTTTTCCTCCTTCAAAAGGAACTGGAAATGATCTCCATTAGCACAGCACTCAGTGGTCCCAGTTGTCTGTGGTACACTCTCTGCTGCCTCATTAATGCAGACTGCCCCTAAGGTCACCCCACCCAGCCACCCAGCACTGAGGGCTGACCTGCTGCTTCCACTGTCATTTAATCCCCAAGCTCAGTTCACAGCCTTGTGGCCACATTTAAGTAACAAGGCTGAGATGTCCCTGTTTTGAGGGGATGTTAGTTTGACACCAGCATGATTCTTCATGCCAGAGGCCAGTCCACCACTCAGGAATGTAAGAGGAGGAAGTGTGCAACAGAAAGCATGAGAACATCCTTGCCTGAACAATGCCACAGGCTCACAATCTGAGGGTGGAACATGCAAACAGAACCTTAGAGCAAAGCTGAAGTGATAGTGCAGAAACCAGCCAGGCATCCTAGCTGAGAACACTGGGAGTGTGCCACTGCTGGAAGGAAACAAGTCCTCTAGACACCTTGTTGGAACAGTCTAGTACTTTCATGACCTCAGTTTCAGTGACCAATTCACAGGGAAATTAAAGTCTGGCTTTGTAATTTATACACATTCTTTCCTTATTTCAGTCTCTACTACACAAGATGTAACATCACCTGGTGATTCTGAAGATGCTTTGTTTTTTCTCTAAAAATGAGCTGAATGCTCTCTCTTTAGTTTTAGTTCCAGCATTTGCCCACACACACATCTTTTAACAGAGCAGTCACTGACTTCTGCTTCGTAAGGACTCTGTGGAACAGACATGTATCAAGTCATAATGTTTGCTGTAGGGGGAGTGACCTTGATTCTGTCACACACCAGAGCTCATAAATGGATTTCTATGCTCACACAGATTCCCCTGTCCCTGGTACAGACGCATACATAGCACTTATTCTACAATTTGCTGCCATCCATAGAGCACATGAACATTTTAATAACTGTCAGCTATACAGAATGTCACTGGCAACAACTTTCCAGAAAAGAGAAAATGCATGAGGAAGGATCAGAAACTCTCTGGCTTGACTAGATAGTCTCCATGTTACCATAGCAAGAGTAAGGTAAGGGGAAAATGTCAGAGTTAAGCAAGTGTAGCTTTTACTTACACACTCTTTTATCTGTGTGCATGTGCATATAAGTGTGGGTGTATAGATACTGATCTATACACATGGATGGAAATTTTCTTACTGTGTTGGAAGTTACCTGCCTTTGAACAAGTGTTCAGGGCAGAGTACTCAAAACTATGAAAAGTCTTGTTCTTCAGAGCCTGTCAGGGCTGTATTTCTTCTAAGTACAAAGCCTAAACAAACCAATGTCCATAGGAAAGTACTCACACATTTATGGAGCTGTAAAGCAACACTGCCCACCCTGGCTGTGCCTTTGAACAAGTCCTACCTGCATTTGAACAAACGTTCAGGGCAGAGTACTTAACACTATGAAAAGTGTTGTTCATCAGAGCCTGTCAGGGCTGTATTTCTTCTAAGTACAAAGCCTACACAAACCAATGTCCATAGGAAAGTACACACACGTTTATGGAGCTGTAAAGCAACACTGCCCACCCTGGCTGTGCCTTCACACTGTAGAGAAGCATTATTTCAAAAACAAAGAGACATACCTGTCTTTTCCATAGGCCCACTGGAGGATCTCTTTCACATTTCACAGGACTTTCAGGACTTGCAGAAGTGAGCCATGACATGCAAACAAAACCTCACTTTCCCTAAGAGGACTTTCAGGTAGTTTTCAGAGTTTCTGTCTTCATCAATTTGAAAACAGCAGCTCTGCACAAAGCAGTTTGTGGTTCTTTCCCAATGCCTCTATCCCTCTGCACTGTGTCCCACTGTCAGCCTTGATGTCCCTGGCCTTTCTTTTCCGCGGGGGTTTGAAAAGTCCTTTCAAATGCTCCGATCACGCCCCGGCTTAGATCACTCACAAGGCAGAAATCAGGAAGTGCCAGCACAGACTTCAATACTGCATGTCCCCGACCAGCTGTTGTTAGAAGAGGCTGACTCACCTTCTAGATCAGGTTACAAAACTAACTAAAGAAAAGCTCTTTGTTTCCCCACCGTTTTTGTCCCTACTGACCAGAAATACTGCTTCAGGCTGAGCAAAGCCATGCTGTCAGGGCAGTGTTGTGTAGGTCAGTGAGGATCACAGGATGTCAGGGGTTCGAAGGGACCCAAAGAGATCATTGAGTCCAACCCCCCTGGCAGAGTAGGACCATACAATCTAGTTCAGGTCACACAGGAACACATCCAGACAGGCCTTTAAAGTCCCCAGAGAAGAAGACTCCACAACCTCTCTGGGGAGCCTGTTCTGGTGCTCCGTGACCCTTACAGTAAAGAAGTTCCCCCTCGTTTTGAGGTGGAACCTCTTGTGCTGCAGTTTCCATCCATTGCTCCTTGTCCTATCCCAGGGAGCAAGTGAGCAGAGCCTCTGACCCCTCAGCTCTCAAATATTTATAAACATTTATTACATCTCCTTTCAGTCTTCTCCAGACTAAGCAGCCCCAGGTCCCTCAGCCTCTCCTCATCAGGCAGCACTCCAGTTCCCTAATGTGCTGGTTTGAACTAATTGGAGAATTTGAGAATTTGAGTGAGAAATTAGACTAGTGGCTGAGAGAGGTAAACACAGTATGTCACTTCACCAGAGTTTTACTGATAAAGAAAAAAAAATTGTTTTTAAAGTGCTGTACCCAAAACACTTGATATCAGACGGTTTCTGACCGCTCTGGCTGTGGCTGCTCCTCTTGCATGGTCTCCTTTCCCTTTGCCTTGGTAGCTAATTCTCAGTAAAACTACTAACTTCTTTCTACTGCTAATCCCCCTGGCTGATCTACTTCAGCTTATCTGCAGCATCAACAGGTGGTGAGATAAGACTGGGGAAGGGGACAAAGGTGGTAGGGGGTGATTGGTTACCCCTCTCTTGGGGACTTTGGTCTCTGGGAGGGGTGTGGTGTCTGTATTACCTTTTCATTGTACATATCTCTAAATATCTGTTATACCTTGTAAATATTTGCTTGTATATTGTGCATTGCTGTAAATATAAAGCTTCATTTATCAACTTCCAGTGTCCTGAGTCCTAGCCGGGGTTTATAAAAAGGTGGGGGGGGCAGGTAACTGCCTAAACCACCACGCCTAATCATCTTTGTAGCCCTCCACTGGACCTTTTCCAGCAGATCCCTGTCCCTCTTAAACTGGGGAGCCCAAAACTGAACGCAGTATTGAAGATGAGGTCTCACCAAGAAAAGCACAGAGGACTAGAGCATTCCTATTCATTTTAGGGCAACAGAAGACACAAGAGGAGAGGGCATCCTGCACCATCCAGCACAATCTGCGTGTAGCATGGTACATAGCACACATACATTACACTTCACTACACCTTGTTTGTCAGTCTGCCTTAGAAACTGTTTTTTATCATAGCAATTCTTACTATTTCTAGCTTAAACAATACACTTGGATGTTTGAAATTAATGTCTTTAGCTTTGATGATTCTTTTTAATTGATAAAGTTTTCACTTTCCTAACTTAAATCAACCAAACTCTTCTTGTCTCTTCTCATGTGGCAAACTCTCTATTTTTTTTTATCACTTCCTACTCACCTTTGTCTGCACCTGTCGCAATATAATTTATGCTTCCTTAAATAGAAGGAGCAATCCACTGCTATGTACACATTAAAGCCATCTGCAAACTGGAGTGCTGCTGGTGGGGAATGACAAAGCTGGCCAACAAAACTAACCGTTCTTTGAAAGCAACCAGGCAGGCACCAGCTGTGAGGACAAGCTTGACTCAGTGTATCAACATACAAATGATTCAGAATGGGTGAAATGAAGCCACCAGGTGCTGCTGAGAGCCAGCAGGTTAAGATTAAGAGAAGAAAAACTTGACCAGGAGAAACCTCCTGCCCACAAGAAGTACCATGCTGAGAAACATTTACAGTAGGAACAAAATCACTGCGAGGAAGCTTCTATCACTGCAGGAAAAGAGGGCATGTTTCTCCTCCCAGACAGAAAAGGTCTCCAAGTTGGTTTTAGGCTTTTCTGATACCACAAGTGGCTATCCTGTCCCAAATTCTGAAACTAGAATGTCACTACAGATATGTATCCACTGGGAAAGATCACCTCCCTCTGTGCTAATTCACTTTGTGCATTCAGACATCTCATCTCTGCAGATGATGAAGTCTCATCCCTCTTGGTAAGAAATCACTGAATTTAACAGATTTTTCTGTTTTACTTGTTGTGCTTAATAACAGAGTAGTCAGTGATGAAACAGAGACAAAACAACCCATGTTTGTGAACAGGTGCCAGGCTCTACTGGCTCAAGACACATGATGCCCCTCTGCAGCAGTTCAATGAGACTGTGGACTGGGAATATCTGATAATCTCCACTCCCTACAACTAGGGACATCCTTAAGCATGTTAAGCACCAATTACAGGGGCTAGGCTGGACTCTGACATCAATATGTTAGGTGCTGAGTTGCCCATTCAGAAATTTTTTCTCCACTTTAGGCTGTTGAATGATACTGAAAATACCTCATGGCACCATTTCAGCAGCCCCGTAATCCGGTCAGAAGGGAAATGTAGTTTCACAGTGACCCAGTTTCCTCTTCCTAGAAAGCAAATCTTCAGCTATTTTTTTGCAGCAACTATAAGGGAAGAGGGGACAGGAGGGTTATCCCAAAACAAAGCAGGATAACCAGAGGGAGATGGCTTCACTGGACTGAAAACATTACTTTAAAATAGGTCTGGGCTGTGCTGTGAACATGCAATATCTCACGATGGCCAGGCTGGTCTGTGGCCCTGCTGGCTGCTAGACTGGGCCTTGCTGTGTGGGTTGCTGGCATCCTTCTGAACATGTGTCCTCCTCCTGCCTTGTTAACCTGTGCATCTGCTTCTTACAGCACGTCCTGGACTGCACAGGGAAGGCTTAGCTTTTGGAGTTTAAAAATAATAAACTCCTTCCCCTTCTATCCAGTTAAATGGTTTGTGACCATCTGCTGGCTGCTCAGTGTCACACTTGTTTATATCTAACCTTCCCTCTGTGTAGACCTGGGGCAAGGTTAGGAACAGAACCAATTTTGGAACAAAACAGTTAAAGTTGCATCCCACGCAGCATCACTGGGGAGAGATTAGTGTGGATTTTTGTACTTTGCCTCATTGTGACTCCTTAATCCGGCATATATTCCAAAGAAATAATGCCATTAGAGGATTAGTGCACAAGTTCATTTGAAAAAAAGGATTTGCAAACACTGAAATCCTATATTCTATGGACTTAATCACTGAGTATCATTTTGGGGATTTCCTCTCCCTTTAGTAGTGTCTCTTACAATGAAACCCAAGTAAAACAGCAACTCTGTTTTGGGTGGCCCTCATTACCCATTAAAGAAAAACAACCCCATAAGCACCTGGTTAAAATAATAATCTAAGCCCATTCTTGCTGTCATACAATTACTGCAGCTATACCTGGGAGGCATCTGAGCCAATATTTATACAGAATGTACAGATTTGGCATCTTTCTGTCATAGGGGGGTTTCATATTCTAAGTTTTGTAGTTACACAGTGACCTTTGCTACTAGGGCAGTTCTCTTGACCAGCTTTGCTCACACCCCCGGGAAAACTCTGGTCTCTGCAGGAGAAGGAGACTGAAGCACTGCTGCATTAGTCTCTCTCCTTTTCCTTAGCAGGCTTCTCTGCTGTTCTTTCCCCTTTCAGCACAAATCACTGTCTGCAGCAGACCCTGTGGGCTTCTCTTGCTTGGCTCAGTTTGGTGCAGGCTGCCTAGATGGGCAGGGGAAGGAAAAATGCTCATTGCCTGTTGCTGACTTTGACAGTGTTGGGTGACTTGCTCTTGGGGTGTGTTGGCTCAGAGTACGTGTGCTAGGAGCTGTGTCAAAACGAGGGCATGGGAAGTGCTGGCCTGCTCCAGGACTAACACTGGTTTCATCTTTCCCAGCCACATCAAACCCTGCCCTCCACAACTCTCTCCATCCTCCCTCTCTTGCTTTGCCTCTTTCTTTTGTCCTCCAACCTTGATCCAATTCTGACTTCCTATAATTGAAGCAGTAAAATTCAGTCTTACCTACACAAGCTGAAAAGCCTTCAGCTGGCACTGATGACACACTGGTAGTGCCACAGGACCTGTATTACTCACTAATTTGATGCAGACTCTCTTTCCACCCAAGAATTCACAGAGAAGTAGGGATTGGCTTTAGGGACAGACAAAAACCTTCCTAAGAGGCTGCACACAGGACAGGCCATTCCCTGAGGATGAATGAAAAGAAGAAGCTGCACTCATGAATGGGAAGTGCTCTGCAGAACCTAGGTTAGGAAACATAGCTTGGGCTTCTATGTAGAGCTCAGCACTGTGCTGTCATCTAGAGAAATACATTTTCTGATACTCTCAGAAATACTGTGCCACACCAGCACTTTCCAGGAGCAAACTCGTCCCAGTCTTCCCTGCGCTGGGATCAGTGTGCATGCTTGAGGATTGTTAGGTCCAAAGTATCCGCGTATCCTCATCATTTCCCACAAAATAAACATTCACCCTCCTGATTTTAACAGCCCATCAGCCTACAATAGTTCCCAAGGCAGCTGTTTAAAATAAACTTCACTGAGGTATGAAAACTAAATCCAGCCCCCTCATGCCATATTTATATACAACCATAGACAGACCACAGGAGGGGTTTGAAGAGGCACTGAGAACATACAAAACCAGCTAAAACCTTGGATTTAGAAATGCATACTCTTCTGAAGAGCCTTGAACTTGGTGAGACTTTTTCCTGAGTGGAAAGGGTGAGGAAGATTTTGACATTTCATTGCCCTCTTACACTTCAAGAGGTAACAATAAGTGAATTTATGAAAGTCTGGTGCCAGGACTCAAAGGTAGACTCTGCCTGACCTGAAGGTGTTGCAGACATGGCAGGACAATCTTCAGGTGCATGTGCTGGATGAACTGGTCATGAGCAGAGGTGTCTGACAGCCCCTGTTGCCACTGATTTATGATAGGTACAGGAATTTCAACCTTGCATATACCAGCATGAGCTGCTAAACATGACCTGTAGAATTCTAAGCCATTCTTTTTTTCAAAGGCGGAACTTACCTTACCTACTCTAAAATAAAAGTAAAGAAAAGAAGCTTTTTCCAATTACTACTTCATGGTGAATCCACATTTTGAGTTCTGTAACAAACATAACTAAAAGCCTTATATCCCTCAAAATATATTTATATCCACGCTGACATTTTTAACCCTGATATGCAGTTACTCCTCTTTAAATGCAACTACGCAAACTTAACATTTAATTCTCTCTTACAATACACAAATCTGTGGAGAAGATTTTCAGTCTAGAAAATTCTTTTCGGTTGAACTTCTGTCAGGATTAATCCCCTTTCAGTTAATAATTTACATGAATGGCTAATCTGCAGAGTTCATGCAAGGCCTGCAAACTATATTAATTACTAGAAACCTAATTAGAAATCAACAGAGTCGGATCAGTGTTACTTCCATACAGTACCATCTGGTACAATGGGTCTGGATAGTTCAGCAAAACTCCTCGTTGTATTCTGTGGAACTTCAGCCTGAATATCTGTTGCCAGAGGGAGCAAGTTTACACTGATACATGAGCTTATTGTAAAGCATTTCTAGAGTCATCCTAAACAACAGCAACTGAGTTCCTGTATTTTGAACTGTTACTGTGAAAGTTAATTCAAAAGAGAGTATTTACTTATCAGTGTTCTTCTTTAGAGTTATACCAATACAGTGGTAATTTGCCTTTCCACGTCCAGAAATACCCAAAATCCATACATAGGCTAACAAAAAAAAGTCCCAAACAAGCAAATATGAGCATGTGCCATTAAATGGTTTAAAGACAGTAATGTGTGTATTGTGACTGGTTTTGTTAATCACTACTCCAGTGTAAAAAGGCATGTCCAGAGTGAAAAGCGTGAACCTCCACAGATGACACAAACATGTCAGAGTGCAGCTTCCATTGCCTATGGTGTGCATCTGTGGAGATGGCAATAGAATTTTATCAACTGATTTGCTTGTGCAGCATGTGGCCAGTCTGAGAATTCCAACCAAAATATCTCAGCCCAATTAGACAAGCAAAAAATGAGGTCTTTGAAAACTCATCTTGTGTGGGTTTAAATCCCTATTTTTCAACCATTTTGATTCAGAGACACAGATAATCCAGTCTTCTTTCAACATAAGATGTTCAGTCAATTTAATTTTCAAAGTGCTCAATGGCTTGGCCATAATCCATCACTTAGATTCCCTCATTGTCTTTTGGAATTGAGATCAAACACATTAAGTAAAATTCACCAATCTTCAGTTTGTTCCTCTTTGGATTCAATTCTCTACAATTAATTCCCAGCTCTCCACTGGGAATGAGACAGCTGTCTCTCAAAACTCCTTTCAAGAGCTGTGGTGAACATAACCCTTTTCCACTGAACAGCCAGTTGTGTTACAACTTCTTACTCTTCCAGTGAGTATCTGCCAGTCTTGTTGGTATGTTTTAAGCACAGCTGAACCCCAGCATTAGGCATTTCCCTCTTCAGAGTCTCCTGCAATTAAACAAGGAACTAGAATGTCTACTCTGCAACCAAGCAAAGGGCTGAGAATTGGAAAAATGCTGAACTCCAAAGGAATGCTATAGCTTAAGGTACGTTTTGCATACCCAGATGATTACAGAGACACCAACACACAGCTTGGCCCATTCTTTTCTCTACTTACCTTTCCATTTCTTGTGAGTGGGCCCAAAGGCAAGATCCTGTGTGTTTCCAAACCAGCTGTGCCATCCCAGAGTCCAGTTACTGTTTCATATTCCAGCATTCTAAGACATCACTCAAGCTCATTCTTAAGATTTGCAGTTTACCAGTCACAGACTACACAATCCATGCAGCAGCCCACCCCATTCCTTACCCATGCCAGTTGTGGACACACTATGTTAGTTTAACTCTTTTAGGCAAAACATGGAGGGAGGTGAGATTTAGCTAAAGAATTTTGTATGTCTAAACACAGATTTTATTTTGCCATGTTCTGTATCAGTCCAGCTCATTTCATTACAGAGAACTAAGTCCCACTTGAGCTGTATCTTGCTTCAGTGAACTTCATAATGAGAAGAAATGAGGATCATCACTCCTTCAGATTCCTCACTTATGACAGAGTGTGTAGAAACAGTGGATTAAAACATTGCATAGACTCAAGTTCAGCAGGTTCTCAACTTGCACAAATCTGCACCAGCATTGCATTTTGGTAAGCAACATAATGGCCAAACTGCAATAAAATTGCCAACACAGTTCTTTGCCTTCCATTTTTGAAGACCACAAAACCACAATCTGAACCGTGGTCTGTCACTGATTTTGTTAAATGGGAACAAAGAAATTTCTGACCCAAATCACTCCTCACAAAATACCTAGTGACAACAGTAAGACTAGATCTACTTCAGTGCATGGAGCTATTTCCACACTGATAACCCTTCCCGGCACACAGGAATTGAGAAAGATGTCTCTGTAGTGTCCATTTCTCTTGATATGAATTGAGAAAGAGAGTTTCCTCCTCCTCCCTTTCACGCAGCTTTAGAATAAAGTGCTCCAAGGTGTCAGGCTTTTGGTAGCATTCTTCCAACTCCTTGTGATCTATGAGGAACTGATGCTGTCTTGGGACATCCTATGCAGGATGGGCAAATCCCAGTTTTGAGATTCCTGCACTGCTTGCCATAGAGGTAACTCCAGCCAATAAGGCTGTGTAAGAGTGTGTAGAAGGTGGTGTGACTCCAGCTCCATCTTTCACATCAGTGTGTATCAGGTATCAGTAGCTCAGGCTACAAATACCAGACATTGGGTGGGAAGTGTCAGGCTACAGTTATCTTCTTTGCACAGAAGAACACAAGTGTTGGTATTTGCCCAGTCTCAGATTCCTCTATGCCAAGGAGATAACATGGGACTACATGATTCTAAACCATCTCAGCTAACAGTGATACTGACAGACCAAGGCCCAGGTCCACTTGATCTGCTCTGCATTTTTTGGATCTATTCATAACTCACCTCTTATGTCCCTCTCTCCTTTGCTGCTTTGCCATTCTTCCTGCTGGTGAAGATGACCAGCAGAAACAGGACTGCTGAGAGAGACACAGACCACTGCATGATTCAGAAACACAGCCCTGCCTGATCCTTAAAGCATCTTTATGGCTTGTGGTTGTCACACTTCACTATAGCACACAGCAATCCTGTTCCTGTGTCAGAAACCAAAGGCTAGATGCCAGGGGTCTTGTGAAGCAGTGTGCTCTCTCTCCAAACTTCCCTCGGTAGAGATCAGGAAAATATATACATAACCTTATTATGTTGCTGGTTTTGTTTCTACCTCAGGAAGTATTTTTTCCTGGTATTAAACTTCTTGTGGTTTTCCTGAAATGTGATTCACATGGACTAAAACATCTGATGAGAAATGAATGCTGATGCAAGGCTTTGTTTTTCATTCATTTGGGCAATCCCACATCTCACAAAGCATTTGCTTCAGCCTCACCCAGGCAATCCTGAAACATCCCAGCAGAGGAACTTTTCTCCAGACAGCATCTACTCATTACATTTCAAAGCACAGGTTTCCGGACAGAGCTACAGACCAAGGAGACTGAAGACAAAGTGAAAACTATCCTTAAGCCTAGAATGCTCCATTGATTCCATGCCTGCCTGCATGCACAGATTTGGACAACCACAGGGAAATTGTTCTCAGGTTATTTTAACTGCTCTCTATTTTCATATTATTGTTTACACACACACACATCNTCTGGGTGTGATTTTCTTCTTTATAAGGAAGAAATAAAATAACCATGATAGCAAAAAAACATTTAGAGAGTCACAAACACTTAAAAAAAAGCAAACAACAAAATAACCATTATAGAATTTACCATGAAAAATACATTTAGAGTCACGATCACTTTAAAAAAAAAAAAANTTTTAAGGCCCAAAACCTTTAAAAAAAAAAAAAAAAAAAAAAGAAAATAACCATGATAGCATCTACCACAAAAATATTTACAGAGTTAAAAATTGCTTAAAAAATAAAAATGATCCAGCATTAGATACTATGTATGTATTTTGTTTTATGTTGTAAAAAAATAGCCTTTTTTCTGTAAGGACATGATGAACTGTAGCAGAATTACATCCCTTTGCTAATGATCACACTTCCCTGCAAGCAATATTGAATAGGAATGAACTAATTTTCTCCAGCTATAAGCATTGTGTTGGTACCTAAGAGAGGAGGAGAGGCAGTATTTTGTTGTTGCAAGTTCAGGCAGGTAAATAAGGAGCTGACAAACAGCAGCCGTGATGCCCCATCAGCTCACGTGGAAGAGCCACTCCCTGATGTTTTAAAATCTGCCATTTCCTAGGCATTCATTCTGAGAGCTAACTCGCTGACAGTGAGAATTAAAGAGTAAATTGCCGGCTTGAGCAGTATAACCATCTGATCCCTCTGTTAGCCTCACAATATGCTTAACAGGATTTCCATCTTCTGGTTCCTTCCAATCCAATCGGATACACAGTTCTGGGATAACACAGTTCTGGGGTAGCTGCTTGCCAACAGACAGACTTACACCCTGGCTAAAAATCAGTATCAATAGGTAACACAATGAGTGAGAGCCAGACAATTATCACCCTTCTCTCATATTTCGTGTTGGAACAGGAAGATTTTAAGTGAATGCACCAAGCGTCTTATAAGCTAACAACAGCTTAGCAGGTTAAATGTGAAATAGGTTTATCAGATCAGTACAGTGCTCTTCATGTAATTATGTTTTTACAGCCCAGTTAAGGGATGGTATTGGAGAAGGGCTTGTGATGTCAGAGAGGGTAGGGCTTAGAAACAGGGATGAGGGCTAATCAAGATAAGTTCAATTTGTATTTAAAGTAAAGTCAGCGTTAGTTAAGGCAGTTTTTGACATGTTAATCTTGATGTGTTTTAAAAGCTGCCAATCACATTACTGAGGCAACTCGAAAGGAAGACTCATAGGGAGGGCACATATTCTTGGATGCTCATGGTGTCTTCACTTCACTCAAAACTAAGGTCTCCACGATAGATGTAAGTATACATAAAATAAAAAGGTAGAGCTTTTAATGTAAATGGTGATGCAAGAGCTGCTGAGCAACATCAAGAGGTGTTTGGGGTTTCAGATTTTGGTAGGAAAGACTTATTTAGTGACAGAAACCTCACCGATCAAAGCAGACTTCTTCATGGTGTTCAAGAGCAGGACTGGACTGGAGAGAGTAAAGTGAGGAGCTAAGGGTGATACAGAAACTGTAAAGTAGGTGAATGACTGTGTTCTGATTTCTCACCAGTCTGCATAAATGACCTTGCACATTCAGGTGCAAACATTGAGTTTCTTATGACATCAGCTCGATCGATTTTTAAAATCTATTTCCCAAGCAGAGGGTTTTCACTTGGGGAAGGTTTGTCACTGCATAGTCAGCATTTTTCTAGAAAACTCTGGATATAGATAGGGTTGCTCATGTATGTGCACAAATGTTTTGCTGTCTTGTCTAACCATAGCAATATATTCTTACAAACAAACTGGTTGTTAATATATACACGGCTTAATCTCCATGCTAAGTTATCTGTTTAAAAGTACAATAGAGAATCTTCAATATTTTACAGATACCTCCTGGAGCAGTGGATTTGCCAAACTGCTGTGCAGTCAGAATTAATCAAGGCTATCACACAGATAGATAGATTTGGCTGGTTTAGGTAGAACTAATAATCTAGACTAATTAAAAATTTGTTTGTGTGCATAGCCACTGCAACAGACCCCAGTGTCAGCAGCTTGGTGGAACAGCTGTCTGAGTGCAGTCTGATGCATTTTGCAAAAAGTATATCATAATATGGTGAGGGTTCCTTACATCTTATTATCTCAGATGTGGGTGGAATTGACTGCGGACTGAGAAAGGCTTGGGCAATACTGCATTGCCTTCAGAGCTAAAATTTCAAGCTCCGGACTACGCAAATTTCTGTGTCTCTCTGGTTTTCCAGAGATATGGAAAGTCAGAAAAAGGCAATTCTAGCTCAAATAATTTTATCATGGTCTGATCATACATACTGGAGGTAAAATTATTCAGTCTGTTCAAGATGCTGGTTTCTGGGTTGTTTACAGGATCAAGTATGCGATTTCACGGGTTGATCTCACAAGGAGAAAAAAGTTTGGTTTAAAAATTGTGACTTCAGACAGTGGTTGGAAATATAACAGTGGATTTACTATCTGGCATATAGAACTTAACATTTATCTTAATATATTCGCAGTATTTTAAAGCTTTGTGTGTGCTGTCTTCTGCTTTGTGATAAAGAAAGGCAGCCTAGAATAATTATTGGTCAAACCCCACACCATCTTGTTCTACCTTAGTGGTGTAAGACACATCAAAGACAGTTTTCTGTCAGAAGATCACAGGATTTTGGAAAGTCCAAGGGATACTCTTGCAATATTTAATATCCTGCCTGAAAGGGAGAAGGTACTGAGGATCCAGCACAAGTTTTCAGAAGTCAGACTCTTCACTAGACAGTGAAGTTAAAGAGTTGTTAAGTAAAGTTAGTTTTAAATAGCCTTGCTAAAACCTGTTCCTCTTTCCCCTATCTGGTTTCTAACAGCACTAAGAGTGCTGTCATTTGCCCAAGTATTTCAGGCTAAAGTGAGTTGCAAATCCCACTAAAATACGCTATTTCATTTGGAAATATCAGCCTTGCTCTCCACTTACCAGAAAGCTTTCTAGCCCAAGACTTCAATTTCTGGTATTTAAAAATAAAGAGAAAGAGCTTACTTTATATGCTTTAGAAGGAAAAGATACTGAAAAGTAAAAAATACAGAGATCAGTTTCCCTTCAACTGATTCCTCTTATGCCTCATTTTGCAATCTTTAGGCTTCTAAAAGGACCAAGGACAAGAAGATAATGTTTCAGATGTCATTCCTAATAATTAAATAAATCCACAACAAAAACACATTACATCATGCTTTTTTTTCTCTGTGTGTAACTGATGTCATAGAGAGACCCATCCCTTGTAAACAGCTTCTCCGTGTGCCAGTTTGTCAGGATACAGGGCGGGATGCACAATGTTACACACGTGTACACACACATACAAACACTCTCTTTCTTGGCTACAATCCCTGTTTTCATTAGTTCTTGCTTAGTTATTTGACTTAGGTTTTGTGAAAGGCACAGTTAGAGCACCCAGTGGGATCCCAGCTGGGGCCTTTGGGTGCTACCACAAATGAATAGTATCAGCACTGTGGTTCTGCAGAAACCAGCCCTGTGGGTACCGAGCACTGAACTGAGTGGCAGAAATGCTGAGCACAATTCCCACTTCAGCTGCTTAATGCCCCGTGTCTCTGTGCCTCCAGAGCCATATCAAATGGCATGATGGCTTCTTTTCACTCCACCATATCTGTCTGTCTCACCTAGTAGGCTCTGAGGGCTCCTACCATATGTTCGTGCTCAGTACCTTTGGTTTTAGTCAATGCAGTAAGCTGACTATTGCCTTAGTGGCACACAGGAATAACAGCTTCCCCTGCCCTCCAGCCATTTTAATGCGAACAAGATGAAATTTGATTGTGAACCTAATTTAGTTCCTGAAGGCCTGGCTTTGCCAATACTGAGCCTTGATTTCTTTCTGAGACTGGTGTGTTTTTTTAAAAATGACTGGCAAGCTGCTGGCAATCTTGCCAATTAGCCAGCTCAAACTGGTTAACCATCCAGGCCTTGGTGTTGGTGTGCAGGCATGCACTGCAAACTCGGTTGGCTGACACATGCAGTGTAAATATAGTTATTTTCCTTTCTTTAGGGAATGTATCGTTCCCAATCCAGTTTTAGGATTACACTCTAATCTCAGTCTCTGAGCACTCCGTGCCCACGTATCTAGGATTAGAATTTAGCCCTACAGCCTCTCCACTGGTACCTTACCCTAATTAAGAAGATGTATTTCATGCTCTTGTATGACATAATGTTGATATAATTGTTTTCTTGCTTTCCAAAAGTAATTTATTTTTGTGGCTGTGGGTTCTTTAATAAATTCAATCTCTATCTTTATGGCTCCTATCATAGCCTGAGGGCAAGAACCTTCAATACTACAGGTCATAACATCAGAGGATTGATAAGATTGGAATGTTTATCTAATTTTTCAAACAGCACCTGATTTCTCAAGTAATCAGGGTTTGGGGGTTTTTTTGTAAAAATTGAGGCAATGGAGATGTAAAAGAGACTGTTTGAGTTCATTCACAGATTTCACTCACAAGCACATATGTGTATATATTTATATCATATTTAACTGATTTCTCTGACGCAGATTCACCTGAGTATTTTAAACTCAGTATTTTAAAGTACTCAGCTTTCCCCAAACAGTCTATGGAGCCACTGCAGAGGCTCTTTAAATCGCTCTTAAAAACTGCTAATTCCCTGTGTTTGATGTAAATAAAAGCAGGATTGCTTAATGAAATCTTAATGCATTTAACAAAATACCCTAAGTCTTCCAACAAGTCTATATTATATGTAAGACTACACTGCATTTTGCCAATGTAATGAATAATATAAATATACAGACTGCTAGGGACATTTGAGAACTGCATACAGCATGCTTAGATTTGCAAATGCTTTCGGTTCATGATGTTCATGTCTTGCCACTTCTCATCTAATAAATTTCGACAGAATTAGTACTGGGTGAGTGGTTCTGCCTGTTGCCAAGAAGGGTTTGCTGAGGGTAAGACTCTAAAGGTAGAGATTAACTTGTCTTCATCCCTGTAATGTGCTGTACAGCCAGGATTTGTGCAATAGGATCAGAGAAGAGCCATATATGAATGTAACACTGGACAGCTGGTGTGTATGAATTTATATGAGCCCTGATACAAGATTTTGAGCTCCTCTCAAATCCCAGCTAATATATGTAGCACAAGTATACTTTCCCTTGTCCCTCAGAGAGGGTTTTTTTTTTCCTAGCTAATGTTGTTTTCTAACATGCTAGTTTTGGAGGAAATAATATGAACCTTAAGTACCCTAAATTTGACCTGCAAGTCAAAGCCCCAACTAAGTAACAAATACAAAACAAAAAAAAAAAGGTGGTTTTCCAAATGGAGTAACACATATTGGTTAAGTTCAGTATCTCCTCCTGACACACAAGTCATTATATTAGGTTATTAAGCTAACTATTTATCCTACCCAATCAATTCAATACTTCCCTGAATAGGAAATTCAGGGAAATAAATGAGTCATTTAATGCAGATGACTTACACATCAAAATGGGCCAATGTGATGTAAATCTTACTTAAATAAAATTAACTCCATATTGATATTTGAATGTTCAGCCAGGGAAAATAGATTAGAATTTTCGTGGAAATAGGATCTTAAATCTTCTACCACCAATACCAAAAATGTTTTCATGTATCTGTGGAGAGAGCTAAGCTAAGTTAGGTAGGATTGACTGGCAAACTAATTTAAAGACCAAACAGAATGACTTCATGGAGCAACTCCAGTGAAACATCATTATGGAATCAAACCCTCCTTTTGGCTCATGATGATTCAAAAACTGGGTCAATGGAAGCAATAAGCTACAGCTTTAGTGGCAGATGATACCAATGTACTTTCAGGTCACATTATTCCATGATTCTTTTCAGTGCTATGCCTTTTCCATGTCAAAACAACAGACCACCTGGTCTACCTCTGCAAGAAGTTGCTTATGTGATGCCCATTGCCTGAAGGGATTGCTGCCTGAAGTGATGCTCTGTGAATTTTGGTCATCTAATGAATAATAATCTATAAATAAACATGGATCTGTTCTACTGTGGGTGCTGTTGCATTCAGCACCCTACATTCCATGAAAATTCAAGAATTTGAGAGAAAAACTCACTCTTCAAAAGTTCTTAAATAGTTACTGCTTCAGCTGTGGAAGGAGGCTAGGCAGGAGGCCGTCAGGCAACTATAACACATTTCACAGTCAACACAAAATCCAGGCTTTCCCTTTGGGAAAGTATCACCATAGTGGTACTGGTGCTACAGGTTTCTAATAAATTACTGCTGCTTGGTTGCTGACAGATGTTTGTCAAGACAGGCAGGGCAAATGAGATCCCATATGGAGGTACTAGATTTGGATCAGAATAGGTGGGTCATTTCCCACTAGGTTTTCCATGATTCTACACTTTACAGTCAAAATCAAACAATTTTAATTACAGGTGTCATTTTAGGGGTGAGGGCTGTTACTGCAACAGGGAAAGTGTAGAAGATCTGGGTAGGCCTGATAAAGTTAAATGTCTCCTATTTGTATGTCTTTTTCCCTATGTGGGGACACCTTCCCCTTAATAAAGTGCATTCACAACTTTGATTAAAACAGGGAAATGAACCATTCAGCAGTTCCTAAAACAAATGGGAAAAAAATGGTACAGATTGTCAGTTACCCAGCAGACAAAACGTTGTCAGCATTTAAATTGGGTTCAGTTGTAAGGTTTTTCTTAAGTGGTTTGGTTTTTGCTTGTTTGGTTTTTTTCTCCTTTGATTTACTAAAATAAAAGTTAAAACTCCCTATTTTTTTCCATTTTGTTTATCTGGAGCTCCTCTGGTTGCTTTGCACTTTCATATTCTCTGGTCTCTTTGCACAAGGTAAAGACCAAGCTGTAAATAAGTTGGGATTAAGTTTAAAACGGCAGTGTTGTTTTCCAGAGTATCTCATACTGGGCCACTCACCCGTGAAATAAACCACCTAAATGGCTCATGGAGACCAATATGGCCTGGCAAATACCTTCATCCCAGCTGCCATCTATTTTTTGAGCTGCTGTAAAGTTTAGTTCAGCACTAAATCGCTTTAGTACTGAGCTTTAAAATGCTTTAGCGGCTCAAAAGCACTTTGGCAGCTCAAATGCTCTTCGTGAAGCACCCAGGACCCTAAACCGCTTTAAGTCTAAAGTATCCAAAAAAAAAAAAAAAAAAGAAAGAAAAAAAAGAAAGAAAGAAAAAGGCAAATGGAAACATGGCCAGCAGCATGTGTCCATATACACAGCAGGAACAAAGAACATGGTGCTGTACTTTGATTTGGCAGGCTCCTCTGCTTCCAGGAATACCTCAATCTTGGCCAGGACAGAATGTAATGTTTACAACATTTACTAACATAAAGAAGTTTTTGTTCTGAGGACACACCAATGGTGTTGTCGTGGTATAGTATCTGTTCTCATCCTGAGTGGCTGAAATTACTAACTTGTCTACCTTTCAGAAAATTAATCTCAAGGTTGACTCCAAATGTCTCCACCATATCAAGTAAAGTAAATTCCTGAAGCATGTGAATTACATCAATAGCTTTCCTTTTTTTTTTTTTGTAACTCATCAATAGGTCAAAGGCAATAAAAGAAGTTACAGTAATTAACTTATAAGTTACTTGGGTAGAAAAATATAGAATTTTTAAAATATAGATTTTGGGTAGCTGTTTTTAAAGTTTGGTCTTGCGTAATGAGTTTAAACTGGTGGAGAGGAGATTTAAACAAGATGTTAGGAAGTTCTTTACAGTGAGGGTGGTGAGATACTGGAACAGCTTGCCCAGGGAGGTTGTGGCTGCTCCCCCCCTGGAGGTGTTCAAGGCCAAGTTGGATGAGGCCTTGAGTGACCTGTTCTAGTGGGAGGTGTCCCTGCCTATGGCAAGGGGTTGGAACTGGATGATGTTTGAGGTCCCTTCCAACCTAAACCATTCTATGATTGTATGATCATAGAATTGTCGGGGCTGGAAGGGACCCCAAGGATCATCTAACTCCAAACCCTCTGCCATGGGCAGGGACACCTCACACTAGACATGTTGCTCATCCAGCCTGGCCTTAAAACTTCCATGGATGAGGCTTCTACCACCTCCCTGGACAACCTGTTCCAGTGTCTCACCATGCTTGTTTCAGAGAAGGACTGGTTGTGAAAAAGGGAATTTTGGTTGTTTCCCCCTATTATTGCTAAGGAATTTCTGTATCCTAGGTGGCAGGTGAAAGGTAAACAAACCATTTGGCAATTGGATCTGTCTTGTACTCATAACAATGCTAGCCTCTCAGGTTTGTTTGATCTCACCACTTCTTGTACAACAGTGGTCACATATACTTTAACTAGTCCCACAGCTGGATTCCTTCATGCCAACACCACTAACCACAGGCAGTGACTTTGGAAGGCCAGGAGCAGAGGCAACATAGTAAGAACATTAAAACTTATTTTGTCCTGCAAAGTGAGCAAGTTTGGCATAAATGTGAAAATACATAAGAAAGACCTGAGCAGGAGATAGCCAGAGCTCTCAGAGAAGGGTGGCATTTTCCTGCAGTAGCATCATCACAATGTGCTGAAGGCAAATTGGCAAGGAAGCCATAAAAAGTCAAACCATGCAAAGCTTTGGATTTGTGCTTCAGTGATCACATCTTTGTGGAGTGATTAACATGAATTCAGCAGTTGTCAACACTCAACTGAAAAGGGAGGTAAGGGAATGTTAGTGGTGTCTTCCCTGCCATGGGATTGACATCCAAAACTAGACTCAGAGGAGAGGAATCTGTTTTCCTCTGCAGCATAGTCAGTCCTATCTTTCTTAGATTTGTTTCTCAATGATTCCTATTCAGTGGCTTCTATGGAAAGTTCAAAAAGGCCACGATTCACTTGAGCTCTCTTTGGCTTTGTTAGATTTGTTGTGCTTCTCCCTTTGCATTGCTAGGGCTTACCTCACTGTTATGCATACCAAATGCTGGATGAATTCACAGAGCTGTAACTGTCTATAGGAGGAGCACTTCATCTTACATCTTTCAGAAGAGAGAAAATCCATTTTATTAGAACTAGTTAGATAGAATATTCAACTCATTACTTTTAACTTACTTTAAGAAAAATACTTGTTGTACAAATATGTTTTGAAATTCACATGCAGATGCTCCTCCTGCCTTTAGAGCTAGCCTGCTCCCTCTGTCAACCCCTAAACTTAAAGCCTCTTACACAAGACAGCTTTTAAGCATTCCCCTGCTATTGGGATAATTCGGAATCTAGTCACCTGCTTCTTCGGACAGACTGAGAAATGATGGTGCAATCCACCTCTATGACAGGACAGCTGTTCAGCTGTACATTGGTGGTTTAGTTTTCTACTCTTCATCTGTCTTTATTTACCTGTACATATATGAATAATTAACCTGAGCATCACTGCTATCACTGTTTTCCTCACTGCAAAGCATGTTCTTGTACCTATTTTACTTTATTTGGCAGTTTTAAGGGGCTGATGTAATTTGGAACAGCTTATTTCTACCATTTCTTTCCCTTTATTACACTTAGTTTACAGTAGACAGAGCTCCAAACTACTAGAATTCTCAAATAAAGCTGCCTGCCTAAGTATGAGCACATAATTGTTCTCAGGGCTGCAGGCAAAAGACTTTGGCTTAATTACATCCTTCTGAGCAGCTGGTATTTCCCAACATCCTGACTTTCCAAGACCCAAGGACACTGAACAATTCAGCATAAACAAGGGCAACATTTGCATTATCCTGAATCCTGGAAGTTTTTATGTGGTAATCAATCCAATCCACAAGCACTGAAAGGTAGGGCTGTGATGGGCAGAGGGACCACCTGATTCTCTGATAAGTAACTCGTGTAACCTGCTCTGTTTCTTACTTACATTGCTGAAAGTCTTATTCCATTCTTTGGGCCTGCTGCTTCAATTCTTTCCCACAGATAAGTTGTTGCTGTCTCCTTGCAGCATGACCCCACGAGATCACATGAGAAAAATGTCTATCCTGGGCGAACAAGGAACACTAGAAGAAAAGCACTTGTACCGCTTAGCAAGTGGCATGACAGCAGGAGGTAAGCATTAAGAAACCAAACTGCACAGTTGTTTATAGGATTGCTAATACCTCCACATCATACAAGAAACAGCCACCAGCAGGTTTAACGTCTTCAGATTTCTCTTTGGAGTAACTGGAGGCACATTTCTCTTAAGGTAATTAAAAGTTAACACAGGTGAGTCTTGGCACTCAGAATCTGACCAAGAAATTTGCAGATTCATGGATTTACAGAATGGTTGAAAGGGACCTTAAAGGCCATCTAGTTTCAACCCCTGCTGGCATTAGCAGAGACACCTTCCACTACACCAGGTTGCTTAAGGCCTTGTCCAGCCTGGCCTTGAACAGCTCCAGGGAGGCAGTCTCCTTGACCTGTTCCAGTGTCTCACCACTCTTACAGTAAAGAATTTCCTCCTAATATAGAGTCTAAATCTGCCCTCTCCAAGCTTCAAGCATCTGGAAGAAGAGGGAAGATCACACGGCAACAAAAGCCATAGATGGATATTTTGATGTTCCAGCTCAACACTGCAGTCCCTTTCTAGCAGGTCAAGGGAGGAGATTCTCCCCCTCTACTCTGCTCTGGTGAGACCCCACCTAGAGTACTGCATCCAGTTCTGGAGCCTCTATTACAAGAGGGATGTGGACATGCCAGAGCGTGTCCAGTGAAGGGCCGCAAGGATGATCAGACGGCTGGAGCACCTCTCCTATGAGGACAGACTGAAAGAGTTGGGGCTGTTCAGCCTGGAGGAGACTCTGAGATGACCTTATTGTGGCCTTCCAGTATCTGAAGGGGTTCTACAAAAAAGCTGGAGAGGGACTTTATAGGCTATCAGGTAGTGACAGGACGAGGGGTAATGGAGAAAAGGTGGAGGTGGGGAGATTCAGACTGCACATGAGGAGCAAGTTCTTCAGCATGAGAGTGGTGAGACCCTAGAATGGGTTGCCCAGGGAGGTGGTTGTGGCCCCATCCCTGGAGGTGTTTAAGGCCAGGCTAGATGAGGCTCTGTCCAACCTGATCTAGGGTAGGGCGTCCCTGCCCATGGCAGAGGGGTTGGAACTAGATGATCCTTGTGGTCCCTTCCAACCCTGACTGATTCTAGAGCTGCTGTCTCATAATAAGGCAGGTTTCAACTAATAATGGTGGGTTTTTTCCTAAAAATAAAACTGTATTAGAAATTAAAACTCTCTGAAGCAGCAAACTTAACATTCATAGCTATTGTCTTCTGTTCCATAATGCTACACAAATTATTGCTGATTGTAAATTGTCCTTTTGCACCCTTGACTGTGCACATCCTGTTTATTTTAACTGCAGCTTGATTATATAAATCCACATCATTATTTAAACAAAGTGGTCAAGGTGGCAGAGAGCACTTTTAGTTGTTGCTACTAAAGCAAAAAAAAAAACAACAAAACCAAAACAGTGTGATTTACTAACATATTAACATGCTGGCACTTGGCAGGGGTAAGGGGGGAAGGACATTTTTTTTTCTGGTGAAGTTGCACTGCAGACAGAATCGCTTCCCAGTTTACCACACTGACAACAGAACCGCGTGTGTGCTTTGTGTCAGAACTGCGGCAGCGGCAAGAGATGCTAATGAGGAATCAGCTGATGGCAGTGAACCCGCAGCTGATGGGTGCAGGCCAACAGAGAATGCAGGCCATTCCCTCCCAGTTTGAGCCTCGACTGGTGGACAGGTATTTTGCTCCATTTCTCTCTTATAACACTGCAGTTAAATAATAACTAAGCATGTGCTGCACCTGAATATATAAAGATATTAGATTACTCTTAACTAAACAATGTCCTTCGCATGTCTCAATGTACTTTTGTCCTCTCAGAGATCTGTTACCCTCAGCTGAAATGATGGCATCAGCTGACCCAAGACAAATCCACATCACATCCCACCTCGGGCCCACGGTCCCACCACACGCAAACATGCCAAACCTCCTGTCCAACCGTGTGTACCCAGGCCCAGGTAAGCCAGCCTTGTGAAAACATGTGAAGGAGAAAGTCAACAGCACCTACTTGTGTTCCAGAGGTTTATTAGCAGTCAATAGCCTTTTTTTTTCCGTGGAAAAATAGCCTCACTAAGAGTAGGCAGTCTGCCTGACAAACAGTCAAAACCAGGCCACTTTAAGTCTAAACAGCCTCTTGTTAAAGACACTGTTTTCAAAACAATCTGCATGTTTCTATTATCTCCCTTTTTGTATTTTCTGAGCATTTTCACACCTAACTGAAGGCTGTAGCTAAACAAATGAGTCACTTTGCCACATTTGAGCACTGGCTGTTTCAAGGTTGTTTTACTAGTCACATTCTTCAGTCATTGTGTCGCACGCCACTTTACTCAGGTAGAACAACTACAAATCCTTTTAATCCAGGCTCAGAATTACAGGGCAGAGCTCTACGGAAAAGGCTGAGATTTCACAGCGTGGCCACACAACTGTGGCACGCATGTCAAGCTGCTCAGAAAAATTACACAGCATTCTAGACAAAGAGGTCGCAGCTTCATGTTCCTTCCTGGAGGTGTGCGAATGAATTCTCAGTGCCACATCGATCTATCAATAAGAGTTTCTGCCTTCAGCTTCTCCCCTCCCCAAAGTGGATCTCGAATAAGAGCCTCCCTCAAGAGGAAATGCCATTTAAAATGACATGGCACCTAGGCTGAAAACGGTCCTGAAGGAGCAAGTTTGCTTTGTCTAGATGCCATGTAGCATTATTTTCTGAGCAGCTATGTGTACTTCAAAGACATGCCACCAGGTAAAGCCACACTGCTGTGCCCCTGCTTTGTGGAGAATGGCAGGTATACCCAACTCCAGACATCATCCTGCAAGCACCAGTGCTGGACCTCATGTTTCTGCTCCACATTATCACCAAAGCAACACACAAAAACAGGACATAACTTGAAGTTATGTCAGCCTCCTGGTGAAGCATGTTCAAATCTTAAAAAGCTTTTTAACGTGTCTCTGCGTAGCCTCGGAGGTTGTGCATTTGCCTGAGGAAACAAATTAATTTTAGAGCTGGCTTTTTTTTTTTTTTTTTTCCCCTCCCTTTAAGGATATAGTTTTCTGCAACCAGAATCCATGGAAGCTGTGGCCAGAAGACAGGAACTGGTTCAAAAGCAAAATATTGCCAGGTAATCAACAGTAAGCTTTGTTCTGAGGTGCATGCCAGGCTTAGGGCAGCAAAGGCAGCTGGGAATTATTAAGACACAGACTTTTGGTAAGGGTTTTATTTACAGTGATCCAGATGCTTTCTTAAGTCACCCAGAGAAGCAGAGTACCCTTAATTATTTGTTAAGGTATGAACCTACTGAACTTTCTGCTTGCCCCTACTCTGCTTTTCAGCTTTACAACAATACAAAAAAAAGAAGCAACTCCCTCATCTTGGTTAAAGAAACAAGCTAGAAACTTCAGCCCCAGCCTGTGAACTCGGGATCCAAATGCCCTGAAGTTACCAAAATCATAAAATTCAAACTCCACAGCTGTATGATCTCACACAGAACACTGTAAACCTCTAAAGCTCGGCCCTTGGGATGAATAGCTACATCTCCACCCCACCAGGGTGGACCACTTTCCTTGTTTAACTAAGACTGCCAGGATGACTATAGAGAGTCCAGTTATTTGTACCAGTTTTAGTGTAATCAGCTAATTAAGTAACTGCTAGTGCCTTCCCTCACAGCCACACCATTTCCTTAGAGGATCTCCAAACCTCAACCACTCCTGCACCAGGCTTTAGCACAGTGCTGAGTGGCAGCACTCCTCACAGTAAAACTGAGAGCAAAGAACAGATAAATTCAGAGCAGGCAGCTAGAAAGAATTACAGCTGAACTGTTTCAAGCTCTTCAGTCAGCAAAAATCTGATTACTGAACTCCTCCAAGCACAAGACTTCATCAATGCATTTCACAGACCAATTGAAGTGGAGGGTGCAGGGGGGGAAATGAGAAAAACAAGGAAATCCACGAGTTAACCTTTTACCCCAGTGTCTTGCCACCTTAGCAAGAGAAATCAGATGTTGGCAAACAATCTTCTGTGCTGGCTGCAGCTGTGCTGCTGGGCACCTGGGCCCAAATCCTTGTTCTTCAAGGGACTCTGCCTCATGCCATCTGCTGGTCCTCAGGGAACAGACAATCTTATCTGGAGGAGTAGTCAGGAAAGTAACAGTCTCTGCTCAACCTCAAGAACTGTGTGTAAGGAATGATAATTGGGCAAGATGTACAAGGACACAGTACATAGACAAAACACTTCCACTGGATCACTGAAAGCAGAACATGAATAACTTGAGATTGCTGCACAGAAAAAGCTCTGGGTGTTGCGTTATGTAATTCCACCCTCCCATTAAAGATGTGGCTGCCTTTACAAGCCCTTTTCCAACGAATAACGTAAAAGTCCCAGAGAAAGCTCCTGAAAGCAAGAAAGGCAGGCTGAACCATTTCTGGTTTGAGTGTAGTGGACTGGCTCACTTCTCCCCCCTACCAGCTCCAGCTGAAGCTGTGGAGGTCTAGGTTTTATCCACCAAGAGGGAGATCAATTTAACACTTAACCACCAGGATCTCACTTTCACATCATGTTCTGGTACCAGGTACTATGGAGAGTTGCTCAAGAGATTTACTCACAATATTTTACCCTGAATGCATAGGTTAAATAGATAATATAATTCTAGTTCTTTATCACATACAGTATCCCTGCCGTTTCCAGTGCTCAGTATAATTTTCTGACAGGTGATATAAATCACTGATTTTCTTTAGTCTTTGACCTTCATAACCTTGGAGACAATTTTCCAAATCCCAAGTGAGCATAATCACTGCAAGAATGCCTGGATTGCCAACACAAACAACGTGGTTTTGGCTGAAATGCTGTCCAGAGGCATCACATGGAAGAAATATTTTCTCTTCCCTTTAGTTTACTCTATGTACCTCGCAGCACATTAACTATAGCCAGGTTTGCCACTCCATCTGAAGTTTGTGACCTCTCACTAAGCAATGTAGGGGAAAGGGAAGAAAAGCAGTATTCTTACCTGCTCAATTATCTGAGTTTTAATCTACTGCTGGGAAAAAAAAAAAATAAAGAGGCAATGAAGGAACCCAGAGACCCTAACTGCTTGTTGTCTGTGTCTCTTAGAATGGAAATGGAGATGAGTGCTATTTTTCAGCAAAAAGAAATGGAGAAAGCTCATCGGAAAGGGCTGCTGGGCCTGGAAGCGCCTTTCCTTTATCACGGGATGCCAGCCAGCCCTCTTGCTTTCCGTGGCAGGCAGAGACTCCCTGAAGGCCACCTTCCCAGCGACTTGTACGTTCATCGGGCCACCCTCGATGAAATTCACGGCAACACCATGCTCATGGCAACCAGCCCATACCCTCCAGTCAGCACTCTGCAAAGGGAGAGGGCTCGGCGACCAGGGAGAAGAGCTGGAAATCACAAACCCACAGACTGTAGTGCCAATGGCACAAAGAACCCAGCTGACGACAAAACCACAGACCCTGCAGCAGCTGCAGCAGATGAGGAAAAAGAAGACAAGAAAGAAGCAGAGGTGGAGTCAACAAACAAACATGAACAAAGCAAAAACCAGACAGAGCCATCTGCAGTTGCCAAAAACTGTAAAGAGTTTGAACAAGGCTTGAGAAAAAACTGTGCTACTCATGAAATCTCTACTGAAGCCAACAGCTGCAGCAACACAAATGAGAAGGAATCTAATAGCTCCTGTGCTGCTTTTGATGACAAGTACATGTACCCTCCTGCAATCCCATTCTCAGCGTTACCATACGGATTTCCAGTACCCAACAACCCATTGCTACCCTCAGGTTTGTTGAGCCTCTAGATTAGTTAATAGCATGCTGAAAGTATTCTTTTTTTTTACTGACTTACTCTCCTAATTCTTCCCTCCATCTGAAGCAGGTTTTTTTGCATGATAGAAGCAAGGCAACTAAATGTAAAATTCATGTGATGCAGACAATAATAACTTGATCAATCCAACCAAAGAATGGTTTTCTCTACCTGCAAACTACACTGCTCGCTTGTGTAAGGGAAGTTTCAGCATCTTGGGTAGCAGTGTTTTACTTGAAAGGACAATGCAATTGCACAGCAAAAAGTCACAAAGCAGACTCCTAACTGTCCTAATGCTCTTACCATATGTTAAACTGCTGCAGAATGTCATCCTGCATTTGTATCAGTACCTGGAGACAACACACTTGTCACCCCTAAGTTGTTCAACTTAGCAGCACTCTGAGGTTCTCCACAATTCTATTCAACATGCTTCATTCTCTCCTCTCCTGGTGGTTGGGGGTGGGAAATGTGTCAACACACAATATGCTGATCAATCCTTGTGTTTGTCAAACAAGACAAGACATCCCTTAAATGCTGTACTCATTTAGGAGCAAACGTATCTCTGAGATACAGGTCCCTCCAGCCACCATGCAAGAATTGTTGTTCCTAAAGCTTTGCAGTTCTTGTTAAAGGTACCAATGCCAGTGGATGAGGTCTGCAAAACCTCCCATTACCTGAAATGAGAGCAGCGTCGTTCACCTACCACAGACACACTGTATCACTGAAACATAGAGAATCACAGAATCATGGAATCATTTAGGATGGAAAAGACCTTAAAGACCACTGAGTCCAACTGTTAACCCACAATGACAGGTCCACCCCTAAACCATGTCACTAAAATGCACATTAAGTGGTTGTAGTGCTTAAGGATGTGGTTTAGCAGTAGTAGGTTTAGCAGTAGTGGTGGTATTCTGAGCTACCGGCAAGCAGTTGGACTTGATGATTTCAAAGATCTCTTCCAACCACAATAGTCCCATGATTCTGTGATTCTAAGGATGCAGTTCCCATCTGCAAAAGGAACCTCAATTAAACAAAACTGCTGAATCAAATTGTGAGCCAGACTCTCTTCTGCCCATAACATTTCTAGATGCCCATCTAATTCACAGTAGGCTTTATGTGCTAGCAAGGGCTTGATTCTGTTCTGCTGAAATATTAGGTCAAAATAACTGCAAAGTCTAAGGAATCAAAAGCATTGGGAAATGCAGTGTGGTTTGTATGTGTAGTGACTGGTATGTGCAGTGCCAGCATCAAACCAAAGAAACCACCCAAACTCTCCAGAATCAGCTGTTGAGGCTGTCTGGTGATTTAGCTGTCTAGGAGTCCTATATCTCTCTGTGACACCACTGCAGTTAATAGATTAGGTTCTGGAGAAGTGTAAAAATCCTCATGTTCACAATTATTAATTTGCCAGCAAAGCTCTATGGATATAACACTTGTGTTTCTCCTCAAAGGAGCACATGGCCTGATCCTGAACGGAGAAGACATTTCTTCCATTGAAGACATTCGCAAGTGGACTGTTGATGATGTATACAACTTCATTGCCAGCCTCCCAGGCTGCTCAGATTATGCCCAGGTGATTATATGCATTCATCACATTTTGTGGTCTTTAGGACCACCTAGACTTAAAGGTCACCAAACAAATGTAAATGCTAGAGGTTATGTGCTTGCCACAGTTAAAAACATCACAGTTTGCATTGTGCCTCATCACAGGAAGCCACTTGCTTTTTAAAGGGGAAGCCAGTCCATGCTTTGAGAGGTTACACAGAATCACAGAATGGTGGGGGGTTGGAAGAGGCCTCTGGAGATCATTTAGTCCAGCCTCCTTTCTAAAGCAGGGTCACCCAGAGCAGGCTGTCCAGGATCATATTCAGGTGAGTTTTGAAAGACTGCAAAGAAGGAGACCCCACAACCTCTCTGGACAGCCTGTTCTAGTGCTCTGACACCCTCAAAGCAAAGAAGTTTTCCTTATGCTTAGGTGGAACTTCCTATGTTCCATTTTGTGCCCATTGCCCCTTGTCCTATCTCTGGGCACCACTGAAAAGAGTCTGGCCCTATCCTCTTAACCTCCTCCTTGTAGATATTGGTAAGGACTTACTTATTTATGTTGAGTTCTGCTGCAGTCAGTGTTCATGAAATATAGCAGGAGGATCAGCAGTGAAACAACAGTGTAAGAAAAGCATCTTAATTTTTTTTCTCCAAGTGCCATGCACAATTTTTATGCAGATTAAAGCAATTTTGCATCCTTGGATATTGGTATAACCCACCTACTCTTATGGGTATTGTGTCCTGCTCTTAAAGGCATCATTCCATTTGAAAAAAGAAATATCAGCAGAAATGCAAAGCAACGAGGTTGATATCTTAAACCTTAGTAAGATCAACACCATGCTTTCATTGGTAGCATGCTGCTCACTTCCTAAATTATAAAAATAATCAAGTTACATTGGAACACTGCCAAAAACAAGTGGATATGCCACAGGCAAATGGGATGATACCCACACACCTGAAGATGCTGTGGTTAGGAGATAAATAACAAAATTCATGTTTCTTTCTTTCATTGTCTATGCCTCAGGATTAAACATTTAAAAAAATAACCAATGAAGTCTGTTTTAGCACAGCATGATGTGTTTTATCATTTCATAAGGTATTTAAAGACCACGCCATTGATGGAGAAACCCTCCCACTGCTAACAGAAGAACATCTCCTGGATACAATGGGACTAAAACTTGGACCAGCACTAAAAATCCGCTGTCAGGTATGACTACTAAGTGTGTGCCAAGATGGCAAGTCACAGAGATGTGAAGGACTCAGAAGCTAACAGGATGAAAACATTTCACACTAATTTTCTCACAATTTTCTCTCATTGACAAGGTAACTTGGAGGAGAAATTACTTCAGCACAGTTTGGGTTTGCTTCCCTGTGTGTTACAACATCACACAGTGAGACACTAAGGGAAGGCAGGGACTGACAGTTTGAGAGACACAGAGGAGTCAGGATATAACCTTTCAGTATCTTAAGGGGCCTACAAGAAAGCTAGGGAGGAACTTTGTTGGATGTCAGAGAGTGATAGGACTAAGGGGAATGGAACAAAGCTAGAAGCAGATTTAGATTGGATGTTAGGAAGAAGTTCTTCACCATGAGGGTGGTGAGACCCTGGAAGGTGGTGGAAGCCTCATCCCTGGAGGTGTTTAAGGCCAGGCTGGATGAGGCTCTAGACAGCCTGATGTAGTGTGAGGTGTCCCTGCCTATGGCAGGGGGCTTGGAACTAGATGATCCTTGTGGTCCCTTCCAACCCTGATTGATTCTATGATTCTACAACAGCACTGGAGACTAGGTTTAAAGTTTTTTGCTCCTAATTTGATCCAGAGTTATCTACTCTTCCTGCTGTTGCCTGGTTTTTTCCCTTTTCTTTAAACTCTCGCTCTCTGTCATCAAAATCACCTTCCCTGCCCTTGGCTGGCAGTTTGCTTCCCCTCTCTCCGTGGGTGCCACAGTACCTAGAGAGCAAGAGGAGACTCTTTTCAGGTCCGGCACACTAGGCCATCTCCTAAGCTGAGTACTGCCAAGCTCCTCCACAAGAACCTAAGCCTAGAAAAATGTGAGAGAGGGAAAATCAGAAAACTTTTGCTAACCACTGATAACTCTGAGGTGGTTGGGATCTCCTGGATGTGTGTAGCAACACAACAGTCACCTTGCTGTTGAATGGCTTTAACACTGTGCCAAGAAGGAACTGTTGCAATTGTGCTTTTGTCTTTAAAGGTGTCCCGACGTCTGGGCAATGTGTTCTACATGATGAATCTTCCTCTGTCTGTGCCTCTGCCACCCGCTGCAGGCAAACCCTCGGATCAGCCCTCTGACATACCCTCCCCTCTTCACTGCAACAGCAGTGGTGATACACTGGACAGTCCCTGCTCCCAGGACCCAGAAACCTCCAAAGCAGTGGAACAGATTGCTTCTGAAAGCAGGGAAAATCCATGTGATGCAGCTGGATCTCAGGCTGACTTCCAGATGATCACTTTCCAGAAAAGCTGAGCTAAGCCTGGGAATTAACATGTTTTTAATAACACAGGAACTTATAGTTACAAAATATTTGAGAAGATAGCCACAACCTAAAACCTCTGTGTGACTGAGGCTAGGCAAAACAAGCTGCAAAGGCATAATGAGGAAGTGTGGGATCTGAAAGGCATTACAGAAATGCAGCTACATCCCAGTGCAATTACTTTCAAGTGCAATTCACTGAAAGAATACTAGAACAGTTAACAGGTAAATTTAATTCTACACCAAAGTCCAGTGTCATCACTGAAATCCATCAGAGACACAGAGTGCTCTGTCTTAACAGTTCCTCCTGAGGAACTACATGGAACAGCTTCCACCCATGGCTGATTTCTATTTCTGTTGGACAAAATGTAGAAAATGGATATGGAATTTATTTGGTGTATGGAATTACCTGCAGAGAAATATATCCTACGCTCAGCGTTTTAAGCCCATTGCTATTGGAGAATTGATCTTTTCTAAGTGCCTGGGAAGGGTGTGGAGTGTACAGAGGAAACACACGGATGAATCTCTGGACATGGAAATCCTCTGCATAACAGGAATTACCATTATTCTGAGGCATTTATTATCAACGGGGCTTGCATTTGCTTCATATGATTGCACAGCTGGGCTAAGTTTAGGAGGAAGCAGCAGCAGACTCTGCCATGAAGACCAGTCACTGGAAAGGTAGCGTTTCTGCAGGCAGAAGGCTCAAAGCCACATGATTAGGTTGGAAGGGAACTTTAAAAGTCATCTAGTCTAATCCCTTCCTTCAGTGAGCTCACCTGGGGAAGCCATTGGAAAGCTCTCCACTCAGTGTTTTTGATTTTGGAAGAGGCTACCAATTCCAGCCTGAAAGCTCCCTATTCCATGCACGGATACCATTTCCCCAACCTTCTGCTACTCGCGATTCATTACCTCACAGCAAACAAGAACCACACAGCAGAGTTTTTAGCTAGGGATAAATCCCCAGCATTTTATTGTGATTCCTGTGTGAATTCTGTTTGTTCCCTCTTTAGGGACACACTGCTTTGGAAGTCAGCATACCACAGTGCCCTCTTCCACTCTCCTTGCAAGAACACCGCTTTACTTCAAAGGACACACAAATATTTTTTTGTAAAGTTAATTTCTGTAATTTGAGTATTGACAGACTGTAGATCTGCTGTATATTGCTACTGTAGATTGTCTCCCTAATTTAGTTAGTGTGGCCTCGGGTACTTAGAAGCCAGAAGGTACACTGCTGTTTAGATGGTGTGTAAGAGTGTTTAAACATGAGGAGAGGGAGCATTCTCCCAGTTTAGACTGTGGGCACCTCTTCTTTTACTTTAGCCTGAGATAAATTATTTGAGATCTTTTGTATATTTGATTACTAGACAATATGTGACTAGATGTTTACAACAGCAGTTTAAGCTGTTTGTCTCAACATACTGCTCAAAGTTTGCAGCCTCAAGAAGGCCAAATATCTACAGTACTCTTCTGAAACAGAAAAATCTCTCCGTAAGAGCCTGGAAACACTACAGCTNACCTCCAAGATCATTCAGTCCAACCTATCATTCAGCCCTATCCAATGGCACTAAGTGCCCCATCCAGACTTTGCTTGAACTCCTCCAGGGACGGTGACTCCACCACCTCCCTGGGCAGCCCATCTCAATGCCAATCACTCTCTCTGTGAAGAACTTCTTCCTAACATCCAGCCTATACCTTCCCTGGCACAACTTGAGGCTGTGTCCCCTTGTTCTGTTGCTGGTTGCCTGAGAGAAGAGCCCAACCACATCTGGCTACATCCTCCCTTTAGGTAGTTGTAGACAGCAATGAGGTCCCCCCTCACAGGCTCACGGGATGTCAGAGGCTGGAAGGGACCTCCATAGATCATCAAGTCCAACACCCCTTCCAAAGCAGGAGCAGACAATCTAGAGCAGGTCACACAGGAATGCATCCAGACAGGGGTGGAAAGGCTCCAGAGAAGGAGACTCCACAACCTCTCTGGGCAGCCTGCTCCAGTGTCTCACAACCCATTTCACAACCAATGGGGGCAGATGCCAGACACTCACCCCAGAGCCTTTGACACCCAAAGGCTGGGAAAACAAAATAAGAACAAACCAGATGAAAATGACCAAGGTGGGTGCTAAGAACCAGCCAAAGCTCAGGGCAGGTCACCATTTTGTGGCACAGCTTCACCCACCTGGATCAAGCAGAAAGCATTCTGAGAGGCGCAGCTTCATTCCCACTATTATTCACCCTATACATCAGGTAAGAGCTTTCACCTCCACTGGGCAAGCACATCACTGAGCTTTATGATCTGTGCACAGTGCATTAAAATTAGGAATAAAAACTACTTGGATCTCAGCAGCAACTGAGGTGCAGGCACAAGGCATTGAACTAGGCATCTTAAACAGCTGACACAAGGAAATTATTTGCCCTTCACCTTTCGCTGCTTTCAGGTTGGCTCCACCTCAGAGCCAACAAGAACCTAAGCCTAAGTGGAAAAGGCCTCCACGACCATCCAATCCACTCAGCAACCCAACACCACCATGGCCACCAAACCATGTCCCCAGCTGCCACGGCCAGGGATGGGGACTCCCCCACTTCCCTGGGCAGTCTGTGCCAATCCCTGACCACTCTGGCAGCAAAGAAATTGTTCCTGATATCCAACAACCCTCCCCTAGCACAGTTTCAGGCCACGTTCCTCAGCACTTTGGGCAGCTTCTGGTGGTGTTGTCCTCTCAGTACGTTCATCTGGCTACCAAACAGCTGCTCCATTAAAAGCTTCAGCTTTTCAAGACAGACATTTTTCGTTATCTATCTCTGCTTTAGAGAGAGAAAAGGGCTTCTGGACCCCTGCCCACTTGAGGAAGGGCTCTAGCAGCTGGTTGAAACTGGGAGGTGGAGCAGGGAGTTTAGGAGTGGAAGGAAACCTTGCATTATTTTCAGTAAGTTTCTCAGCTCTTGGCCTCAGTTCAGGCTTCTTCTCTATGACTTTTGCTTTCTCAAGGTGAGAGCTTCCTTCCAAACCTAATTCACACTTACCCTTCCCTCCTCTCCCAGCAGCATTTCCCAGCTCTCCCCTCCCCAAAGCATGGTTACACAAATATGCAGACACTGCATATATTCCACCCCTCTTGTCCCTCCCCAATTCAAAGAGCATCTGTATCCCAGCACTGTGCTGCACTGCTTACCTTCCACCTGGGCTTATCCTGCATGCTGCCAACCACAGGAACCTGCAAGCAGCACAGCTCAGTCTCCTGGATCTGAGGAGTTTCAGCCACGTTCCCCCTGAGCCTCCTCTTCTCCAGGCTAAACACCCCCAGCACCTCTGGACACATTCCAGTACCTCAGCATCTCTCTTGAATTGAGGGGACCACAACTGGACACAGGACTCAAGGTGTGGCCTGACCAGTGCTGAGTACACACTGCTGGCCACACTGTTCCTGATCCAGGCCATTGGCTCTCCTGGCCACCTGGCCACACTGCTGGCTCATGTTCAGCTACTATGTACCAGCACCCCCAGGTCCCTCTCTGCCTGGCTGCTCTCCAGCCACTCTGTCCCCAGCCCTTAGCACTGCATGGGGTTGTTGTGGCTAAAGCATAGAACTCCACATCTGGCCTTGTTAAATCTCATCCCACTGGCCTCTGCCCATCCATCCAGCTCGTCCAGGTCCCTCTGCAGGGTCCTCCTACCTACCAACAGATCAACACCTGCTCCTAACTTGGTGTCGTAAGTTGTGGCAGCCTTGGGCTTTGGTCACCTATGCCCACATATTGTAAATGGACTACACAATTTTAGGGTTCATTTATAAAATCCAGTAATACACCGAAGCTGCATAAAGACCCTCAAGTAATGCCTTCCCAAGTGAAGCGCTGCCCTTCACATCTGTGCTCTGATGAAAGCATGGGAATCTTTCCCAACAGTCTGGATTTTGTCTTATCCATTATCTGTCAGTGTTTTCCATATAAAGCACTTTTTACTGAATGCTCAAAAGTGTTCAAAACAAATCAGTACTAGAACCTGAACTTGGAAAGTTCAAATATAACTCCATAAGCCTGTCTAAAGGAAGTACAACAGCAACACTAACCTAAGACTGGCTGTTCACTTTGTCTCAGACCAAAAAGTGTTAACCTCTCTTCAATAAGTTATCAATTTTTTTTTTTCCTGTGGCTTTCAAAATTATCAAGGCAGCTTGGAGAATTTTCTGTTGAATTTGGTCATGTAAATGTTTACTGAAGGAAACACAGGTTGTCAATGTATAAAGGTCTTGAAATTCTTTTACCTGTTCCCTTGACATGTAATATCTTGGATTAGTTACACCAGGAAAAAAAATGTTTCACTTTTACAGTAGATGTAATTATTGTTAATTGGGTGGATTTTTTAGTTTGTTTGGGTTTTTATTTTTTTAATGCAGGCTGTTCATATATGAGGGAAAAGAAAATATTTTTTATACAGTAGAAATTCCTGTTAAAATAGTAATTTTTAAAAATATCAGGGAGACATTTGAGATTGCCTTGAAGTGGCCCTGGGTAGCTTGATGTAGTTTAAGATGTCCCTGCTCACTGCAGGGGGGTTGGACAAGATGACCTTAGAGGGTCCCTTCCAATCTGATGCAATCTGTTAATCTGTGAATTGTATTTAGATTCTGAAACTTTTTTTTTTTTTGTACAATTGCTGACAATGTCACTTCTCTAAATAAACACAGATCATGAACTGGTTTTCAAAGGGTATTCTGCCTCTTCATGGTATGAAATACTTGATTCACATGAGGCTTTCTCCACCCTAGAAGAGGAACCTCTGACACGTTTCCACGTCAATGACGCCACGAGATGTCGCTGCAAAGCTACGGGAGGTTATCAACTACGCCTCCACAGAGTACCAACACACTGGAAGTACGCGTGGCCTCTTAAGAGGAAGGATGTGACGAAACTGAACTTGTTTCTCCAAAGCAAGAGCAGAGGAACTTGACTTAAAATACATAAGCCAGGGAAGAATGATGGCCATCTGGTTCTGAAGAGGATGACTATTTTTGTGAATCATTGAATCATAGACTGGTTTGAGTTGGAAGGGATTATAAAGATTATCAAGTTCCAATCACCCTTGTCATACACAAGGCCCCATCGAACCTGCCTTTCAACACTTCCAGGACTGGAGCCTCCAAAACTTCTCTGGGCAACCTGTCCCAGTGCCTCACCACCCTCATGGGGAAGAATTTCTTCGTGGCTCAAGCATGAACAATGCTGAAAGCACAGAAAGCTGGGGTGCAATCTTTGCAGTCTGGTACTCCTGCAATTAAAAAACCCTTTGCAAATACTGGGTTGTTCTTTCTAAAATGACAAAAAAGACTGACTTCACAGCTTCCTGTACTGGAAAGGGGCAGATGTGCCAGAGCAGCCAAAATGTAGCAAGGCCTGAACTGCAAATAGCTGGAGAGCAAAATAGGAAGGAAAGGGATTTACCTCAACAGACATCATTGATTCTTTTTCTAAGGAAATACCATTGGTAATTNAAAAAAAAAGAAAAGAGAAAAAAAAGAAAAAAGAAAAAAGAAAAAAAAAAAAAAAAAAAAAAAAAAAAAAAGAGAAAAAGTAAAAATTAAACCAAGACATGGAATCAGGAGACAGACTCATACTTTCAGATTTTGAAGTGTTTTCACGAATTATGTTTATATGTAAACACTGGGGCCTTTCTGACTCTTAGTAGCAAATTGTTCTGTTTTGACTTTTTGTGCTTATTCCAGTTGCAAAGAGCTGTAGCTAACAATCACAAGGAACTAGGGAAAGCTGTCAGAACGTGCAACTTTCTGTTACCTATGCCACCACTGCATTTGTCTTCTCTGCTATGCCTCCAAAATCACAATGGGATGCAGATGATGCACCTTAATACATGTGGCATCATTAAAACGTTTCATTAAACATCTGTTGCTGTACTAGTCTCTAACAATGATGCAGTTAATGATGAAGACTAGGTTCCAGAGGAGGCCCATCAGATGATCAGAGGACTGAAGCACCTATGCTGTGAAGAAGACAGGATGAGAGAGCTGGGGTTGTTCATCCTGGAGGAAAGAAGGCTCTAGGGAGGCTTTCCAGTTTCTGAAGGGGCTACAGGGGATCTGGAGAGAGACTTTATACAAAAGCATGGAATAAGAGGACAAGGGGTAATGGCTTCAAACTGGAAGAAGCTGCATTAGATGTCATCAAGAAATTCTGCCAGATTCAGGTGACGAAGCACTGGAAGAGGCTGCCCAGAGAAGGAATTGCTTTTCCTTCCTACTGCAGCCTGCATTTCTAGCCTCACAATTACTAGACGTGAAGATGATGTGGAATGCATATTCATATACACCTAAGCAGATAATCCTCTGCTCAATTCCCCAGGTTAAAAAAATCTCTTTAAAATGCTATGAATATACATGAGTCAGGCAGAATCTCCACCTGGTCCAAGTCAGGCAGTAATTTTAATCAAGCACAGGAAAATAAGAACAGGCAGCTGGGTGCACAAGCCAATGGCATTTCAAATCAACTCACAGCCATGACACCAGCTACTTCATAAAACTTAGTATTCTAAGACCTTATGCAATTGTAAAACTTCTACAAGATAGTTTTCAGAATGGTAATTTGTTCTTTGAGTCTGAAATAGAAAGAAATAATCGCCTCCAGTTTAAAAATCACCTCTACATGTTAAACTAAGTAGAAATTCCTATTTCAGACCTTTGAAAACCCCTAGTACAATGCTGATTGGTTGTGTAGTGTTCTGAGTTGCCATCAACATCAGCTCTTGTTTTGGTACCTTGCTCTGATAATGGCATAATAAATGTACTAGCTAAGCTCTTTATTATTCACTGGAAAAGAACAAGTCAGCTCTGTGAGGCTGGGTGTTCATCAGCGTTCTGCTCCCTGTGATGCTTGCTTTTGATCAAGTCCTTCATGCTAGAGTAAATAACATGAATGGCAATTTCAGGATAATAAGAATATGTATTATAGTGAAAGACAACTTAGCTCTCCATCTCATTTGTTTAGAACTTGAGGGTTTTTGAAGGCAGTGTTGGGGTTGGTTTCTGCCTCTGTTGGTGGAAAATTCTTCCTTTGGGAATGCTTTCCTCCTACTACCACCTATACTGAGGCTACAAGAATTATTCTGTTGCCTTGGTCTTTACACAGTCCTTTCCTTTGTGCCATTGCCAAGTTCACCTACATGTCTATTCTTTCTGACAGACACAAGTTCTGCCACTACCCACATGTTCTTGCACCAACAATTTCTCTGTTGGTGAAGATGCCAAGACCTCTACCTAGACTGCAGGGAAAAGGAACCTAATGTCCATGTCAAACAGAGAAGGATATCGTAGTTTTTCCTACAGTACAGCAAAGACATGAATAGATCTTTTGGTTTATCAAAATTTAAAACCACCTATGTGTGGCATCTGTCTGTGAGACCTACTGAAATAAAAATCAATACAATAAAACAGCAAGCATCAAAAATATTGCTGAATAAGGGGAGAAAAGAATTCATTGAGCCAACCTGGTTTGCATCTCTGCTGATTGCCTTTCAGCTCTTCCAGGGAGTGCTGCTGCTCAGGATGTGATTCGTGGCACTCCAGAAGTCTGCACAGTCTGCAGTGAAAGCTGGTCTGTAAAACAACCAGGGGCTGAAGTCTGGCTGAATCTGTTAATTGGAAAGATATAAACACAAGAATCACATTTTTATAGAAAAATTATTTTTAACTCAAACACTTGTAGTCATAACAACAAATGTATCATTTATAAAACACTAACAATAATTTCTTTTTAATACTTCCTTCCTTAAATATGACCATTCTCCTCTCCTCTTGCCACTGTCAAAATTACAGAGATACAAGCAAGCCTTTTTTTTTTTTTTTCCCCCTCCCCTCTCTCCCCTCCCAAAGCTGGTTCTTAAAAAAAATCATCAAATCATAGAATGGCTTGAGCTGAAGGGACTTTGAAGACTATGTAGTTCAAATCACCTTGCCATAGGCAGGGACACCTCTCATTAGACCAGGTTGCTCAAAGCCTCACCCGGCATGGTCTTAAACAACCCCATGAAATTCAACAAGGCCAAGTATAAGGTCCTGCACCTGGGTTGGCGCAATCCCAAGCACAAATACAGGCTGGGTGGCGAGTGGCTGGAGAGCAACCCTGAGGAAAAGGACCTGGGAGAAGTTCAACATGAGCCGACAGTGTGTACATGCGGCCCAAACAGCAACTGTGTGCTGGGCTGCATTAAGAGAAGTGTGGCCAGCAGGGCAAGGGAGGTGATTCTCCCCCTTTACTCTGCTCTGGTCAGACCCCACCTGGAATACTGTGAGCAGTTTTGGAGCCCCCAGCACAAGAAAGACATGGAACTGCTGGAGAGAGTCCAGAAGAGGCCACGAAGATGATCACAGGGCTGGAGCACCTCTGCTATGAAGACAGGCTGAGAGAGTTGGGGCTTTTCAGAGTGGAGAAGAGAAGGCTTCAAGGAGACCTTATAGTGGCCTTCCAGTACCTGAAGGGGGCCTACAGGAGGGCTGGGGAGGGACTATGCACAAAGTCTTGTAATGACAGAATGAGGAGGAATGGGTTTAAACTGGCAGAGGGGAGATTTAGGCAGGATGTTAGGAGGAAGTTCTTCACAGTGAGTGTGGTGAGACACTGGAATGGGTTGCCCGGGGAGGTTGTGGCTGCTCCCTCCCTGGAGGTGTTCAAGGCCAGGCTGGATGAGGTCTTGAGCGACCTGATCTAGTGGGAGGTGGTCCTGCCTATGGCAGGGGTCTCTTCCAACCTAAACCATTCTATGATTCTATGATTTCCAGGGATGAGATGTCCACAACTTCTCTGGGCAACCAGATGTATTCATGTACTTCCCATTTAACATATTTGTGTTTCCAGGTGCATCTCTTCTGATCCCAGCATCATCTGCTGGACCAGGAGCTTGACAGTGATATTTACTGTCTTTACAGTGATAGCTACATGTCACTCCACATCACCAGAGACATGTCCTAAGGTTCACCAGTTATTGCTACCTTCTTCCAATGAACAAATGCTAGCATTTGAAACAGATGCAATTAATTACAAAAGGAGAAATAAATTCTTAGTTCTACTTTTAAAGTTATATGTATCAAATAATTCTGAGTTGTATAGAAATGAAAAGGAACGTGCAAGGGTGGAATTATTTAAGAAGCTTACTAGTGATAGATAATTCTGGACATTTGTCTAATGAATCTTTGTTGTTCTGGTAAATTAAAAGCTAAGTGGCTAACTAAATATTTATAAGCTTCTGAGATGGAAGTGACTCAGGATATGTCTACACTGAAGTGTGCTTCTGAGTTATGACTCATGGATTTGTGGGTGGATTTTAGCTGAACCTGCCTTGAAAATATGTGATGCTGTATGGTATGAGGTCCATATTCTTTATATTTTGAACCCACATTTAGTACAGAAGGTGACTGGATGAAAATGGAGGTCACTTCAGAGCCTGGAACATTCTACCTTCTGTAGATGATCTAGGAAATGGCTCCTCATATATTACTATAGCACTTGTCTATCTTCCTTGGATTCCTCTATGGAAGCTCCTTCCTTCCTTCCTTCCTCTCTTCCTCCCTCCCTTCCTCCCTTCCTTCCTTCCTGCCTGCCTTCCTTCCTTCCTTCCTTCCTTCCTTCCCTCCTGCCTTTCTTCCTTCTTACGAACACAGCAGCTGAGATAAGTGATTTGTTCTACTCTTTCTCCTTGAAAAGCCAAAAGGCTTCACCATGGTTCCAGTGTGTAAGTTCTGCACAGTTTGTTCACAGAACAGACTTGCTCAGACTTCTAGTGTCACTTCAATTTCTGCTTTGCAGAAGGCAGCGTGACTAGAGATAATTTGTGACATGCTTGGCAGTAGGTCAGTTGTCTACATGTAGCTTTGCACTTGTAGCATGTATTAACCCTGCCATAGTGGTGAGACCACATCATCTTATGGATCTAGGAGTGACTGACACTGAACCCAAAACAATGAGGTTACCAACAGAACAAATGCCAATAAACAGCCAGGAATAGATGAATTCAAGGGTATAACAAAATATGTACCAGAAAGAGTAGAACACCACCTAACTCAGTGCCCTGCCTCGGGGGCCAGGAGAAGATGCATAAAGCAGAGTATAAGAACAAAGCAAACATTTCAGAATACCTCCCTTATTTTCAGGGACCTCTCTCACACATAGCCAGAGGAAAGTTTTGCATTTAATAGCTCATGATGCATTTTTGTTTCATGACTGTACCCAGGTGGTTTTTGAACTACATTTTCAGCATCCACACTGATGGATGCACACACAGTTGGGGTGAGGAGGAGGAGGCAGGGAAAGAGGCTAATGAGACGTTGCTTTGGCTTCGGTTGAAAAGGAAACCACTCTGCTTGCATGCAACATCCTTCACAACAGTAAACTAAGTGGTAATGACTTTGAAACCCTGCTCCAATCAAAATAGCAGTTGATACCTAAGGGGCTGCCACTTTACTTCATGTTTCTGAAATGCTTCTTTTTGCAGCCTGTCCTACAGTTGACATAGACGCTAACCTTAAACACAAACCTTTTGAACCTTCCCTTCCATTTCCTGGTCTTCCTTCAATGTGAACACTTTGCATCTCTCCTGCTTTCCTGCCATACTGATGACTGCAAATAAACTTGTCACACATAGGAGTCAGTCTTGACGGTTTCTGGGCTCCACAGTTCAGTTCAAAATGGAGGACACATTCCTTGGATGCACCTTCCATCCCTCAGTTGTTTTTTATTGATCTGCTTCAAATAATCAGTTTGCTCCCTGTGCTGCACACTAATCTGCTGCTGCATGCCCAGCTGTCCTGCAAACTGCTCCTCCAAGTCAGACTTCCTGAAACTTCAGATTAATTAAAAGTTCTGTGGGAATAAAAAGGAAACCGAGATTAACCATAACCCCTAGGTGCTATTTTGGCAATGAATCATAGAATCATAGAATGGTTTAGGTTGGAAGGGACCTCAAAGATCATCCAATTCCAACCCCCCACCATAGGCAGGGACACCTCCCACTAGGTCACTCAAGGCCTCATCCAACCTGGCCTTCAACACCTCCAGGGAGGGAGCAGCCACAACCTCCCTGGGTAACCCATTCCAGTGTCTCACCACCCTCACTGGAAAGAATTTCCTCCTAACAACCAGTTTAAATCTCCTCTCTGCTAGTTTAAACCCATTACCCCTCAACCTGTCATTACAAGACCTTGTGAGTAGTCCCTCTCCAGCCTTCCTGTAGGCCCCCTTCAGATGTTAGAAGGCTACTATAAGGCCTCCTCGAAGCTTTCTCTTCTCCAGGCTGAAGAGCCCCAACTCTTGTAGCCTGTCCTCACAGCAGAGATGCTCCAGCTCTCTGACCATCTTTGTGTACCATGCAAAAAAAAACTAATAAAGGCAAACTGAAGAACTAACCATTAAAGAGTAAATCCCAAGACACAGATACATATATGGGAAGTACAAACTTAAAAGAGCCTGAAAGTTATGAGGGATGATGGTCTGGAATGAGATTCTTCATGAAGCAATTGCACTCCTCAGTTCCAAACAGCCTCTCCCACAGAGCTGAAGTTCAGCTTGTGTCTGTGCAGTGATAGCAGAGAGGCTCTGAGATATGCCATGCTAAAACTCTTGCAGCAGGTGCTTTTTATCATTATCAAGCCGTATGTTACAGGCAGATAGAGCTTATCCTGCCTTTCTTTCAGATACGCTTTTATGATACTCTCAGTTAAGCACATGAAATGGCTGTTGAAACTACTGCCAACTTAATTTTTTTTTAGCAAATGTTGTTCGCCTACTTTTAAGAAGGCATTGTTTTATTGTAACCATAGAAGCTTTAATTCCCTTATACCTGTGATTTAATCTTTTGAATTACACTTCTTAAAGTTCATTCACTCTACAGTCAGTCAGTTTAATTTGTAACTCGTATAGATTTTCTGCCCAGCAACAGCAAGAGGGAAACATTCAAAAGGAAAA
>VWZI01015737.1:149370-265203 GCA_013396835.1 Psilopogon haemacephalus | reverse complement strand
CCCCCTCCCGAGCGGCACGGCTCACGTCACCGGCAGAGCAGACGGGGACAACATGGCGGAGCGGCGGAGGCACAGGAAGCGGATCCAGGTAGCCGAGCCTCTCCCTCCCTGCCCTGTCCTGCCCGCGCCCCTTCCCCAGCCGGCAGCTCCCCCATATTCCGCCTTCACAGCAGCCTGGTTTCTCCGGCCAGGCTGCGGCAGGGGGGCCCGGCCGCCCCTCAGGGGGGGTTTGCTCACCGGTTCTGCGGCCTCCCCGATGCCCTGCTGCTGCGAGGTGGTGGCGGCGGTGGCAGGCGGTGGCGTGCGGCCGGGCAGACCGCGGGAGCCGGCGGTGAGGGAAGCTGACGGGGCAGCGGGAGCCCCTCAGACACCGGGAACGCGCGGGGAGCGCCGCAGCGGAGCTCGGTAGGAGCTGAGGCTGGCACCGTGCGACAGGTTTTCCTCAGAATTTTCTAGCAAAATCATAATTCCCAATAAATGGCGAGAAAAGCCGGAGCCCGCCGCGCGGCCAGGGAGCACAGGTAGGAGCGTTTCGGGGGTGATGCAGACGTTGTCCCCCCGAGCCCCAGCGACGGCTGCAGCCCCGGGGAGAGCATCTCTTGTTCCCGGCCTCCCGTTCGTCCGAGGGCCCGGCAATTATGTCTTCACGGGGTCTGCACCCGCGAAAGTACATCGGCTTTCTCGATGAGCAGAGGGTGAGATTTCGCGCCTCTGCCTATTTTTAATCGCCGTGTTATTGTTAGGATCTCACCAGTTACCACTGCCGAACAATAGCTTAATGTCGTAAAACAACCCCGAGGCGAGCCTAGAGCTGACACCCTGCGTGTCTGTTCCAGTGATAGGTAAGCGAAAGGACAGATGGTATGAGCATCTTAAATGCAAACGTGCCTCTGCCAGGAAATGATGTGGTGAGGAAAGGAAATTTGTTTTCAGAAAATATAAACAAACAACCACGCCTAAAAATAGACCTAATCAGCTTTAAGGTCTTGTTAAAATGTAGTGTTAGTTCTGTAGTGTCACTTAAAGGCAAAGTGAAGGCTGCTTAAGTATTTTATCTTACCTGGGAGTCTGGACTTGTCAATATATTAACTCTAGAGTTTTACGGAGTGTTTTGGGCATGGTTACAGCATCAGTTACTATAATGCCTGTTTACTGCTAGGTATTAGTAACGCTAAGCCTAATGAGTGTTTGTTTGGGATTTATTGCTCTGCTGTGAATGGGGTTAATATTCACAGGAGAAATGATAGAGCCAGTCAGCAACGTACACTTTGTATGTCACCTTTCTGATTAGTTGCCTGCTCTCATTTCTCATCTTTTCCCTTCCCGGCCTACTTTATCTTCCCCCAAGAAGATGGAACTGTGCCTGTACTTGCTGTAAATAGTTCCTTTTTTGTTTTAATGGTCTCTTTTTCCTTTAATCCAAATTACTGGGCTGGGGGGAAAGAGAAATGGAAAGAGTATTTAGTCAAACTTCTGTTAAGCAAGGCTTCTCAATCACAGACATTAAAAGAATTATGCTTAAACCGTATGAAATTACTCATAATCGTTGTAGACTGTCCCTTACCAAGCATGGGAACAGTTCAATCAGAGCCAAATTAAGTGTAATGTTCTGTGGAATACCCAAGGCTGTGGTCGTGCCGGCACTTAAGCACATGCTTAATTTCCAGCCTGTTAGCAGTAAAAGTATTTCCCGGACTGTTAGTAATGAAATCGATAGCTGGCTGTTAACACTTAAGGTGTGAGATAGAGGCTTGTATTTGTGATGGAACTACGCAGATAAAGGAGCATTGCCTCTTGGTAGCTTCCCAGTGTATGCCGACAACAATGGGAAGACTGGACAGCAAACAAAGAATGCTGCTGGATGCCCACAGGGTGTTCTTAATTGGTCAGTGAATAAAGCAACATGCGGCAGTTGGTGGGGGGGAGAGAGGTGTGTTTAAGGTTTTTTTCCGCTTCATTGGCATAGGTACAGTTATTATCATGACTTTTTAGGATAATATTGCAAGTTCTTTCTTTTAAAATGAAGTGCAGGGGGTTTATTTGTGGGTGTTTCAAGTCCTTTAGAAGTGTGTACTTACTTTAGGGTGGTCTTTAGATCTTCTATTAAGGTATTTTATTATTATTTATGATATGATAGTTTCTTAATAAAGAGACTGTCACATCATATTCCAGTCTGACACCTGACTACACCATTGTCACTAGATAGCGTTGTGTTTCTTGACAAGAGTGAGGTTCTTTGGAGAGGGTGTGTTTAGCTGTGGAAAAGGCTGATGTAATCAGGGTTCAGTGACAAATGCTATGTGTGCGGAACCTGGGTTCTGAATAATTTTTATAGGATTGTATGTCTGCTATCCTGATCGGAATAGCAGTAGTTAGGTCAACTAGCCACACGGAAGATGAGGCATGAAGAAACTCTGCATAAAATAGTTCGAAGTTCTGAGAAGCTGCTGTCTGTGTTTTCCATCAGCTATGATAACAGGGAGGATGTGGTTTATAGAGTTATTGTGATAAAAAGACACATTGCATTGCTTAGACTCTTCTTCTGGCAACAAGCTGGAAGTTGCAGAAACCTTAACTTCAAAATAAAGACACTTTAGATCTAAAAGTTTCAAAGTATTGTTCCTGGTGGTAATTTAAGTGTACTTAATGTGGAGATCACTTCAGATGAGCAGTAGTGAAAAGAGACTGGACTGTAGGATGCAGTTTGCTCCAGTCAGTGGATCCCCATGCAGTTCACATTTCTGAACTCAAGAACGCTTACTGCATAGAAAGGACTTACTAAAGGAAAACCAACATATGGCTGAAGAAAAAGGGGGGGTTTGTAGTTCTTTAAAAACTAGTTTAATATTAGTTCTTTAGACAGGTATATCTCAAAAGATGGGAGATGTCTTTGAATGCCTGTTTCTCCAGCAACTTGAGGAAAGCTATTTCTTTTCTTGAAAGAAAATACGGTTCCCTGTTTATACTGAAATATTAATTTAAGCACAAAATCTGGAGAGCTGGTTACTTCAACAAGCATTCAGCTGGGTAACACGTGGCACTCTGCTGGCAGCTCTGCGATTTGACTGTTAAGTAGGCATTAAGTTTTAATTACATTGGCCAGATTCCATTGAGCACAGTTTTATTCTGCCCCTGTAAAGTTTTATTTATCTTTGCATTGCAATTAATAACACTCGTGCAGCACCTTAGCACTGAGTCTTCTGCTCTGGAAATGTTAATGTATATATAAACACTGCTCTTATTAGCAGAGAAAACAGTTCTTGGGTAAGTGTCTCACTGAAAATTGATGGCTGAGGTGGCATCAATGCTGTCTGTGTGCCATTAATGGCATGTACCTTCCTTGGTGACTTTTTTTTGTCCTTGAATCACTGAACTTAGGCTTTGAGGTTCTCCTGATGAAGACCAACTATAGAATCAGTATTAAGTGTTGGAGCTTGCAGTTCTGTCCAGTCTCAGTTTGGGTTCTGCTGGAAGGAAGGTGTGCAACAGCTGGTTCCTCTTACAGCTTTTGAGAATGAGTATGGAAAAGCTCTTCAGAGATGACAATGCAGTGGTTTTCCAGCAGCACAGATTTTAATCCATCTTGCCCGTTTGTTTTCTCATAAATTCTAGTGAAGCTGAGGGGAGCGATTAACAAAGAATGGCTAAGCACCTTCTTTAGAGCTGAACAATATTAGGTGATAGAGGAGGAAAACCACAGAAAAGGAGGAACTAAAAGTAGCAGCCACACTTGTCAGTAAAACAAGAATGGCTGTCTTGGAAATCTAAGCTACATTTTTGGAGGTGGGAAGGAAAAACTGAAACTTTTGGGCCTAGGGTTAGAAGAGCCTGAAGCTGGCATGTTTGGGTTTCAAATGGCTTTTCATCATTCCTTTGGCATGTGTTTTAGAACGCTATACCTTTACAGTTTTAGCTCAATAAAATCAGTGATAGCTGAAAAGGAAGCAGGAAGAAAGCATACTTTATAGGGTATTTATAGAACAACAAAAATCTGTTAATCTTTTTCTGTGAAGAAAAGTTAATGTATTTTGGCTAGGACATAGCAATGGTAATGCAGGAGAACTGGTTTCTCTGCGTGGCTTTGGCACAGTTTCTTTTGAGAGACCTCAAGCAATCCATGCACTGGGCATTAGTGCAAAGAGTTGGACATTTATGTTTATTAGTCACTAAAAAAATACAGATGGAGTCTGAAGAGCAATTCCTGAGACCCTAATGTGTTTGTTTCCCTACTGTTTGCTCCATGACCTATCTAAACATGTTCATGTGTGCTACTTTTCTGTCATATTGCACTTTGTTTTAGGCAAAGTATGAATGTTTTAACAGGATGGATGAGAACTACCCACTCTCCTGCCATAGTACATGTTCTAGTCTAAGGTCCTGAGAGTCAACAGGAAAAAGGAAAAGAAATCTTGTGATTCAGCCCATGCTTTGATGTGCTCAGACCATCTTCAGAGAAGATAACGCTAATGCACTTGTAGTGTCCTTATGAGGAGAGGTGTGATGAATGGAACATGACAGTGTAATTTTTGACATAGCCTCCCAGCTTGAAAAACAGGCTGCACATGAAAAATGTGCTTTAATGTTGTCTTTTCCTTATCTGAATATTCTGTTAGGCTTCAGAAGACTTCTGTGAGGGAAGATGTTCTGAAAATACAACCTCTCATATGTAGGTGCAAAGAAGCAAATCAGATATAAACTTTATTGAAATAAAATAATTCTGATGACCCCTTTAAAAGAGAGGAACATAAATACTTGTAATGTGTTTGTCTGCACCTGAGATAACTTGTTAGCCAGTAATAGTCATTGTTTACTCTGTTCTGGTTTTCCAGAAACCTTGTTTGCATTATGATGTTGTAGAAGGAAATTGCCCTGTCCTGCATCCTGTCTGTTTTCTCACAGCTCTGATGCAAAAGGGGAGCAAAAAGAGTGACATTTCAAACCACAAATATACTTTGGCCTGTTGACGTTCATTGAGTAGTTCCAAGGTGTAAGAGAACCTGAATAAGTCATACTCTGGTAGAGATGAAAGGGAGAAAGAAGCTTATGGACACACTAGTTTCAGTAGCTCGGATCAGATGTTTTTATTTTTAATGTGTTCAGGCCTCTTTGCTGCTGCAGGCCCAGCTGGAAGTTTAATTAACTGGGAACTACGTCAGTGCACTGAAGGAAGTTCAGAATACACCGTGGTGTACTCAGATTTGGGAGATAATGGTAAAAAGTGAATTTGATTGAGGTTTTCTTTTCACTTCAGTGAGTCCAGAAGGTTCCTGGGTTTGAAAAACTCAGTGTTGTTTTATGAATTCACATAGGGCAGGATTTTGTTAGGAGTGCTTGAGAATTACTCTTAAAATTTTTAAATGTTAGTGCATTTCTCCTAGTGACTGAGCACTGCTTTTACTGTCTGTAGCACAGAATCCCACCATGGTGGGCATAGGAAGGGACTTCTGGAGATCATCCAGATCAACAAAGCAGGTTCACCTACAGCAGGTTGCACCAGAAAGATAAATAACGGATTTGGGTTAATTTTTATTGTTAATGGTATTCTTCCAGAGTTTGTAAATTCTCAGGGATCATAAATCTCTTAATTTTTACATGATGTCTAGTAAGCTTCTGGAGCGTGTTTTTGGAAGCTTGGTACTCTCCCTTTTTTTTAGTAATTAAAACCAGCTTAATTACATCATTTTAATTGAGAAGACACTTTACAACATTCTATACATATATTGACTGAGATGTTTCTTTCATCTTTCTGCCTTTCTTATAAAAGCAATTTTAAAATATCAGAACATTTTTGCATGCTTTTTCAGGCTGTTTCATCAGTTTTAAAGCTTTATAGTTCAATAATATTTTTCTAACTGTATAAGGAAGTTTGAAATGCTGAGTTTGGGCTCTTTTTTACAGCTGAGCATAAAGATCAGTTCAACTGCATCTTTTAAAACTTGTGCTTACAATGCTGAGATTTCCATTCCTTTTTCTGATTTTACTTTATGAAGTGTAATGTTGTTTTCTGTCAGTCATCTGGTTTAATATTTTAACAGAAGTCAGGCTTGTGATGGTGTGGGAGTTCCCTGCCCCCTGCTGTGTGTTTGAATTTACCCAGACATAGACTTAGACAGCTATAAGTTAAGGAATGAAGCTTAGCACAATATACAAGCAGGAATCGGAGTCCTCTAGAGGGGTTCCCAACCAACCTTCCACCTTTCCCCCTCACCTCTCAGTCTTATCCCAGGATCTGTCTTATGTGTAAAATTAATTAGGAAGATCGGCTGGTGGGGGTTAGAAGCAGAAATTGATAAGTTGAGTTACACAGATCCAGCTAGAAGCCAAGGAGAGGGAGAGACAAACAGCCAGAGTGACTCTCTTTTCTATGTTTATGTCCTTGCTTTAATACATCTCAGTAAACCTATGAGTGAAATAGACATCACCATCATTTTCTTTTCACAGCCTATAATCTAATTTCTCTTATTAAAATATTCAATTAGCCTCAAACCAGCACAAGGCTATGCAAATAAAGAGATGAAAATAGGATGAAAAATGGAGATTAAATGTCAGGGGAAATTTTATCAGTTAAACCATGCCAGCCTCTTTTACAGGCAAGCTTTTTTTGTTGTTTTTTGAAATGTTATGAATTTATCTCCCAGAAAAGGAGAAAGCAGTAGATAGTAAGGAACAATCAAAACCCCTAAAATATCCTGGTGCCAGCCTCTGCCTAGCAGAATCAGAAATATTATGAGAACCCCTCCACGCACACCCCAGACTAGCAGAGGAATTAACATTGATGTGAATATCCATAGCTGCTTGGGCTGTTTTATGGTCCGTGGGGAAGAATGTTTGCCCTGTGTATTATCATTCCAGGTTTAATTTGCTGGTAGGAAATACTAGCAAGGCATCAGTTTGAAGCACAGCTGCTGCCTGCAGTCACCAGTTTTGTGGTACCTTGGCACATGCTGCACAGTACCAGTGGGACATGTTCCCTCAGTTTGTGTAAATGTGTTGTAACTCACTTTTTTTTTTTTTGTTGACCCAAAGCTGGCTTGGTACCAAACTTTGTAGCATCTCAGGAGTGATTACAGTTGCTGGTAAAACTGTACCATGTAAGGGGACATCAAACCAGCGTTTATAAATTGCCCTATCCTCCTATTGAGGAGTTCCCATGGGTTATCTGATTGTTTATACAGATTTTTCCATTTAAGAAGAAAAAAAGTATTCATTGGACATGGAGAAGAGGCTCATGCAATCTGTGTGAGGACTGTTAGGGTCATCTGGCTTCATTTGAGAGTATGAGAGCAGATGTCTGCATACATATGAAGAATTTAGACTTTAAAACAAATTTCAGTCAGAACTAATTGTGCTGGTTTGAGGCTATTTGGAATATTTTAATGAGAAAAAATAGATTATAGGCTGTGAAAAAAGAACAGTGGTGATGTCTACTTCACTGATAGGTTTACTAAGACGTACTAAAGCAAGGACACAAACACTGATAAGAGTGTGTGTGTGTGTGTTGCTCTCTGTCTGTGGAGTCTGAGCTCTCTACATCCCTGGCTTCTAGCTGGATCTGTGTAACCCACCTAATCAATTCTGCTTCTAACCCCCCCGGCCAATCTTTCCTGTTTACCTTGCACCTAAGGTAGATTCTGGGATAAGATTAGAGGATGGGGAGAAGGTGAAAGGGTGGTTGGGAATCCCTCTTGGGGACTCTGATCCCTGGGAGGGGCATTGTGTTTCTGTATTACCTTTAACTTGTGTATTTCTCTATATAGCTGTAAAGATTTGTAATATATTGTAAATATCTGCTTGTATATTGTACTAAGCTGTGAATATAAAGCTTCATTCCTTAACTTCCAACCAGCTGAGTCTAGTCTGGGTGAATTCAAAAGTGTGGGGGGATGAGGAGGGCCTAACTCCCAAATCATTGCACTAATGAACTAGAGAGCCTTTTGGTCGTACCTTATGCCTATGTTATTACTCTCTTCAAAATTGTCCTCAGATAGGAAAAGCAATGCTCTGCACTAGAAGGATAATTCATTAACCAGTTGATTTTTGACAGCTGCACAAACTGTTGAAAACTAATGACTGAAGATTTTGTTCCACTGTAACAACATCTATTTGACCTTGTGTTTCCACTTAGCATGCTTTTTGAGATGAGGTGATTATACATCTCATAGTAGTAATGGAGGTTGTGTAGATTTATTGACCTTTAGAAACATTTTTGCCTTGAAATGGAATCTTTGAATTCTCTCTGTTCCTGTAAACCAGCAATCTCTTGTGACTTCTTTAATCTGTTTCTTTGGCTAGCTTAAGAAGAACAGGTACAGCAAGGTAGTGCCAGTCTGAAAAGATGTCCTGGTACTTCCCTGCCACTCACAGATCAGTACCAGGGAGATTTGGATAATTAAATCTTGCTGATAAGAATAATAATTTTGAGGAAGTTTGCATGAGTCATTGTAATGTGCCAAATGCTTATTTCAGGTACAATTTTGTAAAGCCAGGAACTTAAGTTTTCCTTTTCTGGTTACAAATACTAGGTGTTAATTTTACATAACTGAAAGTGTGCATCTCCATCTCTCTGTCTTCCACATCTCTGAATTCTGCAAGTTGATAAATAGATAGAATTTGTGACTGTGCAGACTAAGGGCTCTGTCTTCCTAAAACGGCAGGGTTTATGTCTCTGTTCTTCATCCTGCTGTGCTTCACACTGATTTTACTAGTCTCTAGGCTGAAACAATCTCCTCAATGACACTCTTAAGTTGAAGTGAATTTCGTGATCACACTGTGGCACTGACATTTTCTAGCTAAATGTTTCAGCTTCTTCTCAATGTGTTTTTTCTCTCCTTTCACATGAAACTCAAGCTCTTCTGTATCCAGTCTGTATGCTGGCATTGCTGGCATTTCATACACACTTATTCTTCATTCTGTTTTGCTTTGCACTCAGCTTCACAACTGTTTTCACCATGCTTCTCTGCCCTCATCAGCTTTCTGTGTGTCCAGCACTTTCTTCACAGTTCCTCTTTAAAAGGAGCTGTCAAGAGAGTTGAGGTTACCTGAGATCATCTAACTTAAGAATTCCTGCTTTATGTAGGCAGAATGTTCTGGGGGAAAATGACAATGACCTATTTTGACATATTTTATGTTTTGTTATTTATATATATTTGCTATTTATATATATATACATTTATAAAATAAGGACTTTGAAACATCTAATTTTGGAGTGATTTTTCCCTGTGTTTAAAGCTGTGTTAACAATGCTCTTCTCCTGTTGCAGGAGGTGGGTGAGCCGTTGAAAGAGGAGAAGGCTGTTGCTAAATACATACGTTTCAACTGTCCAACAAAATCCACCAACATGATGGGCCACCGAGTTGATTATTTTATTGGTAGGGTTACTTCTAAGTGGGAAATGAAACTTCCTTCTAAAACTGTACTTGGAGGGAGGGGACGGGGAGGCTGGTTTGTGTGGTGTTATTATGAGTACTTTTATCTCATAAGTACTGATTTTACCATTTGGTTTTGAAAACTTATCAGACAGCCGTAAAATTCATCTTATCAGCCTGAAGTAAACAATTAACTTTCTGTTCTGTGATTTTAACGTGTATATTGTTAAGATTAATGTATTTCAGAACAGCAGCTAGTCTGAAAGATTGAAAGGATGTAGAACATCACCAGAACTGGTTGATGTGGTTCAAGGAATGTAGACTAAGCATTCAAATAAGTGTCATCAATTTTAATGCATTTTTATTTCCACATTTCCTCTCTCTAGCCTCAAAAGCTGTGGATTGCCTTCTGGATTCCAAATGGGCAAAAGCAAAGAAAGGAGAAGAGGCTTTATTTACAACCCGAGAGTCTGTAGTTGATTACTGCAACAGGTATGGCCTAGGCTAATTCATTAGTTCTGTTAATGAGCATACTTGTCAAGATGTCTTGGTTATTTAGGAACTAATTTTATAGCTATTTTAAGCTAGTAGGATAGTCAGAGTTCTCAAATTTCTCCTTCCTGTTGCTGTAGTCTGCCATCACTGCAGAAGTTGGACTTGGAGGTCTAGGTTTGTGCCTCTCAAATGGAGGTTCAGGTTCATGCCTCTGAAATGGTACAACCCTGGTGCTGAGTGTACTCTTAAGTGTTTTTTTGTGGAAAATGGCATATTCTGACTGTACCGTGTTTGGGGCAGACACAGAGGGTTGAGGGAGAGCTCTGTGAAAGTTACTTAGAAAAGAAAAAAAACTAAAACAATAAAACCAAAACTAAACCCCACAGTAGCAACAAGAAACCCCAACCCTAGTATTTAGTCTCTGGTCTCTTTTAAATAGCCATTCAGCAAGGTGAGCTTCTTCTCCCCAGTTCCAGGGCTGAGGCAGGGCTGATTCTGTGTTTGAACTTTAATCCTTTTGCTGAGTTCTTCAAGCAAGTTTAGACAAAAAGCATTACTTTGATGGAGCAGAAAGATAAAATTTCCCTTCCAGAGTCTTTGGACTGAGGTAGGAATCTCTGTGTTTGTTCTTTGGTTACTGAAGCATGGGAGGAGGTGATGGTTAAGCCCTTCAGCTCCAGCAGTGCAAAGAATGCCTGAATAGTGTGCAAGGAAAATATGTTCAACTTTCTGTTCCCTGGCACTGATTTTTACCTCCAGTTTTGTTTCATGGACTGATCTGGTACAATACCATGCCTGCGGTTTGGTGTCTATGTTTGCTAATCACATGAAGACTGCCTTAAGTCACTGAAGCTGGTTTTGGGGTTCTAAACATTAGCACTGTCCATTTCCTTTGCCTTTTGGAAGGGGTAGAGGAACAATAGTACCAAACTGGTCCCTTCAATATAAGAGGCAGAGTATACCTAGATTACCCATACCCATAAGCCAGAGTAACTTAGCCTTCTGGATGTGGCTGTTGCTTGTTTTACCTGCCCTATAAAACAGACAAGTTTCAGATGTCGCTGCTTCATCCTCTATCAGCTACATCGATCCATTGCTTATTTAAACAAGTTATTAAATTGACGTGTAAGGGGGTTATGATTAATTAATGAGATACCATATTCCAAAATTAACGTTGTTTATTAATTTTCTATATCCAAACTTTTCCACCCCCAACCACTTATTTTTAATATTAAACAGGTTTGATTGTAGCAGTTATGGAATGATTACATAAATGATATCTAGATCTAGTAGTAACTACTAATATGCATAAATGATTGATTCAGTTGTAACTAACAAACACTGGAAGATCTCTAACTGGTAAACACTGGAAGAGATCTGCGGTCAATAGTACCACTTGGCCACTAGATGGAACTCAGGCCCCCTTTCTGCTTAGGGCAGAATCTAGGTAATAAGCAAAGCTTAGGTTTTACTCACAAGTGTTATTTCTCCCATCTTGTGAGGTTATCACTAAATTGAAAGTACCCAGAACATTTGCAGCGTTTCTGGCTGGTCTGGCTGCTGCTGCGGCAGCTGTTGCTGAGACTGTGGCTGAGACTTGATTCACCTCAGGCTTCACAGACTGCTGGGTGAAGAGGAGCTGCAGATGGTTTCTGACCTGTTCTTGGCTTTCAGTGATCTGTGTGCCTCTAGGCTTGGTCATCTTCAGGAGGTGCAGGTTGCTGCAGGTGCAGGCAGATATTTTGCAATGTATCTCAGCAGATGTGTATCTCAAGCTGCTAATTCTGTGAAGGCTATTCAAGTTGCTCCTGGAAAGACTCAAAACTGTTTCAGGGTAGGATATAGCTTATGTTGCTATATATAATAATAATAATAAGGCATTACAGGCACAGATGCAGAACACAGACTATTGGCAAAGTCATGGCAGAAGCATAAGCATGGCAAAGGCATACTGTGTTATCTGCTTATCTGCTTTTAGTATTAATGCCTGAGATTGATTGGACCCTTTTGGACATTAGCTTATCCAATCAGTGTGACAGTAAGCCAAATTTTACCATATTTGGGTGAAAGCATAGGTTTACTTATACGAAGAGCATAGGCCCAGCACAGGCATAGCATGAGGTTAGCATGTGCAATTTGCTTACCATGTGTTGCAGGCAGGAGAAGTTATATAAGCCAGAGCGCTCAGACTCCATGGCACTGTCTTTTGTCTCTTTTCCTGCCAATTGCTTCTTCCCCAAAAACAGAGGGAAGGCAGAAAAACATGTCTGGGCAGCCAGCACACATGCAGGCCTGTTTTGACCCTTCAGGTCTACCCTGACATAACTGCATTCATAAAAGAATAAAAGCAGACTAGGGAAGGTGGGGGCTCCCTCAGAAAGGAAACAGGTGGAATGGTCATAAGTAAGATAGAAAAGGCTGAGGTTCCCAATGACTTCTTTACCTCAGTCTTCACTGCAAAGGCCTCCAGCCACACTCCTGAAGTCATGAAAGATAATGGTAGGGACTGGAAGGAAGAACTGCCCATCATAAGTGAAGATCAGGTTCATGATCACCTGAAGAACCTGAAAGTGTTCAAGTCCATGGGATCCAATGGGATACACTCACGGGTACTGAAAGAACTGACAGTTGAGGTTGCTAAACCCCTCTATTATATTCCAAAAGTCCTGGTAGTCTGGTGAAGTCCCCACTGACTGGAAAAGGGGAAACATAACTCCCATTTTCAAAACGGGTAGGAAGGAGGAGCCAGGCAACTACAGGCCAGTCAGTCTCACCTCTGTGCCCAGTAGCATCGTGGAGCAGATCCTCCTGGAGGCACTACTAAGGAGAATAGTGCAGAGGTGATTGGGTCCAATCAGCACGGCTTCACCAAGGGCAGATCCTGCCTGATGAACCTGGTGGCCTTCTATGAACAGGTCACGACATTAATAGATGAGGGGCAGCAACTGATGTCATTTACCTGGACCTGAGCAAAGCCTTTGACAGTCCCACACCACATCCTGGTCTCCAAGCTGGTGAAACATGAGTTTGATGGGTGGACCACCAGATGGAGGAAGAACTGCCTTGATGGCCGCACCCAAAGAGTAACTGTCAATGGCTCCATGTGTGAGTGGAGACCAGTGACAAGTGGAGTCCCTCAGGGATCAGTGCTGGGACCAGTCTTGTTCAGCATCTTTGGGTGACATGGACAGAGGCATTGAGTGCACCCTCAGCAAGTTTGCTGATGACACCAAGCTGTGTGGTGCAGCAGACATGCTGGAGGGCAGGGATGGCATCCAGAGGGACCTGGACAGGCTGGAGAGGTGGGCACAAGCCAAACTTGTGAGGTTCAACAAGACCAAGAGCAAGGTCCTGCATTTGGGTCAAGGCAATCCCAAGCACAAATACAGGTTGGGAAGTGACTGACTGGAGAGCAGCCCTAAGGAGAGGGACTTGGGGGTGCTGGTGGACAACAAGCTCAACATGAGCCAGCAGTGTACACTTGCAGCCCAGAAAGGCAACCAGATCCTGGGCTGTGTCAGGAGAAGTGTGGCCAGCAGGTTGAGGGAGGTGATTCTTCCCCTCTACTCCACCCTGGTGAGACCCCACCTAGAGTACTGCATCCAGTTTTGGAGCCCCTATTACAAGAGGGATGTGGACATGCCAGAGGTGTCCAGAGAAGGACCACGAGGATGATCAGAGTGCTGGAGCACCTCTCCTATGAAGAGAGACTGAAAGTGTTAGGGCTGTTCAGTCTGGAGAAGAGAAGGCTCCCAGGTGACCTTATTGTGGCCTTCCAGTATCTGAAGGAGTTCCACAAAAAGGCTGGGAAGGGACTTTTTAGGCTATCAGGTAGTGACAGGACTAGGGGGAATGGAGCAAAGCTGGAGGTGGGGAGATTCAAACTGGATGTGAGGAGGAAGTTCTTCAGCATGAGAGTGGTGAGACCCTGGAATGGGTTCCTTGGGGAGGTGGTTGGGGCCCCATCCCTGGAGGTGTTTAAGACCAGGCTGGATGAGGCTCTGTCCAGCCTGATCTAGGGTAGGGTGTCGCTGCCCATGGCAGAGGGGTTGGAACTAGATGATCCTTGTGGTCCCCTCCAACCCCGACTGATTCTATAATTCTATTCTATGATAACACTGTTCCAGTACATAACACTGTTCCTGAAACACTGATCTACAATCAGTAAGTTTTCTTTTGAAAGGTTTTGTTCACAAAGAAGCTACAGTAGTAATACTTTGCTCAGCAGATCTGTAGAGGGTTATCAAGTCAGGAATCAGCCAGCAGTCTGGATTTTGTTAGTTATTGCAGGACCTGGCTGTCAGCTGTGTTGATGCTGTGACTCTGCTCTGACCAAGTATGTCTTGCAGAGGTCCATCTTTTTTTATTGTCAGAGGTAGCTCCTGCAAGGGAAAGAGCTGTCCTGCAGGTCAGACCTGTCCTGGTGGTTGCTCAGTACCTGAACTCCCTAAATTCTAGCTGTGAAGAAAAGTAGTCTCTCCCAAAGAAGCAATTTGCTGTTGCTGGAGAGAAAATCCATGTCAGCAGTTGTCTGAAGGAGGTTCTTCGTATTCTCGAAACAAGTCTGCTTGATAGTCATCATGCAGATAAGTTTAACTGGTTGAATGACTTTTTCTCTCTTGTGTATTTTCCTCATTTAACAAGCCAGTAAGGGTTTGGGCTGCAGCAAGAGGGCAAGAAACCCAAGGACAAACCAAGTGCATAGGATCAGGATTTTGGTTTCAATACACGCTTGGATTCCACATGGCTTCTCTCAGTCTGAGGAGCAGTGTTTTGTACTGCTCTCCCTATTTTGAATTTGTCTGAGCCCTTCAAGGACATGACTTGTTTGTGACAGTCTTAAGACTACCAAATAGCCGTCTTTGTGGTGCTTAGCTGGCGATGGATGTACTTGCCCTGAGGTATATCTGTAGCTGATGTGAATGAAACACCTGCATATGTACCACAGTTTCTACAGGTGACTTTATTCATCATGCACCAGGGAACTTGATAAGCCATGTGCCCACTTAATTATGCTACGACATACATTGTCATGAACTTAAATACTGGTTAGAGTTGCAATAATAGGAAAGATAATTACATTGACCTGGTAGTTTACTGCATTCTCTATCTTGTGCATTCTTTTCTATATGTGCAAAACAGTGCCACAGGGAAGGATGGGGTTTACCCAGTCCTGAGCAGATGAACAACAACAAAAAAATAAGAGTTGATACACAGGATAATTGAGTCTGGTGTATTTAGTTGTAAATAGAGCAGGTGATGATGTCCTGTCTTCTAGTCACACTTTATTATTATATTAGATAACCTGGAATGGTGTCTAATAATGCAGTTGAGTGCAGATGGTATTGTCACAGCCACACTTCAATGTATCATTTAACTTTTTTCACTTTAAGACTCCTGAAGAAACAGTTCTTTCATCGAGCATTAAAAGTGATGAAAATGAAACCTGACAAGGATACAAAGAAGGAAAAGGAAAAAGGAAAAGCTGAGAGTGGGAAAGAGGAGGAGAAAAAGAGCAAGAAGGAAAGTGGCAAAGATGAAAAAACTAAAAAGGAGAAAGAAAAGAAAAAGGATGGTGAAAAAGAGGAGTGTAAGAAGGTAAGTACAGAAGAGAGAAATCTGTAACGGAATCAATGAACTGATTGCTAAGGTTACACTAGCTTTAAAATAAGGTTGGTTGTTCTAAAAGGTGACATACCTGATTTTGCAAAGGGGCTTCAGCTGGGCCTTTGTGTATCTCATCATCAACGTTAATCAAAACCTTGTTCTCTCCAACTGCTGTGAGCAGCAATGCTTTGTGCAAGTGCGTGTTAGCATACAGTGACACACACCGACCTAACATCTGAAAGCAGTGCAGTTGCGCATGGAAAACAAAACCAGTTTTGCAGTATTTGGTAATAGGAATGTTTGGAATGTGATATTTGGTGCTTGTCAATAGCTCTGTACTAGTGGGCAGGTTTTGACTTGCATTTCTAGCCTGCAATCATGCCTTGTTTGCACAGACTTTTGATTTACTTTCTTTAAAGTTCAAACTATCTTTACCGTACAAGCTTTTGTCTGCATTTTCACGTGTTCATCTCCAGATAATTTTACTAGTAGAACAGAATTCCTACATTAAAATACTAGGAATCAAAAGGAAAAACTTGATGAGGGGATGTGGGTTTTTTATCTTCTACATAGTGACTTGAATCTAGTGAGAGTTAGCAACATAATGCTTAAAAAGTTACTCTGTCATGGTTTAAACTCAGCCAGCAGCTAAATGCTACATGGCCATTCACTCATCTTCCCCTGCCCTGGGAAATGGGAATATAATTGGAAGAGAAGAGGTAAAGGGACTTGGAGGTTGAAGGGAAAACAGTTTAATAAACTAAAATGTTAATTATAATGATAATAATAAAATGTAGAGATGAGTGATGCACATTGCAGTTGCTCACCACCTGCTAATTGAGGTCCAGTCAGTTCTGAGCTAGTGGTTCTGGAGGAGAAAATCCTGAAACCATGGTCCTGGAAGAGAGATTCCAGCTCCCCAGCCAGCTGTCATCTATATCCTGAGCGTGATGTTGTCTGATACGGAATATTCTCTTGACCAGTTTGGGTCTGTCACTCTGGCCATGCTCCCTCACAGCTTCTGGGGCACCTGCATACAAACAGAACATGAGAAACTGAGAAGTCCTTAATTTCTTAGCAACAAATGAAAACATTGGTGTATTATCAGCATTCTTATACCAAATCACATACTGAATCCAAATCACAGCACTATTCTAGCTACTGAAAAGAAAAATCAGCTCTGTCCCATCCAAAAGCAGGACAATTCCCATTCAGGCCCTCTTAAGTGGAATAATGGTGTGGTTAGTGAGAGGTGCAATTCTGCATGCAACAAGTTCTGGATCTCAAAAGCTACATAGCTAATAGAAGAATTAAGAACAAACCAATCTTGCTGGCAATCTAAACACAGAAGCCATTATAAGGTCTTACCTGCCTCTTGAAGTACTTTAAAATGCTGATTATGAAAGTTATGAACTGCTCTAATTCCCCGTCATCTAGAGTTACATTATTAAATGTGATGTTAATCGTTAAAGCAATCATTAATTATTGAATAGATATTTTAGTGTATTATATAAGCCAGTGGGTAGTAACTTGAACAGAAACACAGGACAAAATTTAGAATGTTAATTTCAAACAAAGAAATAAATAAAGAGAAGGAAAGAGAAGATAGGAAAAAGAAAGCATAAGATCCAAAACATATGGAGGAGGATGAAGAAAGGGATTCTGAGAAGATGCCAATGAGCTAAATACAGCACCAGGGTGCCAAGTAATTGTAATGCAGTTAGTGATGGTGAAGTGAGGTACCCTGTTCGTGATTGTTGTGCAGCTTTTCTGTTAATATCAGCAGAGCTTTGCTAGATATTTGAAGACAATGTCATAATAGTCATAATCTAGTCCTTAGACGCTAAAAATAAAATGTCTTTTTCTTTGCCATTTCCTTTTATTTTTAGGTACCCCGTTGATAATAAATGAGAACAAAATACAGCATCTTGACTTGAGGAAAAAAAATAGTATGAATGTGATCTTAAGCTGTGAATGTTTTCAGATTCAATAGATTAAAATACTAGAAATATACAGCATTTTTTAATACCTATAATTTGGGTTTGTCCCCCAGGATGAGACTCCAGGAACACCCAAGAAAAAGGAAACCAAGAGGAAATTTAAACTTGAACCACACGAAGACCAAGTTTTCTTGGATGGAAACGAGGTATGATTTAGGGGCACTCTCTAACTAATAGCCTGTAATAGCCTGCTATTGTTAGGCGACAAGCTCACTTACTGCATTTCTGCATGCTCTTGCTGGAAGGAATAATCAGTGACAGTGTGATGGCTGATCCTGAAACCTCAGATCTTTAGATGTCTTACAGGAAGGTTAGAGGAAGATGAATGTATGACTACTGCCTTACTTCTATAATCTAGGTTGCCTGTAGTGTACATATTAGTGGCTTCAAGGTGTGATGTTTTTCCTCAGAGTGTAATGGGGCGTTGGAGCAGGCTGCCCAGAGCCATTCTGCAGCCCTTGTGCTCAGGGGCTTTGCAGACCAGGTTGGGTAAAGCCTCCAGTGCTGTGGGCTGACCTCACAACTGACCCTGCTTTGGGCAGGAGGGTGGACAGGTGTCTCCTGAGGTCTCTTCCAAATGAAATTGTCCTGTGGGTATTGTCATGCTGAAATGTTTCTAAACAAAACACAAGCCCTTTAGATCATGATGTTCAGTCACAGGATGGGATGTCAGAAATGTTTGCCATCCAGAGGCTGCCTGGCTTGGTCATCTGAACAGACAGGTGAGACTGAGACGTACCAGAGTTCTCATCCTGGCTTTACCTTGGAACCTAAGTATTTGTACGCTTTGCTTTGCTGAAAGGCAAAGACTTGAGTTCTGTAGCAGCTCAGCAACGTAGAGTCATCTGTGTGCTTTTAAGATTTGGCATAAGTGGTCAGTTTAGTTCAGCAAAATGGCACTGTGCTTGGTGTTAATGCTGTGCCACCGTATTGGGCTCTCCCCTCAGATTCTGTATGCCTTTGGTGAGAACTCACACGTGGCAGGGAACTCTGTTAGTAAAGCCTTTGTGTGGGAAATGTACTTCTGTTGCGTATCTGTATTTTACTCTTCTCAGTGAGCTCTTCTACACTACAACCTGCCTTGCTCTTATTTCATCCCACCTCCTACAGAATCACATCTACTTCTGATCTTCCCTGTGCTTATCCATGGAGTAACCAGGATGGCAGGCGGTGTTCAGAATGAGGGTGCAGTTCTGCCTTTGCATTGTGACAGGATTTATTTCTCAACTTCCTTTACTGTTTTATTTGCTAATGAGCTAACATCTTTTAAGAACTGCAGCTCCCAAGTGCTTTTTTTTAAATCGTGGCTAATTTAGAGCCAGTCTTTCTATATGCACATTAGAACTGCTTTTCCCTTTTCTTCCTTACTTTGCCCTTACAAACACTGAATGTTGCACACCAAGCTTACTGCCTAATCGCCATTCACAAACCTGGTTTGGGCTTACAGGACAGCCGACTGGCAGCAGAGCTATACCTGCATATAGTCAATTGTTATACCCTGTGAGAAATAGGGCATTAAACACTTCTTCCATGGCACTGGAAAACTACAGCTGCCTCCAAGGTGTCCTCCTGGTAGTTTGTGTTAACACATCAAGGCGCCAGTCTCAATTTGGTGGTGCTCAGTGATAGGATAAGGAACAACAGTTACAAGCTGGAACACAGGAGACACCACCTCAACATGTGGAGAAACTTCTTTACTGTGAAGGTGATGGAGCAGGAACAGGCTGCCCAGACAGGTTGTGGAGTCTTCTCTGGAGACTTTCAAAATCCACCTGGATGCATTCCTGTGTGGCCTGCCCTAGCAGAGGCTTTGGACTAGGTGATCTCTAGAGGCCCCTTCCAAAGCCTGACATTCTGTGATTCTGTGATCTGCTGTGAGAGTTGCAGATTTCTAGTCATTGACAGCTTCTTTTCATAGCTCCTACGTCAGATTCACGCTGTTCCATTCAGAAAGGAAAAACCCTTATTTTTCTAGTTGAGAATATCCTATGCTTTACCAGGAAGTTTTTGTAATAAGGCTGAGTAAATGTGATTAAGATGGCTGCCCAGTTCTCACAAACATTTGGTACTGAGTGTTGCAACTGCAGATACTCAGCAGCTCTGTGGAACAGAGGCTACAATGAAATCTGTCTGAGGCCATCGCACAGGACCTACATGAACTGTGTTATTTCCTTTGTTCCACACAGTTGGGCTGTGGTTTTTCTTCTCTTAGGGGACTCTCTTCAAAGCTACAAGTAGTTTTTAATTTCTACTTTGTGGACCTGAGAAGATTCTTATTTTTTCTACAAAAGTTTTTTTTTTGCTTCTTGTTGAACAACACTATAGAATAAAAAAAAAACAAAAACAAAAACCAACCCATTCAGTGGTACTTCTGAATCTGCCATTTCCCCCTTGGTTTTACTACCTGGTTGTTTTCTCTAGGATTTTATGTCCTATTTAAGTTACTCTGGGTACAGCTTCTTTCAGGAAGTAATTCTTAGATCCAGGCTGATATTTCCACTGTTTTTCTTACACAGTATGGAAACTCCTTCCCTTTCTTCTTCCCCTTCCAGCAGGAAGTCTGAGCACAACCACTGCCCTGCCCAGCTCTGCATCGTGTCCTGCCTCAGCAGCACAGTGTCCAGATGTCTTGCCACAAGACTGACTTTATCATCATCACAGAGCTAGAGTAGCGTTGTGGGCACAGCCCTTGCCTGGCTGTCTCCTTTTGCATCTCTTTTACTGACAGAAGCCTGTTCCAAGTGCTGTTCACAGCACAGCTCCTTGCCCCGTTTCCCTGCCCCGACACTGACTGCAGGGCCCTTTGTTCAGCACCAGGGTTTGACAGTGTGGCAGTAAACCTGTGAGTGAGGGAATAAATGGAATTGTTGATCACAGAGCTTGCTTTCCAAGTGTAAACCAAGCCTTTCTGTTGTAGGTGTATGTGTGGATCTATGACCCTGTTCACCTTAAGACCTTTGCCATGGGACTTGTGCTTGGTAAGTGAGAGCAGATACTGATGGGCAATGGAAGCTTAGCATCAGCAGGCCTCTCTGTCCTTGGAGAGATTTGTGTCTCCTGGATAAAGTTTTGCTCTCTAGTTTTGATATGTTTTGATGCCAGTTGCACTATGTGAATTTTAATCTTGGGGTGGAGGGGCTACACATGGTAAAAGCAAACAAAACCAAACCTGAAACAAGCTCTAGCAAAGGTCTGAACTCGCACCAGTTTGCAAGCTGTCTCTTTCCATTGTTTCAAGCTAACAAGTTAACCCAATAGGCAAATATGGGTTATATAAAATGTGACAGATGTTCAAGACATTATTGTAAACTATGAATGACTCCTTCTTGACCCTAGAACTTGGGTAGGATAAATCAAATGAGCCAATTTTATTCTTGCAGTCTAAATTATTGATGTTAACTGACATCACTGAGCTAAGAGATCATTGCAGTGCTGGACAACACCCCTGACCTGTACCTTCCAGCTCCATCTTGAGAGAGCCATGTTTCCCCGAGAACCCCTGTGATCCCTTGGAGCCACCACAACAATCCTTGAGGCCACCACGATCTCCACACAGCTCTCTGCTCACCCCCTTGCTTGTGCCCTCCTCAGAGGTGCTCTTTGCTCTGTCAGCTATATACAGTGGCTTAGAGTTGCTACCCAGTATGGAAACAAGGAACAGCAGGACTAGACAAGGTGTCAGTCAGGGCTTAAAATACTACCAGTAGCCCATGCTGTAATGAGTCAGTAGCTTGGATAAATAATAAACCAAGAGCTTTATACAGCTAGCAGGAAAAACTCATCCCATTTCTGTTGCTTTTCTCCTCAGTGATTGCTGTTATAGCTGCAACGCTGTTCCCCCTCTGGCCAGCAGAAATGCGAGTTGGTGTTTATTACCTCAGTGTAGGCGCAGGCTGTTTTGTGGCCAGTATTCTTCTTCTTGCCGTTGGTAAGTGTTGCTTATCTTCACTTCAGCAGCAGGTGAGGTCTAAACTAGCAGAATAAAAACCCTTACTCGTTGCGTGGGGTCCGAGTTCCCGAGTGTCTCACGGCTATCCAGACTGATTCCGTGTAGGTATTTCCCTCCTGGCCACTGGGCGGCAGAGTTACGCTACAGAAAGAAAGCAAGCCCCAGCCTATGCCTCTTGTGTTTCCCGGGGAATGAAGATTTCTTTACTGCCCGTTTACAGAAGCGAAAAAAAAGAACAAACCGAGCCCAAGAACTGTTCATAAGAACACATTCAGTGGTGAGGATGGCATAACCAGGATATTAAAGCTTTCTTTGGCTTGCCTGTCTGCAGTAGAGTAGATGAATGCCTAAATCATAGATATGTGATTAATGGGGTAGGGGAGACATGGTAAGAAACTATTCCACAATGCTAATGCAGAATGCGTGAGTATTTATTTTTTATTCCCCAGGGTCATACCCATCCCTGGGTTGAGGTGGGTGTTAGTAGTGGACATAGAATTATAGAATAGTTTGGGTTGGAAGGGACTTCAAAGGTCATCTAATCCAACAACTTTGCAGTAAGCAGTGACATCTTCAAATAGATTGGATTGCTTAGAGCCCTGTTCAACCCGACCTGGGATGGTTCCAGGGATGGGGCATCTACTACCTCTCTGGACAACCTGTGCCAGTCCTCCATTAACTGAGGACTGACAATTAGTTTCTAAGGCTGCTATCAAAAAGGGCAATCTTTACAAAGCAGATCAAGTTTTAAAAGGCCAGAAAGCATGCAGGCACCTTTTCCACATGCACAGAGTCTGGAATACAAGTAGGCCTTTGAAAGACTACTGCTTACTGATCGTAGTTGTTTGAAAGACTACTGCATACTTCATAGTTGTAGGTTTTGTAATGACAGGATGAGGGGTAATGGGTTTAAACTGGCAGAGGGAGATTTAAACGGGATGTTAAGAGGAAGTTCTTTACAGTGAGGGTGGTGAGACTCTTGAACAGGTTACCCAGGGGGGTTGTGGATGCTCCCTCCCTGGAGGTGTTCAAGGCCATGTTAGATGAGGCTTTGAGTGACCTGTTCTAGTGGGAGGTGTCCCTGCCTATGGTGGGGGGTTGGAAGTGGATGATCTTTGAGGTCCCTTCCAACCTAAACCATTCTATGATTCTGTACAGTGTGGATGTTTATAATGAAAAACATTTTCCTTTTTTTTGTACAGCTCGCTGCATCCTCTTTCTTATCATCTGGCTCATCACTGGAGGAAGGCACCACTTCTGGTTCCTACCCAACCTGACAGCAGATGTAGGATTCATTGACTCCTTCAGGCCCCTGTACACACACGAATACAAAGGACCAAAAGCAGACTCAAAGAAAGAGGAAAAATCAGAATCCAAAAAGCAGCAAAAATACGACAGCGAGGAGAAATCAGACAGTGAGAAGAAGGAAGAAGAGGATGGGAAAACAGAAGCAACGAGGAACTCGGGATCAGATGGCTCAGGCGGAGAGCGACATTCAGACACTGACAGTGACAGGCGCGAAGACGATAGGTCCCAGCACAGTAGTGGAAATGGAAACGACTTTGAAATGATCACAAAAGAGGAACTAGAACAGCAAACAGATGAAGGGGATTGTGAAGAGGAGGAAAACACCGAAAGTAGGCCTTCACACGAAAAGTTGTAACTCACTGTGGTTATGGGACTGAGTATGTGCAAATGGTTGGATTTTCTTTGTTGGCTGATCACCAAAACATAGACCATACAGTAGCATCTTTGTTTGCTGAAATATACGTGTTACCAAACGGTTTTATATCCAGCTCCTTCGAGTTTTTTTTAACCATTAACTTGATTACTTGGTACTATGTTAATCATTAATAGCCATTGACAGACATTTTCTCAATCTGACAAGTTTTCTATTGATTGGTAGGTTGCCCAGATTGTCCTCAAACACACTGAAAACCATAATTTTTCTGGTACTTGCATAACTGGCCAATTAGTTTAGCTTCTCAAACCTAGCTTTTATAAAACAGGTAAAAGTTGAATGACCAAATCTCAGATTATTTCTAGTTAAACTCATTGGATAGCTAGTTAGGCAAAAGCCCTTCTTAGCCCACAGCTTTCTCAATATTTTTCTTGATTTTTGTTTTCAAAAAATTGTGGAAACTTTCCTAAGAAAACTAGTTTTAGCAGAGGTGTTTTGCTGAAAATAGAAGCTGGTAGTGCTGAATTTGGCTGCGGTGTTCTCTTGTTTCTCCAGACTGTGTGCCAGCAACCGAGGAAATCCAAACTGGTTTTGTACATCTGGTTCAGAGATAAGATGTCATCTCCAGCAGGGGAAGGGAGCAGCATGGTTTGGAAATGATGGCTGGTTTCTTTCTCCTGCTCCATCATAATTAAAAACAAACATCAAAAAGAGAGTGTATTCTGTACATAAGTTACAAATAAAGCAAACCATTTACTTTTAACTGCTACTTATTATTTAGAGATTTGATCCAGCATTTGGTTTGTATTATTAAAGCCATTTTGTGGTGTATCTATTGGAGAAATGCAAGTCAGGAGGACCTCACAGAGTATTTGTGTATGATTGGTAGCTGTTCCACAAGAGCTTTAGTTTTGTGCCAACATTCCATGTATTTGAGTATGAGTAAATTGATCTTTATTAAATGAAAGCAAACAACATAGCTGTATGTATGCCTTAATGTTAAAACTTTCTATCTTCTGGAACTGGAATACTTTTTAAACTGAAGGGGCAGGCAAGCATTCATCTGTTGAGAAGTATCAGTAACTCGAAGCTAATACTGAAGTGACAATTAATAATTTGTTTATAAATACCTTGGAGTGTTTCGTGCAGTTTCTCTTGCGCATCCCTTTCTGCTGGCTCTTTGGAGGACGATACTGTGTGGTGTGGTTGACTTAAGCACTGCAGAAGTCAATAATTGGTGGTTCTTAACAGGAATTGTGGATTTTGGTGGTCTCTTGAACCCACTCAGAGAAGGTAAGGGTGAGGTGATGTTTTAATAATTGACATAGAGAACTTTTTTCCCCGTCCTAAATCACTTTGCCTCCCTTCCAGCATTGGCATTTTGAATGAAGATACTGATATTTCCAATCATGCAAATAATGGGGGCAATGATAAACCATTCATGGATATGGTGTATTTGCTGCTTGCATCTCCTGAGTAGGTACTCCATAAGGAAACAGGTCAGATGGATTACATTTTTATTAATGTAGCAAAAAATTAAAGGACCTGTTACCTAAATGGGTTGACTCCTGGACATTGGCTTGCTGTCACTGATTCACGTAGCTAACAAAGCCTTGCTGCTGCCTCTAGTATGTCACTCCCGTGTGCAGTATGTGGCATGTTGGCCAACAGCTGCCTGCTCACTCACTGGGGCAGCTGCTTTAAACCACTCCTCACACTTTACTCCTGCAGAGGCTGTTTGCCTTGGTGCTTGCACTTCACATCTTCATGTCTTAGTGCTGACAAAGGAGCTGCTGCTCTTTCTTTGTGAGAGTTTTCAGCTTGTTGCAGTAATGCATGTTCTGTCTGATCTGAGAAGCTAGTACTACAGCTTGCTTGATAACTCTTTGTTTCTTACCACACAGGGGCAGAGTTGTAAAAATCCTCTCTGTACTGGGGACACCCTCGCAGTTTGTTATGATTCCTGCTGATTCCCATGAGAGCTAAAACGGGGGTGGCTGACGTTTTGCATGGGTGTCTTCAGAAGACATTTACAGATAAGCCCTTTGGAGAGCACAGCTATACACTGATCATAGCAGAGCACGTAACACTGGCAATGGTTCCAGCAGTGGTTCACAGCAGGCAGCTGAGTCGCTGCCAGTTTCTGAAGGAATTAGTGCAGTGGCTTTCAATTATGTTTCCTCCTAAGACTGAAATCTTCAGGGCCTTCCTGAGAAAATAAATTTGAAGCTATCAGATAATAAATACTTAAGTAATCTTGCCAGCTGCTTCCTGTGAAGTAGATGTGTGCGATAAGCCTGGGGCCAAGTGTCTGGATCTCAAAATTAGCCATCAAAACCAAGTGCTATCACCTTAAGAGAGTTCCAGGCTTACACAGCTCTAGCAATTGAATTAGCCTTAAACTCTCTCACTTGATTTGCAGGAAACAGCCTTATATCTTTCAGTGAAGTAGCATGAAGAAAAAGATACCTTGGAGCTGGTTAAGGAAAGGAATCCATTACTCATTCCTGTAGCCTAGCATTTTCTACAAGTATTTCCCAGACACTTCAGAGTTGCTGTGGAATGAGATAATGAGAGCAGTGATTACAATGAGCCGGTAAAATGCTGAGTGGGCTTAGGGTATCCTGACAGATGCTTCTAGTCCAAAGAGGGAAGATCATAAAGGTAGTTGGCCACATTTAGTTATTTATCAAGGGTCTTTTGTAGCAGACATTTCAAAGTTCTGACTTTAAACTTCTGGAGTCTAGGAAAGGAGTATATACATATATCTATTTAGCTGAAAGTTATTTAAATAACTAGATATCAAAATATCCTTTCTGCAGTACAATTTTATAGTGGTCTTGCTGAGATTCCACCCAATGTCTTATACACCAAATAGAATTTTCTCATTATTTTTGTTTGCAGGAAAATACAATTATTCCTAACTTCATTTTTTAAATAATTGCTAGTAAAACACAGAAGGATATTTAACGCAGGTCAGTATTTAGCAGAGATGTTAAACCCAGGTATGCTCTCTATGGCACAGAAACAACAGCTCACTTGTGCTGTTCCAGTGTTCTTAAACAAAGGCAGATCTTTAGTCATAAAAAATAATCTTAAAATATTATTTGGCAAACATTTCTTAATCTGTAGAAATGCTACAGCTCTGGTGTGGATACTTATGTCTGTGATGACAGGCAATATTCTCATATCAAAGTACCTTTGTAGCAGCTGGTCATGGGGAGCATTTACTTTCACTGGCTACACAGCAGAATTTTCTGCCTCCTTCTTTAATACATATATCTTATAGGTTATAGATATATCTGTCTTGCTCACTTAGGCCTGTTTCTGTTTGAAATCAATACCAGATAGAGTTCACAGAGCACAAAGGGCAGATAAAAAAAGAGAACGTGTCAGCTCCTCAGCCAGCTCACAAAATAGACTAACCAGGAGTTGCTTTCCTTTTGTTAAAGGAGCAGGAGAAAGGTGTACAGAAGGGTCTGCCTTGTGTTGACATCAAATGTGGAAAATGCAGCTGTCTGGGTAGCTTCTTGTTCTCCTTACTGCAAGCACCTGCATTGCTCTCTGTGGCTCTTCAGCTCCCCTGAGAATTTAATTCTTTTCTAATAGAGTCACAGTGACCACAACCTAATACTCAAACCTTGCAGCTGGCAACAGTGAACATCCTCTTCCAGCTGCAGTTTGCTGGCAGCAGTTAGAAATCCTTCTTGGATCTGCTAGTGGATTCAGTATGAGCTCAGTCTAGGGAGTAAACCTTTTATCATCCACTGTGCTTCTGTGGCTTGATCCTGAACTCCTCTATAAAATCAGAATGACAGAGAGTATTTTACCTGCTTTAACCCTGTGTGGGAATTGTACATAAGGTGGTGCTTGCACAACACTTTGAGGTAAGGCCTAGGACACTGACTTCTAACAAACTTGTGCACAAGTTTGAAGATGTTGAAGATGGCCCTGCTACTGCAGGGGGACTGAACTAGGTGTCTTTTAAAGGTCCTGTTCCAACCTAAAGCATTCTATGATCAAACACTTCAAATGGAGTGGTAGGAGAGTGATATGAAATGATCCACAGCTCTGCTTGAAAATTTCTTCTGTGAGAAAAGACTGAGAGACCAGGGTGTGTTTAGTCTTGAGAGAAGGCTGAGAGGGGATCTGATGAATGTCTATAAATACCTGAGGGGTGAGAGTCAAGATGAAGAAGCCAGACTCTTTTAGGTGGTGTAGCGGTGGGACAGGGAACAGTGGGCTTAAACTGGAACGCAAGACACTCCAACTCAACACAGGGAGACACTTCTCTATAGTGAGGGTGACAGAGCACTGGAGCAGGCTGTCCAGAGATGTTCTGAAGTCTTCTTCTCTGGAGACTTTCAACACCTGCCTGGATGCCTTCCTGTGCGGCCTGCCCTAGGTGATCCTTCTTTGGCAGGGAGTTGGACTGGCTTATCTCTGGAGGTCCCTTTCAACTCTAATGTTCTGTGATTCTGCCTCACACCACCATGGCACCCTGGCTTTCTCACTTAGGGCACAAGGAGAAGCACAAAACAATCCTGTCAGTGTAAGCTGAGCCTGGGCAGCTGCTGAATGTTTTCTATGGGCTTCCTGGTAATGGCTGGCACAATTTAATTAGGGCTTCTCATTTTATTTAATAAAACATTGGACGATTTTATTTGTAATACAGCAACAGGTGCAGGATAACAAAAGGCACATTTCCTGACTGTGTCCACAAAGAGTCCATTACTTACTGGCTGACACAGCAGGCATTCGTTTTGCCATGCCTAATGTGAAAATAATGACGACTCACAGAATTGTTATATGATAAAAGACTTTTGAGAGAGGAATTAGTTTGGAGTTAGCACTATGCAAACAGTTTCAGTGCAAGTTAACGTAGAGAGAGAACTAACAGAACTCAGTAAACACTGATGATGCTGTAGATACGGATTAAAGTATGCTCTATACGTGGTAACCACCATTAATCCACATCATGTAAACCAGAAAGCAAACAGAAAAGGCTACACTGAAAATACCCTGTAGCCTGGATCCAGTAAAGGATGTAGGAGCTTGAGTCTCCTACAGTTTACTTTTACTAGTTAATAAGTGAAACACAGAAATGAGTCCTGAGTGACTCTCATGAGCCTTAACAGTAAATTCTTACTTGCTCTTTCTGGCATACGAGTCTTCAACAAGTAATTTTTAAAAGACTGACTGCTGGAAAACAGAAGATGTAGTTTTGAATTCTTCAGGGTGAGAGTGGGATTGAAATAATGTTTCCTTCCTTTACAGCTTCCTTTCAAATTAAAGTGCTAGCACAAATTTGTTTAAAATCTAAGTCTGCTGGAAGGTAGGGATATCCTAGAAGATTACAGCTCTGTGTTTTTGTGAGCAGTGTGACAACAGCAGGATCACACCTTGCCTTCCACGTTGGTTTCAGTCTTAACCATTTTACTTTCTCATCACAGTGAACTGGATTTTATAAATTACTGCTTCATGTACTGTAGTTTTCAGAGCCTTGCACTTCCCATTTTTCCTTCTAGTTCCCTGAAAAATTCTTTGTGTTAAAGACAACCCAGCCACAAACACTGCAGTGTCATCATGGTGTATTGGTCTAAGCTGACTGGCCCCACTAGGAGGGACAAGGAACAGGGGATGGAGGGATCGGGCCATCCCAGTGGCACAGAGAACAAGGCAAGCTGGATCATGTATTCTACACCATGCTGACATCATGCTGTGTGGCAGGAAAGGGGTTGGCCAGCATTTATGGGACTTGTAATATATTTTAGAGCTTGGAAAGTTTCCTCTTCTGTGTTTTTGTGTTTTATTTCCCAGTTTCTGGGCTGGGGTTCATCCCTTTTCATTCCAGTTTGTACACAGTGGTGACGTTTTTTTTTCATGGTGTACACTGATACCTTTCTACTTTTTTTTCGTTTTCCCTTTCTGATATCTCTGCAACTGAGGAGTAAATTGTTCTTAACTGACATCATGTTTTGGTTTTTTTTTTCCTCCTTTCCTCCTTGTCTACCCAGAGAGAGGAGAAAAAGAAGAAACCCCCTCTGTTGTAACTGGCCTGCCAGGACTCAGCTGCCAGCCAAGTTAAAACTAGGACAGTCCATGGGGTGTGAGCCCAAGGGTCAAGTTGAGATAAATGAGAGAATTCAGTTTTGCCTCTCATTAGATTTAGCCCTGAATTACCAAAACCAGGAAGGTTTAAAAAGAAACCCTGTTGTAGTGTTACAGCTGTACTGCTTACATGCAGCCATCAGGATCAACCACTCACCGCAGCTCGGGTCCCTCAGCAAGCCACTCCTGCAGAGAGATGTGCTTCTACCCTACACGCGTTGGTAGGTGGGAATGAAAATAACTAATGGAGAAGTAAATTAGGATTTCTCTTGATCCGGAAGAGCTGTTACCATGATTTTTCAATTTCTCTTAAGTAGATTGCTATGGGATGGCCAAGTTAAGAAGCCAACCCATTCAGGAATCAGATGTATTTTCAGGAATAATCTACTTTAATTCATCATTTTGAAACGAGTAATAGATATTTCCTTAATCTCTCTCCTAAACTTTTCTTCATTGCTAAGAATCTCTGAGGATGAGGGAATTGAGTCAGTTGTAAAAAATCTTTTTGCCAAGATAATATTCACAGTAAAACATTCCTTATTCTTTGCTATGTAGCCCTTGAACTGGATCATTACCAGGGTGCAGTTGTCAATTAAACACTAAGTTCTTCTGTGGAAGAGAATAAATACACAGTAGTGAGGGGTTTGTACAATCTTGTGTCGCATCTCAAACCCAGAAACGTCCCATAAATAATTAGGTGATGCTAAAAACCTGTGAGCTGTGTTGCAAATACACCACCGGCTGACTTCTGCAAGGTTCATATTTGATGGCTTAAACACAGATAAAAGTGGAGACACGCAGCAAACGGGATTTGTCACGTATTCAGAGGCATGCTACCCCCAGCACGGAAAGGGTGATGCGCCTGTGACAGACCGCAAATCCAGGGCATGTCAGGTGTCACTGTGACCCAAGGTAACCCCAGAGAGGGCTCCACAGGGCCCGGGAGATGCACGCTGACTGCTCTTTCAGATGTGAGAGCCGAGAAGCAGCACAAATTGGTTTCTCACGAGTTTGCTGAGAACTTTGAGAGGCATCTCCGCGAGAGGATCAGCATCCCTGCTCACTCTAACTCAGCGTGGGTGACCCCGGAGCCTGTTTACCAACAGGGCTGAGCCCTAAAGCCAGCGTGGGTGTGTAACCACCGTGTGCGCACACGCAGGGCTTCGCAAGTGGCACTGCCTGCGGTCGCTGCCGCACGCCGCTGCTATCAGGCACTGAGGGCTTGGGCTGTCACCACCCCCCCACACACACTCCCGAAGTGCCCCAAGCACCCTGCAGTCGCCCTGCTGCTTGTTTTCCACGCACGTGTCACACACTTAGAACATCAGATGTTTACCTGCCACGTAGGTAGCGACTTCAGCGGCCCCAGGAGGGCTGCTCGGCTCTGCCCGCGCCGCTCAGGTAACGACCGGCGCTGGCCTCGTCTCACTGTCCTCGGTGACGGCAGGCGCGTGTGGAGCGAGAAATAAGTACAACGTACTTAACCCTTTTCCTCAGGGCGGTTATTTTTTCGTCAAACCGAGCCTCTCGTCGCCGTTCCCCGCCCGGGGGAGGAGGGAGGGTTGGGCAATGAGGCACCCCGAAGGCGGCGGGAAACTGACGGGCGCCGAGTGACCGGCTCGGCCCAGCTCGGTGCGGAGCGGGCAGGGCCTGACCCGCTCGACCCAACCCGTGCAGGGAGTCGATCCCGGCCCTTCGCCACCCCGCCTGTGTCCCCGTGCGACGGGAAGGGGCGGAGATGGCCTGAGGTGGCGGCGGCGGCGCGGCGCGGGAAGCCGGGGCAGGTTCTCCACAGCGCACAGCGAGGAGGTGAGGTGGCCGCAGCAGGTGGGTTCCGAGGAGAGGAAGGGCCAGCCAGGCGGGAACCCAGTGCGGGAGGTGCTTTCGGCCCGGGTGTCACCTCGGAGCTTTCCTGAGCCGCCGCCTCCCTCAGCCCGACGGAAAGAGCATTCACCTGGCGGAGGTGGGGAGCTCCTTAGGGCCATGGAGGCGCTGGCGGTGTCGGGGGAAGGGAGCGTTAGCACAGACCTCTCCGTGCCCGCCGCTCCAGCGCGTCTGCTGCTCTGCCCGCGTCTTTGCTCCACGGACTTTCGAACGGCCCTAACCTGTGCGCTGCTGGTTCTGCATTACAGCTGTACGAATTCGCTTCTCCTTTCTGCAGACACGAGGGCAGCATCCAGTTTATGAAAACAAAGAGGGGCTAGAATGAGTTGTACTGTAAAATGTATGAGGTTTTAGAGGCTGAGAGGTACTCGTGTAGATGAAGTGGCAAATCCAGGAAGGCTTGTAACCGAGTTCAGTAGATATACCTGAAGCTGCACTGCCAAGTATTTCAACTTCTTTTTCTGCTTTTCAGGAGACACTAACTCAAATGTTCACTCTGTCAAGCCAATAATGAAATGGAGGTGTCTATTTCAATACAAGCAAAGTGTTGTTAACAGAGATCTGAGGAGGCACATTCCCTCTCACAGCTGTCTTGGCTTCCCAGCCGCACTCCTGTTAGTGAGAATGCTGATACCATCCCAGTTCTTCAGGAAAGGCAGAAGAAAGCATGTGCAGTTTTGTCTGCCATGCCGACATACACAAAACCATCCTGTGTTCATTTTCCTTAGGAATTAACACACAGACAAGAATTATCCTAAGGAAAGTCCCAGGGGAAAACGAGGTGTTCTGAGTACTATTATTGCTAAAGGATGGAAAAAAGAACCCTACTGAACTGACAAAGCATGTGTGCTTTGGGCTGATTCAGAGTTCCAGGGTTTTAGCACTGAAAAAAAGAATGAGTTGGGTTGATGCGATTTCTGCTTTTAGGATATTTCTACAGTCTCATTTCTATGAGCATCAAGAACTCTAAGGCCATACTGTAACATGTCCTGCATCTTGCATGATGTTGCCTAATTTCTTCAAGATATATAGGAGCTCTAAAACATCCACCCCTCTTCCCAGCTGGACAGAAAGACCCTGAGGCTTTCTAAGGGGGAAGGAACAGTCAACCTTATTTCTAAACTTCCTTAGGGCAGTAGCTAGAAAAGTAACTTAGGTCTATGTTGGCCTTTTAACTCTCGAGAATCTGATTTGAAGAATATAAAATTGAAGCCCTTTTTGACAATCTAATGATGTTTTAGTGAATCTCTTTACTCTTAATTAAGGCGTCTGGAAAATTCAGCTGTACATTTGGTAGTTGCTGTGATGGAGAATTAACTGATAGTAGAGGTGTCCAGCAATAAGTTTTTACAGCCTTGGATTTTTTTTGCTTTTCAGATATGAAGCTCTGTGCCCCGTGATACTTATTTTGCTGGTTCCTCATCAACAGAGGATGGCTGCCATACTGTGTGAGAACTGTTCTGGTCAGTACCACTCCACTCGTGTCCACCAGCCACTTGAAATCAGCTGCATGTTGCTCCTGATTATGCTGGGAAAAGTATTCCTTGATTTCTTCATGCTGCAAGCAAAGCAAGAAAAGGTGAAAGTTAGTTTTATGGGCTACTTTTGCATTTCACTGGCACTGCTGGATTTCACACTGCTGCTGACTATATCCTTCATTTTCTATTTTGAGGACTTTGCCCTCTGGGGTGTGCGATTCACTAAGTACCACATTTGCCTCTTCACTGAGATAGTTTCTCTTACCTACAGTATCGTGCACTACCCAGTGTATCTTGTGGCTGGCCTGGATTATTACATGACTATAGCCCAAACCTCTCAGTTTCCTAAAAGAGGTCACAGAATAGTTTATGTGCTGCTTGTGGTTGTTATATGGATTGCAGGGTTTTCCTGGATTCTGGAAGTTCCTGCCGTCTATGAAGAACTGGAAAGTCAGAACCGTTTTTCTCCCTATCAGTGTCCCCTCTATGCCAGCCTGCAGAGCTACTCTGTCTCATGTGCTGTGGTGCTGCTTGTGAGCACAGCTCTCCTGGCCTGTTGGAAGGAAGTTCTAAGCATGCTTTTGTCTGTCAGGGTCATTTCCTTCTCCAGCCAGCCTGCTCTGATGTTCTCCTATGTGTCTAACAGCAGCAGCATCAGCTTTAAGCGGCAGCTCCTGACCAGACTCCTCGTCTGTTTTCTGGGCACCTGGGCACCGTTTGTTCTCCTTCAGGTTATCATTTTGTTTCTCGGTGCTCAGATTCCAGCCTACATGGAGATGAATGTCCCCTGGCTGTACTTCATCAACAGCTTTCTCATCGCAGTGGCATACTGGTGTCGCTGTCAGGATGTTGAACTGACAGAGGAGATGTGGTCTACAGATCCATTTGTCAGCTGGAAATTCTGCTTTATGCCATTTAACAATGAAAACACAGAGCCAGCTGATAAGCTGGGCACAGTAATTGTTATCTGTTAATGAGCTGCTGACTGAAAAGACTACAAATAAAGAAGTGCTGTGAACAGATGCATTTACTCTGATGTAATGGGATGGTGTCCTTACAGACAACACAAGGAAACATCTCCGTGGAATAATACTGTCATGAATATTGACACCAGAGTGTGAAATGCTGTGCACTTCATGCTGGGTTCCAGTGGGCAGCAAGCACCTGCCAGTTCAGGTGTATGTAACTTGAAAGTACAAGGTTAAGGCAAGAGCAGTGCTTTAAAAAAAAACAGGTTTTCAGGTAAACCTTATGTTTGTGACTGGAATTTTACACTTGCTCTAAGTGGAATGATCTCAGGATTTAGATTACAAAATGCAATAAAGTCTTCTCCAAAGCTGGAGCCCTTTTATCAGCTATGTACATGTGTTAATTGCTGTCAGAGGTTCACACAACTCCTGTGATTCTTCTTAAGCACATTTTCTTGTTAAATTGTGACTTTTTATCAGTTTATGGGTTGCTGTCTGTTTAATGAAAAATAAATTAGTTTTGTTAATTTAAAGCTCCAACTACAGCAATTAAACTTTGTTTACACCATACAAAAACAGTGCCAGATGTGCAGCTTCCAGGACTATAGGCCAAGTGGTGCCATTTAATCATAGAATTAGTTGTCAGGGTTGAAAGGGACCTCAAGGGTCATCTAATTCCAACCCCCCTGCCATGGGCAGGGACACTTTCCACTAGTGCTGCATCCAGCTTGGCCTTAAAAACTCCCAGGTGGGGCTTTCACCACCTATTTGGGCAACCTGTTACAGTGTCTCACAACCCTTATGGTGAAAAACTTCTAACATCCGATCTACATCTCTCCTCTAGCTTTGATCCATTCCTTATAATCCTATCACTACCCAGCACCCTAAAAAGTCCCTCACCGGCTTTCTTGAAGGCCCCTTCAGATGATGGAAGGCTACAATAAGGTCTCCTTAGAGCCTTCTCTTTTCCAGATTTTTCTCTGCTGCTCCTCTCATGTACACATTAAAAATTAAATACAGCCAAGGCAAGGAGCAGCAAGGTTCAATGCTCTGTGCAAATTCATGCCCATTTATGAATGGCTTAAATTAAAAGACAGTTTAAAATTACTTCAGATATTTAAATCTGAAATGGGACTACTTCAGTAGAGGAAGCTAATTAGGTTTCTAGGCAAAAAATCCCCTTCCAATTTTCAGATTATTCTAGTTTTATCATAGAGTGGAAGGGACCTTAGAGACCATTACTCCAACCTCCCTGCCATAGGCAGGGATGCCTCTCAACTAGACTTGGCTGCTCAAGGCCTCATCCAGTGTGGCCCTGAGCATCCCCAGGGAGAAGGCATCCACAGCCCCCTGTGGCAGCCTATTCCAGTCTCAGTATCCTCACACTAAAGAGCCTCTTCCTAAGATTCACTTTGCCTCATCTTAAAACCATTCTCCTTGTCCTATTGCTAGACACTCACGAAAAGTCCCTCTCCAGCCTTCCTGTAGGATTCCTTCAAGTAGAAGACAGCTGTGAGGCCCCCCCCAAAGATCATGATTTAATTTTTGCAGAAGAGAAATAAATGATACACAACCAAAACAGACAAATGGAAGTAGCATTTATTTCTGAAGCACTGAACTCACAATACAAGGTTGTATCCAAATAGAAACTCTTATCAGTAAATGATGATGTGGGTTGGTTAATCATTCACCCAGACCCACAGGAAACAATGATCTCGCACAAGAATACTCATTAAGAAAAAAATCTGCAGGTAACAAAAGGTGCAATTACAAGCAAGTTTAAGCAGCATAGTATAAGGTGCTTTGTTTCAGCATTTGTATGAGGAATTTACCCATGAACAGACAGAGAAATTTCACTTCTACAGATTGTAACAAATGAGAGCATCTAGAATTCAGTCACATGCTAGTTGGCAGTAGAAAAGTGCTCTTTAAAAAGGGATTCACAAAGTGAGGATCCTCGTTTACATAGTTCACTGTGTGCTCTTCTACTGTAAGATTTAATTGGGGGCTTATCACTGACATTATTACATCTCAATTTACAGACATAGATTTATTTGCAGAACTTACTGCTGCTGCCTGGGCTGAAATTTCTGGTAAGATATTCCAGTCTGTCACTCCATAACACAGTCACAGCTCAGTCATTTTAACATTTCTGCAACACAGCAAAGCCCAATTGTCACAGATTTGTTACTTTGCTACTCATAGTGCTTCTTTCACCTACAGACTGTGGGAAATTGGAGGTTTCGGTGATGTAATGAAAAGGTCAGGACCATTTTTCAGCAGTAGAAAATGGCTTGGGGAAAAAAAAAAAGCTATTAAAAAGTCCATCAAAGGACAGTAAATGATCGAAAACTGAACTTTACAATTAGTGCAATAAAAGGAGGCATCGCTTGAAGCGTTTGGCACCAGGAATCATGTCACCCTTCATTCTGGAAAGTGTGTTTGGAGGAAATTCTATTTCATGTAAGGAGGAAGAAAACACATCCAACATTAACTTGAAGAACAACCTTAAGCAGTCCTCCCCTGCCGTCTCCCATGGTAATTGCTGTTATTTAGTTTTTGAGAGGCTATAGGGTAAACCTCCAAACATATTTTTGACAGAGCATTTATTCACATTTATATATAAACTGGACACCCACTGAAATAGGGTTGAGAAAATATTTACAAACCCTAATTCTAGGTTAAAAAAAAACCCAGCAAATACCTCAAATACAGGAACGCACCAAGTATTTCAGGTCAGGAAATAGCTAAACCCTACAGACTCAGCAGGCTAGGGTCAAAACTCAGAATTCAAAATTCATTTAACACCAGGTGAAGGCATTGCTTTCCATCTTGTGTTTTGCATGGTTAGTCTCAGCCTTCTGATTCATTAGCATCTACAGAACTGGAACAGCAAGAAGTTGGGTGAGGTTGCTGACGTAGTTAATCAGTGTGGTTCAGCTTGCCGACCCATAATTAAGGTTTATACAACCCCCTCTAACCTGGCATAGCAGACTTCCCGTGGCTGCTGCAGTGCTTCTAAAGGCATTTTAAGTTTATAAAATCTTATTTCTCACAGGGAAGTCAGATGCAGCCAAAGCAAATACGGATGTGACACCACCATATCATTATGAACTGCTCTTTGGGGAGAAGTGCTAAAGAGCATCCACCTTGAGGCTGTCGCTACACCCAGTGAGCAAGAGAACAGTGGCAGTACAGCCTGCTAATGACTATTTTAAAATACATTAAGAGTGGCTGTCTTTTGCAACCCCACTTTTAACCATGACTTCTTATGGTGGGAGATACTAGTCATGAAGTGAGCTTTATCTTTATTATTATTCTCCTTAGGACTGAGTCTTTCCCTCTATGTGTTTTCTTTTATCTGGTGCTTCTGGGAAGTCCAAAGGCAGAACACTGAATGCAGCCATATAACCATAAACCTCTGCTCTGCAGAACAGGATTGGTGTTTTCCTGCCAGACAGAAAGAGCAGAGAAGCTACGCTGGGAAGGTGGGAGTATGTGAAAGAGTTAAGAACTACAGACAACCTCTGCTGCACATTACTTCTTGTGCTGTGCCAGCAACTAATGGCCTTCGATCATTCAAATACTTTGCAGTCTTTAATTCTTAGAGGATTATTTGATATTAAAGGTAACAGTGGTTCAAGTGCTAACCCTTCATAAGAAACTTCCAATACTTTCTTCATATAAAACCAATCCCTCAAAAATGAGATATCCAATATATTTTGAACTCTAAAATTAAGCATTTGGCACTCGTTAATAAGACCTTTTGTTCTTCACACACCTCCTACCCACTGCTAACACCAAGTCTACTTAAAAAGGAAGCTGGGTATGCACAGTATCTCAATTGTCATGTCAAATACTGGCTTTGCAAAAAAACTGCCCCAGGATGGCAACATCCCAGCTGCCATAGGCTGGCCAGATAACAGAGGACAATGAGTCCTCTCATCACAGGTCGACCAGACTTCACCTGCAAAGCAGATGTGCCTCAGGAATCAGTTATATTTGTGCTTCTAGCTAATCCCATAATCATCAAGGACACCCTTAGTTCCTATGAACAATACTATAAAGCCTTCCAACAACCCTAAACAGCAAAACAGTGCTTTTTAGGCACAATTAAAATGCTCCTTAAATGTTCTGCATTGCACTTTAATTACACTTATGATCACAAGTCTATAAATGTACGATTGTGCTCAAATTCTTCCTAGGTGGATAAAAACCTCTTGAGATCTTTTCTCTAGCTCCTCCTGTGCATGACCATTTTAGCTAATTCAGCAGGAAGTTGGAAATGTAACATTTTTTACTAGAAACCTGCTCACTGACTCCCAGAACTGTGCCTCAGCAAAGCTAGCTCAATGGTTAGAAAAGCTCGACTTCCTACGTACCCTCAATTACAAGTACATTCATAACTCTGAATTCTGATTTTTCCTCCAACTGAGCTGCAGGAGATCAGTAAATAATATGCATAGTCTTCAAGTCAATGAGCAGGTGTGTGCAAATTTTACTCTAGAGGTGACCCAAAACTACACAACTGCTCAAGAGGGGGCCTGCAGTACCTGTGGAATTGCTGACCAGGGAGACAAAATGCTCCAGCCAACACTCAGCTGACACCCAGCAGGGCGAAAAGCACATTTAGAAATCTGGCTGGAGAAAGAACTGGCACACGATACTGCTCCTCCAGAGGCATGGAGATGGTATAAGCAAATCAGGCTGATTCATATGGATTAGAAATATGCAATTAGTAAATGTGTGCTGCTTGCTTTTGTACTCAGCCTATGTCCCAGGTCCTGAGTGCAGGGCATAGGCTGTCCAGCAGCTCAGACCACACCACGGACAGCTTTCTGAAGCAGCAGACAGCATCTACCCAGCAGGCACTTGTCTGTACCATAATTACTGTATCTTTTAAACATCACCCTTTGCAAAGCCATCCAGTGGATGTAACCACACAGAACCAATAGGGTCTAAATAAATTCTCATACCTAAAGGCAAATTCCTTTAAAATTAAGTTAATTTAGGCTTAGCCTAAATAAACTAAGTATTAAATGAGTTTAAATCTTTCTGCTCACAATATTTCCTGTCTGAAACTACAGCTCACTATGCAAGAGTGACTTTAAAATTCACTGTGAGCAATTATTAACACCTTACATTGAAATTACACATTTATAGCTCTGTTCCACTCAACAGAAACAGTGTGTTTTAAATAAAATACTTTAAAATGTTAGTTCCTCTGCATCTCAAAAATCACTTTAGACAAATGTTTAAAAAGTATCCCAGATTGAGTCTTCTGCAGAGTCATTATCTGCAGCCTAGACAACAGATGAGTAAAGTCTGGTCAATAAGGGACAACTGTGTATCTAAATATTTGCTAACAGGACATCTCTGTGCGACACTGGTATGAAAACAACACTGCTAAAATGAGGTGCTTCAGTACAATCAGAACTACTCATGTTATATAATGAGTTGGGTTGGAAGAGACCTTAAAACCACCTACTTCCAACCTCCCTGCCACAGACAGGAATATCTCCTACTAAACCAGGTTGCTTAAGGCCCCAACCAACTCAACCTTGAACACTTCCAGGGTTGAAGTCTCCACAACTTCTCTGGGCAACCTGTTCCAGTGCCTTACCACCCTCATAGGGAAGAATTTCTTCCTAATGTCTAATCTAAATCCAGCTTCTGCCAGTTTGAAGCCATTACCCCTTACCCTATTACTACATGTCTTCATATAAAGTCCCTCTTCAGCTCTTCTGTAAGGACCCTTCAAAAACTGAGACTAACTTGAAATTCAGGAAAACCTTATGTAGATGTCAAATTACTTGCAAAACCAGGGCTCACAATACAGCTGTCACTGAATTCTCTGATTGCTTAGAGCTATACATTTGTCAACATGTTAGAAGTTCCTTAAGCTGTAGGTTTATGCATTGATACTGTGATATTAAAATGAAAGTCATTTACAGCAGGCAGTCATTCTAACTGGTGTGCCAGGCAGTGACATCCAACAGCCAGCCAAGTCTCACTACACAAACCTCCATTCAGACCACCCTTATGAAGTAGTTTTATACCTGAAATTTTCCTTACAGCTAAGATAAAGAAATGAGGCAACAGCCATTTTAAATCTGCTCAACTTGTTTTTATCCCATCCCTTTCTTCTTGCTGCCACATCTGCTGTTATGAGGAACTGCACCTGTTCTGTCCCAAAGGTTTGACTTCCACTTCTGATTTGTCCAAAAAGAAGAGCAAGAAAACCTGCTTTCAGAGGAAAGAAATGAGAAAATTGATGTTTGCAAGATATAAAACGTATGTTTGAGAAATCTCCTTGGCACAAATACAGCACAAGCTTTACTCTCCACCAACAGCTTTGCTTCTGGGAAAAAAAAAAAAATAAGAAGATGGGTTTATGGGTAAAGAATGGGTTGACAATGCCGTTTGTTTCTGGCAGTTTGACTTGGCCAAGTGGCTATTTTTTAATTCTCTGCATAAGCAAGGTGATGAATTCTTATGAATGTGTGAAGCGTGAGACAGTGTGAGCTGGCTGAGGTAAGTCTTTAATGTATTGGTGATACTTGGTTTTGAACAAGGAGCAATCCAGAGCTCTCAGAGTACTTCAGTCAATGGAGGTGGCCAACATTTCCTGCTGAACTTTTCTGTTCCTGCTGCAAAGCAGGGCTGCTGAGTGACAGGAGCCAGGTTAAGCAGGGGAGTCTGCACACCCACTTTCACCATTCAGGTGCATTTCTTTAAAGCCCCACATGAACTCTGAGACAAGTCTAGTAGTTCTAATTCTATTGGGGAAAATCCTCACAATCCCATCCAGCCCAGTGCTCTGCAAAAGGGCTTTGCTCTGAGCTAGTTTATCCATTTGCACTAAGGAGTAGGGCAGGATGGAGAAAAGTAAGAGAAAAAGCCACCCAACACATCTCTTTTAAGCTAAGATCCTACAGCATCCTGTACTCCTTTCTATAGGAATTAAAATACTGTGGGCTACATCTCACTATAATCCCTGCAACAGCAGCACTCTGAATACAGAAAACTAGACCTCAGGAAATAAAGCTAGTGAGGATTTCTTGTTGACTTATCCAGTGGGAGCAAGTGCTAGAAAAAAAATGGTCAAAATCCACTAATTCCTCTTTTCATTAGCTTAATTGGTGGGGAAAGACATGGGACATGGGAATATAAACTTGGGAAAACCTTACTGATCAGAACAGAAAGAAGTAATTGGTATGCAAAGTGGTTCTGGAGAAACACCACTGTAAGTATTACATTGCTTGTATGAGTGAACTCCAAAGCTTCTGGAGCAGACTTCAATTGCATTTGGGAAATTTTCCAGCCTACTTTCAGGTACAGGTGTGATTTTGGTTTTAGAAATTGATTTTAATGACACAACTACACTGGCAAACAGTCCCACACATGTGCATTTCTGTTTGTATAGGCTGATATAGCTGTCTCTGCTTTTAAGTTCCTGCTGAATGCCAAAATCAGAGAAGGAAAAAAAAACCTTTCAATATGCACACAGCCCACATATTTAAAGCACAACTCACTATCTGTGGCTCTCCCAAAACCACAGAAAATGCAGCATACCAGAACAGACATCATTCATCAGGTCTGCTCCAAGCTCTCAGTATCTGTCCATGATCACATCCAAGAGTCCTAGAGAAACATTATCTGTAGAAGGTCTCCTGAAAGGATGTCTAGAAAGCAAAATTCAAACAGCCATGGAATTCTCATGCATGTAACAACACTGTGATTAACTGCAGGTCTAAATATGATTCTTAAATCCACAATTTCAAAGATGCTTTAAGCCATTATCAAATCACGTTTACATATAACTACTTTTTTTACATTGCCAAAGAACAGTACAATCAGAAGACAGGTTAAAAATTAGCCAGGGAAATTTCTGTATAAAAATAATAAACTTTAAGACAAAAGCCAAAGGATAAATATCTAAGATATCTTTAGTCTTCAATTAGCTCATCAAAACAGAATGTATCCTTTAGAACCTATGTTACAGATATGCTACATGGTGTATCTTACAGAAATGCTACAACTCCTATCTCCATCCTTCGAACCTCTCTTGAATGAACATTGCCAAATGTTGAACTACAACCAAGTAGTTTATTTTTCATCAGTAACTGAAGACAGGGAAAAAAATCAAATTAGAAAGTGCTTAGCAACTTCCCTCCAAAATAAACCCAGACATAATCAATTGTCTAAAGCCTTTGGTGCCATTTGGAGAAGGGCTCTCGTCACACACTAGCACGTAACAGCAGTGGGTTATCCTACCTTGGAGCTTCAGTGGTTAATAAAAATATTAATAACATCTGCTATTAGTGAGCTCAAACAGTTGCAATTAAAAACAATTACTCTACTGCCGATCTCTGGAAGAGAATGGTTGAAAGTCTGTGAACAGAAACAAAGCAATAGCCTGGTTAAATGGAAAATGAAGCATGGATTTTGTTGTAATCCAAATTTACTCTTTAAGGTCATCAGTTAAATAAAATACTGTGTGAATCTACCTTCCTTTCAGTCAGTGTATGTGCACTGACTCCTTTTGATCTAGGTCAGCAGTTCTCAAACCTGAGATCAGATCCTCTTCTTTTCAGGAAAACTATACAGTCCCCCTGACCTATCTGCCTACATGATCATCTATTCTGCATTAATTTGCACTAAGTACAAAATACCTTATTTTCAGACACATACACAGATTTAACTCAAATATACACAACGAGTCTATTGGCACACCTGCCATTCCTTCCCTGTGCAAAGGCTTAAGAGATCTAGGTCTGTACATAAGGGGAGTGGAGCTTCAAAAAAGAAGGAACAGAAGGAATAAAATATGTCTGTGACCATCTCTACACAGGTGATGGGAAGCCAAAGCAGAGAAGGTGCTGCTGCCTCTAAGCCCAAGCAGTTTCTTTGAGTGTCACTAACAGGGGGAAAGGAGAGAGAGAGGGAAGATGAGGGAGATACTAAAATCCCACTGCATGGGTCTGCAGCATCCAAATCAAAATCTCCCACCAGAGTGCCACAGCAGGGCAGTTAGGGATTGGCACTTCTGTCAACCTGCAGTTTCAGACTCCCTCACTGAAGCCACAGCTGCTGCTACACCAAGGAAGCTCATCAGGCAACTCACCATGCTCTTTCCTCAGACTACTGCAAGCCCAGCTCGCACTAGCCAGTGGACAAACAAAAGCTGCTTGGAAGCTACCAGCGAGACAAAGGACAGAGGGAAAGACAAGTTAAAGGAAGTATCAAGAAAGACAGCATCTGAGCTGTGCTTCCCTCCTCTACCTCCACTCTTTGAACTACACTTGTCACAACATGAGCTAGTTCTGGCTGCAGTTTTCACCCCCTCATGCTTAGGAACCTGAACCCTGAGTGTTCTCACACCTTCTCAGGACCCACTCTGAACCAATTTGAGAACTGCTGGTCTAGTTTAACTAGCAGCACAGCAAATTACAAACCTAACTTAATGCCCTCATGGTGCATAGCAGCATATGAAGAGTAAAGTAACTCATGCTTCAGTTATCTCTCTGGTAAGAGTGTCATGCCATTGCATGTCAGTAGCCTGATGAGGAGGATCTTGATGAGACATCGACATGGTTTACAGTATTTCCAGACTTTAAAAAAAAAAAAAAAAGTGGCAGAGATGAGGGTAAGCCTACACAAGGAAAACCAGCTGCCAACCTACTCCTTACAAACAATTTGCTCAAGACTAAAAGAAACTCAGAGAGCACAACTAAATGCATAGCATTTTACTGTTATTAGTGCTTCCACAGGGTCTGTGGACACTTCTGTTCAGTCCATAAACTGCTGTATGTAGGAAAAAAATCTTTCAGAATACAGCAACACAATTTAAATGGTGCTTACACTGGGGTGGGGGCTGGGGTATTATAAAGTACATGTTGGGGAATATTTAAGCTATCACAGCATATTTCACTTCATGTTTTCCCATGAACTCCCACTTCAACTCAAAAGTATTACTCAGGCTTTACCATTAACCTATTAATTGCTGGACTACCTGGTATAATAAAAAAAATCCATTTTAAAGTCTTTATGAGGGGAAAGTCCCAAATATTTAACAGAACATCACAGTAACACTCATGCCGCAGCGAAGATGTTGGCATATTACTGTTGGTTTTGTCACTGAGAAATTGTTGTTTAAACCTTCATGTTCACCCCCTAGGATTCTTTCAATGAGTTGATGCGTGCACAGATTTTTAGTGCAGGTCCAAGCTTAATATTCATTGCACTCATAAGGTGATCCTCCTTCAACAAGAGGAGAGCCTGTCCATCAATCTCTTGTGCTCTAAATTCATCTGCGATATCTTGACAACCTACAAGGCAACAGGAGAAAGAATGAGTGGATTAGAAATGTGCATTCTCAGAGGCAATGACTCTGCCCAGGCTGGAGCTTTTTAGCTACACCATTTCCAACGCTCATCTCTTTAGTGTGGAGAACCTAAAGCATATGCAAGAGTTCAATACCATGCTGGGAACTTCTGAGATAAATTGAAAGTAACTTTTACTATAACCTCTGATTGCAGGATAATTAGTGGAGAGTTTACTTGTTGGAAAGTCCCAGCAAAGCCAGCTTTCTCATTTCATCAAGAGGAACAATTGCTATGCTCTCAAAATTCAAAAAGGCTGGCAAAATACTACTGAAATAGGAACTGAGCAGCAGCATAACTCAAGTGAGTTCTTTCAGCAATAAAAAGGTGTGGATATGCTAGTGGGTATGCACAGGTGTGCATCATCTACAACTCAGTGAAGAACATTCATAGCTGCAACTTCCAAAAGGTGTTAATTCCCTCTGTAAATTGACACCACTGGGCTAAGAAATCAGAATCTTGATTTATGAGCTTCAGTATAACTGTCTCACAAATGCATTTATGATCATTTATAGGACCATAAAATTGTTTTGGTTGGAAAAGATCAAGTCCAACCATCAATCCAACACCATCATGGCCACTAAACCATGCCCCAAAGTAAGTAATGTTCATTAAATAAAAGGTTTAAAATCAAATACTACCTTGTTTACAGAATTAAAAAAAAAATTAAAAAACAACAACCAACGAAGCAGATCCAGCAGCTGGTGAAATATTCTACAAGGAATTGAATATGAAAAGATCTGAAATCACATTTTAAGAATGGTATTTTTGTTTTCATACTTGTAAGTATGTTTGTTGTACTTTAAGGTTCCTAGGACCTAGGAACTATGGCTTGTTCTTTTCCAGAACTAAGGATCAGCACAGATTTAGGAGGGGCAGGTCCTGCTTGACCAACCTGGTCTCTTTTTATGACCAGGTGACCTGACTGGTGGACACTGGGAAGACCATGGATGTAGTCTAACTGAACTTCAGCAAGACCTTTGACATTGTCTGCCATAGCAAACTCCTGGCCAAGCTGGCAGCCCATGACTTGGACAGGGGCACTCTGTGCTGGGTTAGAAACTGGCTGCATGACCAGGCCCACAGAGTGGTGGTGAATGGTGCCACATCCCGTTGGTGGCTAGTCATGAGTGGTGTGCCCCAGGGATCAGTGCTGGGCCCAGTCCTGTTTAATATCTTCACTGATGATCTGGATGAGGGGATTTTGTCCAGCATCAGTAAGTTTGCAGTAAGGGAGCACGTGTTGATCTGTTAGAGGGCAGGAGGGCTCTGCAGAGGGACCTGGAGAGGTTGGACAGATGGGCGCAATGCAATGCCAGGAGTTAACAAGGCCAAGTGCCTGGTTCTGCACTTTAGCCACAATAATCCCATGCAGCACTACAGGCTGGGGACAGAGTGGCTGGAGAGGAGCCAGGCAGAGAGGAACCGGGGGGTGCTGGTTAACAGGTGACTGAACATGACCCAGCAGTGTGCCCAGGTAGTCAAGAAGGCCAATGAAATCCTGGCCTTTATCAGGAACAGTGTGGCCAGCAGGACCAGGGAAGTCATTCTGCCCCTGTACTCAGCATTGGTCAGGCCACACCTTGAGTACTGTGTCCAGTTCTGGGCCTCTCAATTTAAGAAAGACGTTGAACTACTTGAACATGTCCAGAGATGGGCAACAAAGCTGAGGAGGTCTGGAGCATAGCCCTATGAGGAGCGGCTGAGGAAGCTGAGGGTGTTCAGCCTGGAGAAGAGGAGGCTCAGGGGAGACCTCATTGTTCTCTACAACTACCTGAAGGGAGGCTGTAGCCAGGTGGGTTTGGTCTCTTCTCCCAGGCACCCAGTGACAGAACAAGAGGACAGCCTCAAACTGTGCCAGGGCAGGTTTAGGCTAGACATTAGGTAGAAATTCTTCACAAAAAGTGATTGCCCATTGTAATAGGCTGCCAAGGGAGGTGGCGGAGTCACCATCCCTGGAAGTGTTTAAAAGGAGGCTGGATGAGGCACTTAGTGCCACGGTTTGGTTAATTAGAAGGGTTAGGTGTTAGGTTGGACTTGCTGATCCTAGAGGTCTCTTCCAACCTGGTTAATTCTGTGATCAGGAAGTTACTGAATACCTACAAAAACTAGTAACTCAAGGCACCAGTGATATAGTTGTATTCAAGTAACACAGCAGAAGTACAGAGACATCAATGACCATGTTTTAAACTTTTGCCTGCTTTTACAGACAGGTTCCCAGAAAAAGTAACATAGCTTAACTCCAACTCATGAACTATCAGAAGAAAGGAACTTCCAGGATAACTTCTGCTGATTTAAGGCATCACTTATTTTGAATAATTCTTTAAAGAATCCTTTATAAAGAATAATCTTTATGTAAGATTATCAGTCATAACCCATGCATATGACTCAGCAATGAAGATACATCTATTACAGGTTAGGTTATCAGCCTAATGAGATACACAGAAAAATGGTTCAGCATTCCAGAAAAAGTTAAAAAATTAGGAGCAAATCTAACCTGAGTTTAACTGTTTTGACATGTGAATTACATGATAAGCAACCAAACTTCCTGTCTGACTGCTGTTAAGGACACTTGCCTTGTTACCTGGAAGGTTTACAGTGTGTGATTCAGACAGAATGGAATTCTTGGGAAAGAGTGGAAGTGAAATTCTAAAGCTTATGATAGTTAGGAAACAGTAAATAAATGTCAAATAACCTGGAGATTATATAAAGGTAACTGTGAATACCGAGCTAAATAAGAGGTTTGTAAATAAGGAGAAAGATTACTTTTGTCTGAGAACAAACTGTGTCTACCATTACACAGAGTCTGTATCACAGTTATTGAGGCTGGAACAGATCTCAGAGATCGAGTCCAGCCTATGACCTAACACCACCACAATGACTAGACTGACAACACAGCAGTTCTGACCAAAGCTACACAAACCAGAGTGGAGCTTTGTAGAAGAAACTTTTTATTCCTTTTGGATACCATCAAGACAGGTCTCTAAAATTTTTCAGTTGCACAAAGGAAAATAACTCTCCTCTTGCTGCTTCTACTGAATGGCAGCAAGGAGTGAAGAGATGAAAGAAGTGCATAAGGCAGGTCTCTCTGCTGACCTCTTGAGAGAAGTCGGACTGAAAGGAAGAACAGCTCTAACCTCCATCAAGTGAAGTGCAGAAGCAGAAGTGAGACTAATTCTATCAGCATAGGGTTTGTGCTGCCAGAATGAATGAGACCATATTCTGGTCCTTACTACCAACTAACGAGTGCACTACTCTTGTTTCCATACCAGTGCTAAAAACCAAAGAACTTAACTGTTCAAAAAAATGGAATAAATTATTGCACATACCAGGCAAAGAATGTATGAAGGCCCAAACTTCATCCACAGTCCATACTGATGGGTCAGCTTGCACCACTGGCAACAAGTCAATGCTCTCTGGCATCTTCCTCATTCTTAGCTCCCTAAGTTCACGTTCCCTCTCTCTTTCACTCTGCCTTCGCAGACGGGTAGTCATGGCAGTTGGAACAGCATCTTCATGAGAAGCCATATCTTCTTCTGCAGATGGATAAGTAATTGGAAGCTGGAAAATGCAGTACAAATACACTACAGTATTATATTTTCTCTGTAATTCCCAAAACAATGCCATAGTTGTAAGCAAATGTTCCACAGACCTGTCTAAGGAAATGATCTCGTGGTGCCCCATCAGTGCCGCTCGGCCGACGCCCGCGTCGCCCAAGGCTTTGGCTATCTGACTTCCGATTCCAGCGACTCGTCTTGTCTGATGAAAACAGCCCAAATTTCTTAGTGCAACTAAGGCTGTGCCTAAAGAAAGATACAGGCAATAATGCACTAATCGTGTTTGGACTGAATTCCATCAAGTAACCATAAAATTATGTTGCTGCCTACAGAAATGCTGCCTAGTTGAAGAAACCAAACAGCTGGTGTCACAGAAATACAAAATAAAAGGTATCTCAAAGGCCATTTACTCAAACCCCTTGGTCTTGATGCAAAGTCAAATACATCTTGATCAACCCTGGAAGATGCCTGTCTTGCCCATTCTTCAATATTTTCCATGATAGAAACACCTTTGCATTTTATCACATAGTTCAATCCTGCTCCTCTAGAATGTCCACTCCTGTCAGACCCCCCTTGAAGTACTGTGTGCAGTTCTGGAGCCCACAGCACAAGAAGGACATGCAACTGTTGGAGTGAGTCCAGAGGAGGCCACAAAGATGCTCAGAGGGCTGGAGCAGTTCTGCTATTAGGACAGGCTATGAGTACTGAACTCTGCAGCATGGAGAAGGCTTCCAGAAGACCTTATAGTGGCCTTCCAGTATCTGAAAGAGGCCTACAGGAAGGCTGGAGAGGGACTATTCACAAGGTCTTGTAATGACAGGACAAGGGATAATGGGTTTAAACTGGCAGAGGGGAGAGTTAAATGGGATGTTCTTTACAGTGAGGGTGGTGAGACACTGGAACAGGTTGCCCAGGGAGGTTGTAGCTGCTCCCTCCCTGGAGGTTTTCAGGGCCAGGTAGGAGGAGGCCTTGAGCCATGTGTTGGGAGGTGTCCTTGCCTATGGTGAGGGGTTGGAACTGGATGATCTTTGAGGTACCTTCCAACCTAACCCATTCTATGATTCTATGATAAAAGCATAAAGCCACATCACGTCTTTTGCTTCCATTTTCACTACCTAGCTGGCATCCAAAGGAAATTGGAAGCACAATTCCCATTTCAAGACTAAAAAGCCAAATTTCTTAAGGTAATTTCACTAGTAATCTTCTAACAAGTGTCAGTTAAAAAAAACAACAAAACATTCCCACTACTTAAAATGGGAATTTTTCACCTGAGGAATTAAAAAAGCAACAGACATAAGAGAAAGGTAACCTGCAGTATACACAAAAAAGAACTAAATGGTAATTAGAAGTGGGAAACTATTTCCCATTTTTAAAACTCCTGGGATTAAATACCATTTTTCCAGCTATAATGGTGGAATTTTTTACATCCAGATGCTGACTAGTAAGTCTTCTCTTAACCAAAACAAAATAAAAGCAGGCAACTAAACTAAATCCAGAGACAAACAGAAAACAGCTCTTTTCTTCTGCCAGCCACGTACAAACAAATAGCATGACTGATTACTTTCAAGAAGCAAGCTTTAGAAACCAAGTTATTTACATTTCTGCAAATAAAGAATGTCTGTACTATTGCTAAAAACATTTAAGAACGCTTCGTCTATCCCAATTCAATGATGCTAAAATAAATTCAGTTGGCAGTACTCCCTAGCATCACACCGAACCATAGGAAAGCCCCCCTAACCCAACATTCTTTCTGATGTCATCCAACATCAGGGAAAAGACAATGGGAATGAGAAATATGTAACAACTGGTGGCCCATGAAGCTCTACACCAATTTTCAAACACTTTGCAACCCTTAATGGATTTCCTTTTCCATGATACCTATCATCTTCCCATAAGCCCAACAGCATTCTGGAAGGACACCCTCTGGAAAGACATCCATAATTTTACTGTGATTTCCTTTGTGTGTTGTCTTGAAATACAATCTACTACTGCCCTTTGTAAGCTCTGCAGACTCATGCAGAAGGCTGTCATAATTTACTGTCTCTTTGGTTTTCAACACCCAGATACTACCTGGGTGCCATTCCCAATAACCAGATAATGATATGGAGTAACTAGACAGAATACCTTTTGGCACAGGATGTGGAACAGAACCTTTTTGACCGCAGAAACTTATTAGGATATCCCATTTTTCCACAAAATTCACACTTCAGAAGATCGTTATCAATTTCATCCATCCCTTCTAAAGAAAGGAGTAAGGCATTAAAAAACAAACTCAGTTTCAATGTCAAAATTATGTTCAAACATTTCCCATCTCAAGCAGGCAGGCAGGAGATTTTCAAAAATTTAATACATGTAATTAAACACTTTAACAAAAATTATGCCAAGGGAAGCAAATCAGATTTCATCCCCTGTAGAAAAGATCTTGAGCAAACTGAACCTTGTTGAACCTTCAATTTAACTTATCAGCCTTTTTGTTCAATTTTAAGCCTCCCATGAGCACGTGTGCCCTCAGAGTGAACAATTAAGAAGTGCTATAGTCCTCTTGTATTGCTTATAAAGAGTTCATTAAGAAAATGGTGCATTCCACACTCTAAATTCAAGCTCTCCTGGAATGACATAGTGCATGAACCTCTTAAAATACTTTATTCAAATAAGAAACTGCCATAACCAAAAGGGACTTCTGAAAACAAGTAAAACATTGAATCTTATCTATGAAAAAGATAAGCTGTACCTAAGAAAGAAAAGGATTATTCCATCTATCCATCTAAGTCTCCTGTTGGTGCAGATCTTTGTTAGTGGTGAGATGAGGAGATACTTTTCCTGCTCCTTGTGAAGAACTCAATCTCCAGCTGAGAGAAGTATCAGTTAAAAGAAAAAGCATAAAAGCCCAAACAAAGGAAGGCAACAAGGCAGCACACATCATGTGCTGAATGTCTATGCTATCTTCTGCTTAAAGTGTGTTTTGTGGGCAGAGCAGGGTTAGTACATAGATTAGAACAACTTCACCATATATACAAAGCAACTTGACACGATAAAAAACCAAACCACTTATCTCCATACACCATCTTGTGCTGGTTTGAGGCTAACTGGAGGATTTTACTGAGAAATTAGATTATAGGCTGAGAAAGGAAAACATTCAGGATATCTACTTCACTCATTTGTTTACTGAGACATATAAAAAGTACAAACCAAAATATAGATAAGACGGAGCTGCTCGGGTCGCTCTGGCTGCTGATCTCTCTCCCTGGCTTCTAGCTCAATCTGTGTAATCCAACTAATCAGTTCCTGTTTCTAAACCCCCTGGCCAATCTTCCTTGCTTACCTGGCAGGTAAGAGATACTGGGATAAGACTGGGTAGTGGGGGGGAAGTGGTAGGGTGGTTGGGAGCCCCTCTTGTAGACTCTGACCTCTGGAGGGGTGTGGTGTTTCTGTATTACCTATTCACTGTATATATCTGTGAATATATATGCTTGTATATTGTGCAAAGCTGTAAAAATAAAGCTTCATTTATTAATTTCCAGCCAGCTGAGTCTAGCCTGGGTTATTCCAAAAGTGGAGGGGGGTGGGGAACTCCCAAACTACCATGTATCTATGAAATACATTGGAAGGACTGAAACTGGCACAAACTGGCATGTAACATTCTGTGGTCATTCAGGTTAACAAAAAATTGCATGAAACATGGCTGCAATCTGGAACAAAATGCAGACCTCAGAAATTCAGAGGACTACCAAATATGAATTTCTCCCACACTTATAAGTCACCCTAGTCACCATTTTGTATACTTTGTCTCCTGCTACTTCCACATTCATACTTTTGATTTTCCACAATTAGCTGCAAAAAAGGTAAATTTGCTTTTTGTCCTAAACTCTTTGCTAAGTTCTGATGCCAGGTAATGCAAATGCTGATATCAAAGTTTACCTGAAAGACATTAACTATGAATTTGGAGAAGTCTGTTACAGTGAACTGCTCACTAACTACAGTACTGACAAGGCAGAAAAAAACAACTAGTGCAGCAAAGAACTGAAAATACTGAAGAGTATTTAAATAACATATCTGACTTATCAGGACTCACACACATCAATGAAGTTAACAGATTTGCAGCAGCAGACTGAAAAGTCTCCAATAAGTTGGTATCATACAAAGTCAAAACTGGAAACACCCCAAACCTAAGCAACCTTACAACTGGTATTAAATAACAAAGATGCATCCTTCAAATAATTCATTCTCTGTTTAAAAAAAAGAGAACGCACACCCTCACTCTGGTTTCTCCATCATAAAAAGGAACTAGAACTGTTGGAGGAGGTCCAGAGGAGGGCGACAAGGATGATCCAAAGTCTGGAACACCTCTGCTATAAGGACAGGCTGAGGGAACTGGAGTTGCTGAGTCTGGGGAGGAGAGGACTATGGGGGGACCTTACAGCAGCCTTCCAATGCCTGAAGAGATCCTACACAAAGGCTGGAGAGGGACTTTTCATAAGGGGGAATGGTTTGAAGATGAGGTAGGTTTAAAATGGGTGTTAGGAAGAAGTTCTTCAGTACGAGGGTGGTGATTCTCTAGAATACATTGCCCAGAATGGCTGTGGATGTCCTCCCTCCCTGGAGGTGTTCAAGGCCAGATTGGATGAGACCTCAAGCAGCCAAGCTTAGTTGACAGATACCCCTGCAAACATCCTGGGTTAGTATCAGACAATCTCCTTTGCCCAACTTTTAAATACATGAATGTGTCTCAGTGCTGATGTTTCCTATTAGCTCATCTGATCACTAGTTGCAAATTGTGTACATAAACCTAACACCAGCTGTCAGGGACAGTAACTATCAATAGAACCATGAATGTTTGAATAATTCCATAAAACAATACCCAAGCTGTGTGAAATCTGAGAAACAACACAGCCTTAATACTGTAAAGTTCTTAGGGAATGCTACTGAAAACGGGAGTAAGATTTGCTGTAACGAATTAAAGGCAAAACAACTATTGAGAATGGAGCTTTAAACATTCTAGAAGCTACATCAGATGGCAAAAAGGGGTTTTTTTTGTTTGAAACATACCAGGTGAAACAAGGTATTGCAAAACAAAGAGCTGCATTCTTCATCAAGAAAGCAAGTTTAGTGGTCATCAGCTAAGAGACCTACAAGTCATTGTGTGTAGAAAGGCAGTGTGACCCCACTGAGGTGTAAAATAACCAAATAATGTCAAACAAATCATACAATTTACCAAATTAATCTTTTTTTTTTTTTAATCCTTTTGTGCTTGATGCTTTCTTGTTTTTGGACTTCGCTCTCCAAGAACTGGAAGCCCACACGGGGAGATGAAAAAAAAAAAAAAAAAAGAGCAAAAAAACAGAATAAGGGTTTTATTTAACCCTCCAATATTGCTTGTCTTCTAAAAATTAGTCTCCCATGCCTGCATGAAGGTTTGTGAAGAATAAGGCATGAGCCTCAAACTATTTTATAGTAGAATATTGTGTAATATATTTTACAACAGGCTCTTTAGTTTTCTGAACAACTTAATTACTACACAATCAAAAGAAGGTTAGAGTTGCAAAGCAAAGCATTTCAAGTACCTGCTACTGCCTGCACTAGGCTGTTACTGCAAAATGAAGGGCACTCATTCGATACAGGACAGACATTGAGGTAGGTTCAGAGAAGGGCAACAAAGCTTGTGAAAGGTCTAGAGAACACACCTTAGCTTGCAACTTTTGCCTGGGCTCTGGTCCTATATACTTATAAAGGAGTAATGCATCTAAATCACTGGTAAAAAAGGATGTATCAGAAACTAGTGTAAAAGCCTAAATTTTAAACTCATCTGTTTGCTGGGATACACAATGGAGGCAGCCAACCTCCCTAATACACTTCAGCACCACTCACCAAGGTAGAAACTTCAGTGATAAACTGACTCTGGTGTTGCTACCTTGAAAATTCCTGTGAGAAAAATTAAACTGGTTTAATTAAGTGACAATTTACAATGTCTGGAGTGTGAAGCAGTTGCAGCACAGCTACAGAGACACTTGATACTGCTTAGGATATGCTGTCCTGACTTTTTTCAGCTAATGAAGACCTGTGGCAGTAGCAGGCAACACATTTGTCCCTTCTTATCCTGCTCACTACAGTTTTCATATAAAAGAAAAAGAAAGAAATATTTAAAGAGAATGAAACTAAGAGTTGTAGGAAGACAAATCTAAACAGTTCACCAAAACCAGCTCCTGTGAAATTGCTCAGGCTGTGGGAGAGAAAATCCAGAAGTGGATGAAAAATTCTGGGCATTTGAATCTTGGCTGAATTTATATTAAAATGTGTGTAGGAGTAACTTGACTTTTCTGGATCAGGCCATGGTTTGATTTGCATTTTTAACACTTAGGAGGCTACCTAAATCTGGGCTTGAATAGTAACAGTGCTGCAACACTTCCAGAATAGTTGACTGCATAGTTTTTAAAAAATCCCTGGGGGATACTGCCTGGGGAGCTCACAAGTTGTGCCAGAGACATTGTATTCTGAGCAGGACAAGTGCACAGTTCCCTGATATTTATGTGCATCTACACCAACCACTGTTATGATGTATAATTAGCAAAAAGCCTTGGAAAATAGTTTGTTAGAGATAACGTAAAGACTGGAGGAAGATTCCAGAAGTACAGATAGGATGGGATTCTCTAATACAGAACTGAAGGGGAAAAAATTAAAAGGAAATGTAAACAAAAACTACAAACCTTCTGCAATCATATCCTCTATCTCTGTGTCAGATGAGTTGTCTGCATGTTTTGTATTCTGCAAGTCTGATTCAACACACACAACGCTCATGATTTGACCCTCCACCAGCAATCTTTTTTCTGCAGGCTGCTCTACCAGCAAAGACGAACGACTTACCTGTTGCAATAAAAGCAAAGCAACAGTCATTAACTGAATAGCAATTAACTGAAAATAGTACCTGTGACTTCATGTTATTGAGACTAGAATCACAGTTTCCATTCTGTGTCAGTGAACTGTTATATACTGTCAAAGCTCTAAATTCTATTTCTCAAGCAAACAGACTCACTCCTGCTCTGGTTTGCAATTACATTTAACTAAGGAAGGAACACATTAGATCTAGAGAAATAACAGAATGGGAAAGTGTGACACACATTAGTTAATAAGGCAAGGTCACAGGTTTTCAGTTGTCTATTTGCGGATTTAAAATTTCAGCAGTAATTCGTATCAGGCACAGCACTAATCACACCAAGCTGAGTAAGGGCCTTGCCATGCTTTAAACAATGAACTGTTAATGTTTCACGATTTTAACAGACTCATCTCAGAAGTTTAAATTAAAGTATCACTTAAATTAAGGTATCTAGGAGACAGAAAAATGCAAAATTAATTTCTTGTCGATGGTGGTTATCTCTATTCACCTGCGTCTCAGTGTTCATTAAGCACCTTGTGACCCAGTGATACTGGCAAGCCAAACAGCAGCTTGAATTCTGATTATTCACAAGTACACTGAATGCTCCAAGAAACAGATTATAAATTAGTGGGAAAAAAGGTCAAAAAACAGTATTTGAAAAACTATTCAAGATCTAAATAGCTACTAGTCACAAATAACAGCATCCTTAGAAACAGTTTGCTTCAAAAATTAGCAGCATGAAATTCACAGCAATTTTTACACTTACAGGGAATGGCTCTAACCCCTCCTGAATCACAAAACCTTCAATAACATGGGTCAGGATTTGTGGTTTGACAATAGCCTGAGGAGGTTTATTTTCCAGGCTAGGAATGCTATTGGGCATTGATGTGCTGCTGCTCCTTGTTGTGGCTGCTGGGAGCAAAAGAGGTGGTGGTGGAATAGAGGCATGTGAAGGATCAGATGGAGATTTAATTACTGAGGCACTGACGGATGATGTCACTGAAGGTAGTCCCCCGTGTTCTGAAAAAGAACAACAAAAGTATGTTATCTCTTTAATGTTTATGGTCAGTTATTGGCTCAGAATTCTACAAATAAAAAGGTGATAAACACACTCATCTCTGCAGACATCATCATGCTATACAGATTCTTCAGCATGGTTTATAGATTTTTATCTTCAAAACAAGACGGTTTTCCCTGACAGACCAACCCACAAACAAACAGTTCTCAAGTAAATATTTTCCTTCATTGAATACTTACTATCTATAACCATTTTTGGCCATTAAAAATACCTACACATCACAAATCTGCATGTAAAAAGCAGAAACCAGTATTTTCAAACAGTGGGGAGTCTCAGAACTGAGATGCTCAGGTATTTCTAAAGAAAGAATTTTCAGGGATGCTTTGAGCCTGAGTAACCTGCAGGGTTACAGGTATATGCAACATCAAGCCACCAAACATACAGTTATATACATAGTGTATATATATATATATTTACACACACACATAGAATCATAGAATGGTATAGGTTGGAAGAGACCTCAAAGATCATCTAGTTCCAACTCCTCGCTATAGACAGGGACACCTCCAACTAGAACAAGTTGCTCAAGGCCTCATCCAATCTGACCTTGAACACCTTCAGGGAGGGAGCAGCCACAATCTCCCTGGGCAGTGTTTCACCACCCTCACTGGAAATAACTTCCTCCTAACATCCAGTTTAAATCTCCCCTCTGCCAGTTTAAACCTATTACTCTTCATCCTGTCATTACAAAACCTTGTCCATAGTCTCTCCCCAGCCTTCCTGTAGGCCCCTTTCAGATAGTGGAAGGCTACTAAAAGGTCTCCTGGAAGCCTTCACTTCTCCAGGCTGCACAGCCCCAAGTCTCTTAGCCTGTCCTCATAGCAGAGCTGCTGCAGCCCTCTGAGCATCTTCATGGCCCTCTTCTGGACTCTCTCCAACAGTTCCATGTCCTTCTTGTGTTGGGGGCTCCAGAACTTACACAGTACTCCAGGTGGGGTCTGACCAGAGCAGAGTAAAGGGGCAGAATCCCCTCCCTTGCCCTGCTGGTCACACTGCTCTTGCCGCAGCCCAGCACACGACTGCTGTCTGGGCTGCACTCACACTGCAGGCTCATGTTGAGCTTTCCATCAACCCCGACACACAGGTCCTCTTCCTCAGGGCTGCTCTCAGTCATTCGCCACCCAGCCTGGAGTTGTGCTTGGGACTGCACTGACCTGGGTGCCAGACCTTACACTTGGCCTTGTTGAATTTCATGAGGTTGGCCTGGGCCCACCTCTCCAACCAGTCCAGGTCCCTCTGGATGGATCCCTGCCCTCTAGCAAGTCGACTGTGCCACACAGCTTGGTGTCATCTGCAAACTTGCTGAGGGTGCACTTGATTCCTCTGTCCATATTGCTGACAAAGATGTTAAACAGCATTGACCCTTGAGGGATGCCACTTGGCACTGGTCTGCAGGTGGACATTGTGCCCTTTATCACCACTCTCTGTGTGCCACCATCCAGCCAATTCCTTATCCAGCAGTACTACATCCATCAAGTCCATGTTTTTCCAGTTGGTGACCAGGATGTCGTGTGGGTCAGAGTCAAACAACTTACTTGGGTCCAGGCAGATAACATCACTATATATACTATGTGTGTACATATATATATATACTATGTACAAAAAGGGTATATATTTGTATATTTAGCACATCAGGGAATCTACATTAATTTGACGGACAAAATTGATAGAGACTTGTGGAGGCACAGGAGGCTCCATGTGAACCTGAGGAAGAATTTTTTCACTGTGAGGGTGACAGAGCACTGGAACAGGCTGCCCAGGGAAGCTGTGGAGTCTCCCTCTCTGGAGATATGCAAGAACCACCTGGATGTGTTCCAGTGTGATCTGGTATAGGTGACCCCGCTCTGGCAAGGGGGCTGGATCAAATGATCTTTTGAGGTCACTTCCAGCCCCTGACATTCTATGATCTTACAGGTCACTGAAGAAGAAAGATTTTTCATTGGTAGCTTTTGCATTAGAACAGCTCCTTAACGTGGTCTATAAAATAAAGTGGTGCCCAAAGGAATCATACAGTATAGTCAAGCATTCTGACAGCAACTTCTGATTGCTGCCCCCCATTCTGCAAAAATCAGTCCTCACACCAGATCAGTCAGCATATTTTGTCTGTATCCACAGCTAGCACTTAAAAATTAACTGGGCACTGGTGCCCCTGTTAAGATTTCAGTACAAAAAAGTGTGTGCTAAAGAACTCAAGTGCTTTTCCCTGCTACATGTTCTCCAAAAACTTCTACAAGTTGCACCTTTGAGACTAAATAATTTTTTCTGTCACATGGGCTTCTAATATATTTCATATAGTTTCTTTTAGCTAAAAGATGGTACCACTAAACAATAAAGATTGAGGTCATAGATTTTGAACTACTGTAAGTTTTAAAGCTCAACAGCTACCTTAGTCTGACATTTGTTCTCACCTGACAAGGGATCCTCTGAACTCAGTGCCTCTCCATTCCCCAAGGTGATGGCTGGTGGAGACAAGGTGGGTGGTGTAGGTGTTCTAGCCATGTGCACACAATCTGATTCCTCAGGCATCTCTTCTTCACATACGTTCTCCACTTGGTAAATCTGCATCCAACAAACTATTGCTTTAGACAGATTTCCATTCTACTTTAATACCTTAAAAGAGTTGCATAAATACAGTTTTTAAAATAAATTAGCAATTAAAATGTTTAAACATGCTAAACTCCTAAAGAAATACTAATGCCCAAGCTGCATACAGACAATGAACTCTGGGGACATAACAACGTCTGTGAGCAAAATCGTTTTGTTACAAATAGCAGAACATAAAGCAGCACATTTCTCCTATCATTCAGACCACAGAACATGACTTCTTAGAGTCTTAGATTTTAAGTTTATTTGATTTTTACTTGCACATTTGGAGCTACTTAAGACACTTCTGAAAAATGCAAGCATTAGAACATGATAGCCTGAAAATTGCTCTCTATTTTACACAAACTGAACATCACAGAGGAATGCACAGAGACTATCGAACATTAGTGGTTGTAAGAGACTATAGTCTGAAAACTACTACAGGAAACTTACATCAATTACTGACAGGTGGTTTAGCAGATTAGGATGTAAAACACCACCTTGTCAAAAGCAAAGCTGATTTCTACTCTTCTGCCCAATTTCTATATGAAATATCAGAGAGTTGAAATTATCATTGCCCTCTTAATGTAAGCAGCATACCTTCTTAACTTACTGGTAGCCTGACAAAGCCTACAAGAGCTGCTGGTTCTTTTGCTCACATTAATCTCATTATCGTGCTACCACTAAAGCTTAGCAATGCCACCTTAAATGCTAGCATTATGCGCAGAGATTTTTATTCCACTGGTGAACTATTTCAGTTCAGCATGTGTGAAGCTGAAATCTTCAGTTATGAGCTGCACATGTCAAAGACTAACGCTGAACTAAATTAAATGGCAGTGATGGGGAACACAAAGACATCAACTCTCCCTCCAGCCCCGGTTCTTTTATGAAGATCTTTTCAATGTTAGTACAAAATTTATTATCCAGAAAGCAAGCTGTATGCTAGGCTGCATCAAGAGACGTGGGGCCAGAAGGTCAAAAGAGGCAATTCTGCCCCTTTACTCTGCACTTGTGAGACCCCACCTTGAATACTGCATCCAGTTCTGGTTTCCCCACCATAAAAAGGACCGAGAACTGTTGGACTATGTCCAGAGAAGGGCCACAAGGATGATCCAAGGGCTGGAACACCTCTGCTATGAGGACAGACTGAACGAGCTGGGTTTGTTCAGCCTACAGAAGACAAGACTCTAGGAGGACCTTTTCTCTGCCTTCTAGCATCTGAAGGGATCCTGCAGGAAGGCTGGAGAGGGACTTTTCATAAGGGTGTCCAGCAACAGGACAAGGGGAATGGTTTTAAATTGGGGGAGAGTAGGTTTAGACTGGATCTTGGGAAGAAATTCTTCAATATGAAGATAGTGAGACTCTGGAATAGGCTGCCAAGAGAGACTGTGGATGTCTCCCCTCCCTGGAGGTGTTCAAGGCTAGGCTGGATGAGGCCTCAGGCACCTGTGTCTAGTTGAGAAGCATCCCTGACTGGCAAGGATGTTGGAGTAGATGATCTCTAAGGTCCTTTCCAGCCCAAGGCATTCTATGGTTATTTTACTAATGTGCTATATACCTTCACAACTAGTATAGAGATGAATCTCCTAGTCAAAATTTCATTTGCCTGTATCATACCTGTATTAACACATTAAGGTAAAAGCTTACAGTCCACATCTGTATTTATCAAAATCCATCCCAACATATTGATGTAGATTTACAACAGCTTTTACCTATGCCACAATTTCATTACGAGATTTCAGGTCCAGAAGTCACACTTTCATGATTCTTGATTGATTTTTTTGACTGATGGTCCATTACAAAAAGCCGAAGAGCATTACAAAAAGCCAAAAATAATTAAATCAGAAAGAAATATCTACTGTTTGCTTAAAACTAATTTCTGTAATCAACAGGTTTCTTCTGGCCCTCTGTCTAGAACCTGACTTAGCTCCCTCTAAAATAAACAGGCCAGATTCACAGCACTTGAAACAAGATGAAGATAAGGGACTGCAACATCACCACTTACCACTGGAGTTTCAATTGGTACTGATGGCTGCACCTGAAGATTTACTGCAACAGTCTGCGGTGGTGGGAGAGTTTGAAATGGCAGCTGGACCAGAGCTTCTGCAGCAGGAAGTTCTTCCTCAGAAACCAAAGTGTTCTGAACCAAAACCTGGCCCTGGGACAGAATTTCAGGCTGCACTTGTAAAGACTGCACAGACTGCAAGGGTAGTGGTTGAATTTGGGTCGAAGGTGTCGACAGCTGAGGAGGAGCTGCAAGAGGGATAGGTGTGGACTGCAAGGCTGAATACTGCTGGTGTGGTGTCGAGGTCATGATCTGTTGGCCTGAAGAAACTAAGTTGGGCTGATCCACTGAGCCTATATGTACAGCAGGGGAAGATGAAAGTGGAAGGTGCGATGGAAGATTAAGTGGCTGTGCAACTGGTCGAACTGGAGTGGTAGTAGTCTGCTGAGCAGGAGTTTGCTCTGGCTGAAGAGCTGTTGGCACAAGGGAGTTTGCCTGTGACTGAATAAGTGCTTGAGGGTGAATAATTATGGTGGGTGATTGACTAGGGGAATGAGAAGGTGGAGGGGATACCACTACTGACTGCTGAGCTGACTGGGATGGAGAAGGAGATAGTGTTAGAGGGGGAGGATGGATGTGAATGGGTGAGCAATGAGACTGGACATTGCTAGGACCTGGAGGAAGACCATGGCCTGGGAGTGGTAGACAGTGCTGTGATGGAGGGGGGTCCTGGCCTGAAGGAGTCTGAAGTGCAATTGGCTGGACTTGCTGCTGCTGTTGCAGTATCAGCTGATGATGGGAAATCTTTGGAGGTGGTGAATGAAGTGGGATCTGCTGATGTTTCACTAGAGAATGAGGTTGCAATGGTGAATATGAAGCTGTGAGGGAAACAAAAAAAAGTAACTATTAGTATTTATTTCTTTAAGTACAGAGAACTTTAAAAAGAGTTTTAAATAAGTAAGACCAGCAAAACCTTTTCACACTTTGCATCTATGTTTAGAAATGTCTTCTTTGACAACAAGAACAATTAATTTATTGGTAGAATATATCAATTTCCAAAGCAAAACACAGCAACGCATAAAGGGACAGACATACTTTTTACATATATACACAGATATATATGTACTTCCTATGTAAAAGTATCTAAAATTTTCTTTCTGGTGCTAGTTCTAAGATTATTGCTGATCCAAACTTTGCTTATTTAATAATTTAATGCAAATTTAAATAGATTTAACCTTCGTTTTGAAACAATTTAAGAGACAAGCAGGTCACAATCCACAGGATTTATTGATAGCTGCCAAGTTAAAGTTTAGAAAATAGAATTTTAAGAGACTAAACAGAACTCCAAGAATTTGGTATGAATCAAAACATTTCAAAGTATTTGCCTGAACTTGAACATACAAACTGAAAGGTATGAATCTAAAAATAGAGCAGCTTCCAGAGGTATCATGTCACCTTTCAGTGAACCAGTGACTCGCTCATAATTCCTGACAGCACATGCACACATTTTTCTCCATACACAAATTTCTTCTGCCTTTGTCTTTTCCACATGAGAAACAACTCATTAGACTTTTTTATCATTTTGCCAATGGAGATGACTTCCTTTTTCCCTTGCAGAAGTGAGTTCTAAGAACATTAGGACTCAATACCTCAAGAATACCTTGTACCCTTACTCCTCTTAAAAGTTGCCAATAAGCCAAGCCAAACTCCAGAGAATTCAAACCAATTGTCTCGACTGCCCTTTCTCTTCCAAAATAAAGCTAACATGCAGAGACGTGGCACACAGTGTAAATGCCTAGCTAACTAACTGCATGCTTGTTTTGGTTCCTTTTCACAGAATCACAGAATCTAAGGAGTTGGAAATGACATCAAAAGAGTACCGAGTCCAACTCCTCTGCCAGAGTAGGATCACATAGGGTAGGTCACACAGGAACACATCCAGACAGGCGCTGAATGTCTGCAGAAAATGAGACTCTACAACTTCTTTGGGCAGACTGTTCCAAGGCTATGTCACTCCCACAGTGAAAATAGTTTTTCCTGATGTTCATGTGGAAACTCCTTTGCTCCAGCTTGCACTCACTGGCCCCTGTCCTGTCATCAGACATCACTGTGAAGAGCCTGGCTCTGTCATTCTAACACTCACCCTTCACATCTTTATGAACCCTCCTCAGTCTCTTCTAAGCTATAGAGACCCAGCTCCCTCAGTCTTTCTTCATAAGGGAGCTGTTCCATTTTTAATACAAAATACTAACACTATTAACTATGAATTAATAAAAATACTTAATAAAAGGGATGTTCTGATGACAGAGAAAAAACAGCAAAAGAAAAAAAAAAAACAACCAAACAAAACCAAAGCACCCAAACCAACACCAAAAAAACCTAGCCAAACAACTCCAGAACTAGCAACAAAACATAATCTGACTGAAGTAAGAGGCTTGAGATTCAGGATATGTCCTGACAATGAGTGCACAGACAGACCAGAAATGAGCTTCATGTTTGTTATGTGATTCAGCTGTGTATTGTAATTGCTGCACCATACTTCACTGTGAGTTAAGAAAGTTGCTGTATCACTCTGCTAAATCAAAATCCCATGTAATATCCAACATCAACAAGTGAATTTACTATTAAACAAACTCGATTCATGTGGAATGTCAGAGAGAACTGGACTCTGACACAACCACTATGTACAAATCAACTTTAATTAAAATAACCTTCTTACAGCTCCATCTTCATCCTACCTGGTGTAATTAAGTGATGTATGCTTGACGTCCGTGTGACTGGTGTACTCCGACACTCTGGAGTTGGGCTCTCGCCTTTTCTGTTGCTTTCTGAGGGATCTGGTTGGCTGCCCTTGGAACTGCTCACAGGTTTACTAGGGCACAGAGACAATGACTGGGTTTGACTGCTGCTCTTTGGTGGGCCATTCTGTGAACCTGACAACACACCCAACTTCTGACTGCGCAATGTCAAGTTCTGAACCTGTGAAATGAGAAAAACGTTGAGAAACCCAAACCATATAAAAACGTATGACAAGCAGCCAGGCAAAACCAGCAGAATTTGGTAATAACATCTTGTAATGCTGCTCATCCCATGGGATCAGATTGCTCAGGGATATTGTGGATGTCACCTCCCTGAAAGTGTTCAAGGCCAGAGTGGATGGGACCTTGATCAACCTGGTCTCGTGGAAGATGTCCCTGCTATTTCCAGAGGGGTTGGAACAAAATGACCTTCAAGGTCTCTTCCAACCCCAACCATTCTGTGAATCTTTGAAGCAAAGTGTGTAAAAAGGTAGAAATCTGCATATCAAAATGCCTTCACAAACATCTTGGCATCTATCCTTATTAGTTGGCATTGCTTACTTGCTTAGGTTTGCTTATATGGTAAAGGCATTTCTCCATACCCTGGCTGCAACATCAAGGTAAGGAAAATAAAGTGTACCAGTGTTAAAGCTCTTCCATTGCATCACTGATTACAGATGAAACTGGATCTTTGCAATGTTGCTGCTGCTATGGAAACTGACAACGAAGGTTGACAAGACCTGACAAAGGGTAGTACAGAACATTGAAGGAGGAGAGGAATGGCTTGAGTTTGCAGGGTCACCACAGCAGCTCATCTGACTGAATAGTCTGGGGTGAATGTGGTCCCTCTGCAATGACGCCTCAGAAGCCGCACAGCCAAGCAACCTTGCACGAAGCAGACCTATAAAACCCTGTGGTACACAAGGGCCAAGACGGCAAAGCAATATGCTTTACTGACATCTCTACTCTAGAGGCAAGAGACAAAAGCACAAATGCACAAAAAGCTGCTAGTCCATCCAGTAACCCTTCTGAACTTTCAAACTTGATCTGCAGAAACCAGAGGAAAGAGAGACAGCTATGATAAAAGACAGTGAGGCACAACAACTCCAAAACTGAAGGAGCAGCCTGTTTTTTCAACTGATGGAGTTAACATTGTGAGCTTGCTTAGCATAAACACAGCTGGTTTCCATCAAGCTCTGCCCATCTCACAAAGCTACTGGAAAAGCAAAGGGAAGGCAAGCTAAAATTATTCAAATCTCTAAGGATTCAGACTTATTAGAATCTTCTGAAGGGGTCAAACAACACAATGTCGGAGACTATCTGATTGGTATAACTTACTTGGATTTCTAAAAGGTACCTGAAAAGGTCCATTTATCTAAGGCTTTCAAAGAGACTGCTAAGATAGAAGAGGTCTCTCATACAGGCATAAATTTTTAGATAAATCTTCCCTTTTCACAGCAAAAGGCCATGACTAATATGTTCTGTAGCATTCTGTACAATTAAGTATATTTTTTCCAGACACTAAACAAATACGGCAGTGAAAATATGACAGAAGTTCAGCTATTAATGAGTTACTCAAGGTAAAGATGAGACCTAATTACCAAGACCTAAAATTTCTCATCCTGGATTCAAATTTTACACATCACACGATCACCTCTCGATGTGTGATAATGGCAAACAGAAGACACTGAAATCATACGTAACCATGACCCATCAGCTTCCTTATTTTTCAATTTTGGCTCATTCTACTGGACACAGAATCACAGAATGGTTTAGGTTGGAAGGGACATCAAAGATCATCCACTTCCAACTCCTCGCTATAGGCAGGGACACCTCCTACTAGAAAGGTCACTCAAGGCCTCATCCAACCTGGCCTTGAACATCTCCAGAAAGGGAGCAGCCACAACCTCCCTGAGCAACCTGTGTCAGTATCTCACCATCCTCACTGTAAAAAACTTCCTCTTAACATCTAGTTTAAATCTCCCCTCTACCAGTTTAAACCCATTACCCCTCATCCTGTCATTACAAGAGCTTGTTTATAGTCCCTCCCCAGCCTTCCTGTAGGCCCCTCTTAGACACTGAAAACTATCTGAATATTTAATAAATTTATACAAGCTCACCTGAGTAGCTGCAGACTGGCAGGAAGATGAGGAAGATGACGACACCATGGGTATGTCAGACTGGACAGCAGCCACAGTTGTCGCAGGAGTAAAAATAAGCTGTTAAGGAAAAATATTAAATCTGGTAACAGAACAAAACTTTGAAAATACTCCATAGGTGCAATTCCTGAAAGAACTCATGCCTGCATCTAATTTTATATACCACTGCAGCCACAGACCTCTGGCTCTCAGTTTTGATGTGGTGTAACAGTGACTCTTCCTCTGCCATGGGGAATGTAACACCAGAAAGCTGTGGTCATTAACTTACACAAGCCATAAGTCTTGTGGCTTTACCAAGTGCTGACTGGTACTGAGTATTCCTTACAACTGTAGTAATTTTTACTAAGTCCCACGAAGATTGCAAAGTTCAATTCACAGAAAGAATTAAAGTATAAAAAACTAAGTCAGTAAATAGACTTTTTTTTTTTTAAGATTTGCCCATTAGGAACTGGAAGTGCCATACTGACAGGAAATTGCACGAATTTGAGTTCCACTGGAATCCAGAGAATGAAAGCTGTGTCTCTAACTCAGTTAAAGAAACAATTATTCAAAGAGCAATCTTAGTTAAATATAACTGCACACACGGCTCAGACAGCCAACCGCGTGCTGGGCTGCATTAAGAGAAGCATTACCAGCAGGGCAAGGGAGGGGATTCTGCCCCTTTACTCTGCTCTCCTCACACCCCACCTGGAGTACTGTGTGCAGTTCTGGAGCCCCCAGCACAGGAAGGACATGGAACTGTTGGAGAGGGTCCAGAGGAGGGCCACGAAGATGATCAGAGGGCTGGAGCACCTCTGCTATGAGGACAGGCTGAGAGAGTTGGGGCTTTTCAGCCTGGAGAAGAGAAGGCTTCGGGGAGACCTTATAGCAACCTTCCAGTATCTGAAGGGGCCTACAGGAAGGCTGGGGAGGGACTATTGACAAGGTCTTGTAATGACAGGACAAGGGGGAATGGGTTCAAATTGGCAGATGGGAGATTTGAACGGGATGTTAGGAGGAAGTTCTTCACAGTGAGGGTGGCGAGACACTGGAACAGGTTGCCCAGGGAGGTTGTGGCTGCTCCCTCCCTGGACGTGTCCAAGGCCAGGCTGGATGAGGTCTTGAGCGAACTGATCTAGTGGGAGGTGTCCCTGCCTATGGCAGGGGTTTGGAACTGGATGATCTTTAAGGTCTTTTCCAACCTGAACCATTCTATGATTCTATAAGAAAGTTTTACAAGAGTCAAACTACCAACATTACCAGTGCACTGGAAAACAATCTACCTTGAATATAGACAGTCTCCAGCATGTCATCCTACAGAGCCAGAAAAGACAGCTGCTCTTTCTCTGGTTTTCCTATGTTCAGTCAATTTAATATCTGTAGTATGACTGGGCTAAAAACATCCCAGCAAACCTCACTGGAGAACTAAGCTACAGAAACATTTTCTGATGTCTACAGTGTTTCAGAAGATCTGTGTTAACAGGTAAATGACTCAATTCTCAGTGCTATCTAAAATTAACAAAAAATATTTATTAATAATCCACAGAAACAGAATAACAAATGAAGAAGAGCTGGTGGTATTTTCTGAGGGAATGGAGGTGGAGATGACAGGAACAGACCAAAGTTTAGCTTATGAGTGCTGATCAAAACTCACCATTTGAGCTCGTAGATACATTTGAGCCTGGCTGGCACTCAGGGTTGGAGAGGTGCTCCCCAGCAACATAGTCTGTTGGGTAATACTGCTGCTGGTGGTGTTGGAGGTCTGTGAACGGCTTATTATCTGTGCAGGTGTAGGAGAGGTGGAGAGGTTAATCTAAGGAAACAAAAATATTGCTTCTGTCATGGAAATTCATTCATCCTAGGGTCTAAAGCCATAAAGTCTTTGAAAAAAATGGTGAGGGGTAGTTGAAATCTCTGAACTGTAAAGATACAAAAAAATACATTGAGCCAAGCATCACAAAACTGGACTCTGGTAAGGCTGTACATACTCATTCTTAAACTGCAAGCAACTGCTTTGCAGTGAATAATAATAAGCAGTTACAATCATAAAGAATGGTATTGTGTAGTCTGGAAAATATATCTTGCAGAAATACACATTTACAGATTATGTAAGATGAGTTTGCAGTATTTTAAGAAAAATATCTGAATGTTAGTGTTTAAGCATCTTCAAATATTTATGTTGTGTGACTGGACCAATGTCTTCTGCTATGTTTGTTATGAAACCTGATCACAGCCCACATACGGACTTCTGATTCCTCATTCTACATATGCATATTTTTAAATGATCAGAGACTAAAACTTTCTGCATGTTCATATTATATGCACCTCAACAACAGCTCTTCAGCATCCTCTCAAGTGAAAGCTATTGTGGTTTTGATTTGAGTTTGTTGTGGTTTTGTTTTTAACCCTAACCAGTCTAACAGCATTAAGTGCCCAGCTCTTTTTCACCACTTAGTCAAAAGATTTCCTTGAAAAATATCAGCCCAATTATTGTTTAATATCAGACATCTTTAAAGACTTCCTCTCCTAAATTTCATGAACAAATGATTTTACTTTAAACCACTGTAAGCCAAAGCAATGCTATGAGAGCATAAAAAAAAATATACAGTCAAATCACTGAAGCTATGCATTGCAGTCATGAACAGCTTGAGGGCATGATTAATAAGCAGGATGTCTGCAGGACTTAAAAGTCCTACTCAAGATCACTTGAGAACTGTACATAAAGAGACTGTGCAAATTACACATCAGAAAATGCCACTTAAAAAAATACAGCATGAACTGAACACAGAGCTGCTAATAACTGAAACCTGAGCATACGCCTAGAATATGGACAAAGTAATTGAGAGCATATAAAGGATGCATGATACAAGATGATGATCAATAAAATAATGAATACTACAAGCATTTCCTCAGTTTCATACATTTATATGAGCACTGATCTGCATTCTTTAGATTTGGTGCTCTTTAATCACTGACACATAGTGAGGATTTTAATCTATTGTAGTGCCCTGAAGAAAGAAACTAATGTGAAAACTGCAGTAAGAAATCATGTAAGAGGTGAAAGCTCAGGGAGCGAGTCCTGCAGTGGTCTGAACAGTCACTGGTCCTTGTGGAGTGAGCAGCCATCCTCAGCACGAAGAGTGGTCCAAGACTAGGGAAGCCTTCAATTCTGGCATCACACATCAGAATGACTAGCAGACACTGGAAGTGCAGCCAACATTTATTATGCAGTTGGCATCCTTCTATTTAGTGTTTCTGTAATACTAGTGCTAGCCACACAAATTAAAAAAAAAAAAACAAACTACAATCTTTTCTGTTTTTCCAAGCAGCTATAAAATAAGCAGGAGGGGTTGAGAATGGATGGAGGGCTTGGTTCAGTTACGTACCGAGGTCTGCGACATGCTTGACTGCTGAGTGACACTCCCAGTGGGGGAAGTACATTGCCTCCCACCTGACAGGCTTGCCTAAATAGCAAGAATATGTGTCAAATATCAAAAGCAAAAAAGTGTTTGTGATGTTCATATTATTGCGTAAATCACCAGAAACATCCCTCTCTGCTATTACCTTTTCTCTAACAGTAAAAATGGTTTACTCAGTGGAATCACTTTCCAGCAAAGTGCACTGTGCACCACCAAATACTACCTGCAAGGTGCTCAACGCCTTGAATTCTTGGCCAGTTTCAGGCACTTGGATACATGCAGATCAAGATCCGAACAAAGCCTACCAGAGTTACAAGTCTATCAAATTGTTAATGACAGAGATAACTGATCAGCTCACTACCTATGGCGTTCAGAACTGAAAATGGGACACTAAAACCCATCATTACTAAAACTCACATTATTTTTATTATGATTAGAATTCTCTAAAATTAAAAAAAAAACAAACCACAACTTCATAAATGCTGTAAAGAATAAACTCATACTCTAGAATTGTGATTTCTATAGGCACATCTAGAGTCTATAACAGAACACTATGCCAAGCCTTCAGGTATTTACAGGCTGCATTCCAAAATTTCTTAGCCTTCCTCAAATTATTTTCTTTACTCTGTCCCAGTAACTATATAGACACACAAATCCATCACCAAAACAAAGACAAAACAATATATTACTAAGATCTAATGGAGAAGGTATAGAAGAAAAGCCAGGAACATATAAGTCCCAGTTCTGACAAGAATCAGCTATGTCCTGAAGTCTTTCATTCTCTTTTAGCATTTCCATGTGTAAAATCATTACCAACAAGCTATCATCTCTGCAAGACAGTATTCTCAATCCAAGGTCAACTGAGGTCAAAGGAAAGCTTCCCACTGCTTGAGTTTGGGTCTCCCCTAGCATTCACTAACGTTAAAAGCTGTCCTTCTGAAATGGAATGTCATTTACTTCCTATATTCCCACACTCAGAGTTAAATTTTAATGTCACCGTTGCTTATAACACTGCCAGATGTGTAGCACAACATGCTAAGATAACAGATGTTCATTACTTGATTTCACTAAACTACATCACTATTCATGGCTTTCCCCATCAACTTTCAGAGAAAATCATGGGATGAAGGTTGAAGTAGTCTACTTTCAATACTTATTATTGCTTGATGAATTACATGATGCATTATAATGTACGCAATAAAGCATGGAATGGTCGCCTACAGGAGCATCTATAACACTGGACAAAGTCCTCCAAATATTTTGGAGGAAGTAACAATTTAAAACAAAGTCATTAAAATATAACAGTGACTTATTGTGAGGCATTAAGCTCAGGCACTTAAGCTGTTATTATGTTTGACAGTGCTCTAGGATCCTGCTCTAGGAAGTAGCACACCATTCTCTTTCAGCCATCTTCACTCTCACCTGTGGTACAGTTGCCAGACTCTGAAATTGGGTACTGCTTAAGTGCTGCTGCTGCAAAGCAGCAGTCTGCAGCATTAGGTGCTGCTGCTGGGCTGCATACATCTGCTGGAGGTACTGAGCAGCTGAGCTAGGAGGACGATGCAAGGCTTGCTGAATAACCTGTGATGAATCAGTAAGTAAGTAATTACAATTACAAAGCACATGCCATGCTAACATGATGCTCAAGTTTACCTTCACAAAGGGAAAAAAAGAAACAAATGTTTTTCACACCAGTTAACTAAGACAGAACTTGCCCCATCACCTTTCTCAACCAAGTCACAGAACACAGCTGACAAATGCATTTACATTTTCAAGGAAAGCCTCACAATCAACATCACTCATAACACCACACCGAAGCCTCTTTGGTTCTTGTCAGCAAGCCCTACACAATATTCTGCTTTTTGAAAGATCAGGATAAAGTGTAAGAAACTAAGTTATGAAATCCAACAGAATGGACATTACAAAGTTTGAAGAGACCTAATTTAGAGAACAGCAAGAAGGGGGTGCTATCCTTTGGCAAGAAATAGTCTCTGAAAATTTTTGGAAGAAAAAAAGCCAGATATTTAAAGAAGACAGCAGTAAGAAATGGAAAGCTAATCTTGTGTAAAACATTGTTCAATGCCTGTACTTCAGAGCACTGCACAGGACAGGAGAGCGTCTCACAGCCCAGTACCTGGACAGCATGCCTGTCAGAGCCACTGTAGACAGATATCTGTGGGAGCTGTGTCCGGGAAGTGGAGGTGGTAGTGATAGTTGTTGTAGATGCAGAACATGTTGTCGTGTTTGGTTCATTCTCCATAGCTGTGCAGTGTTTGTCCAGCCTGCCAGAATTGAAATACAAGTTATTTTAAAGGCAAAAAAAACCTCAAAACAATCCTAAGCTTCACTAAGGTAGGATGATGGATAATTTTCAAACAGAATAGTTTGTAGCACTGGAGCACTGTCACATGCCTCTTCCCCACAGCACTGAAACTGCTGGATAACCATTCTGTACATTGAGCAAAACAAGTTCTTGGCAAGGAATCACTGGTGCCATGCTCTGTTTGGAAACAGAGGGAAAGGATGTGGAGAAAAACTCCATACAGCAATACCTCACAAAATACAGCCTAGGAAAAAAAATGTTTAGCATCTCTTGACGAATTCCTCTCCAGCCTTATGCAGCTTCCCTCAGTTGCAGAGTACAACCTCTCTCTCAAAATGTCATCTTCAAAGCTGAAATGAGTCATGTATCTCAATATATATGGGGTGCTCTGTTTCTTTTTCACTCTTAATAATAGTATAAAGAGGAAATATTATAGTTGCTGTTTACTGCTATTAAAAGGATTTTAAGCAAACCGGATGGGGAGATGTGTTTCCTTCTCACAGTAAAGAAGGGCTCAGAAAAACAAACATTGCAACAGCTGCAGAGTACTAGAATAAAAGAGCATTGCCAAGTGTTTAACAAATTACCCACTGGATGCTGCACCAACTCATACACTGACAGGAGAACACAGTGCTGCCAGGCTGCCACTGTCACCTCTCAAAATACAACTACTCTGCAAGTAGAGATCTGAACACAGCTCCTGAGTACTTGGAAAAACAAAACTTTAATAGCTATATGGCTATTGATTATCAGATAGCTGGAGCACCTCTCCTATGAGGACAAGTTATAAGAGTTGGGACTCTGCAACGTGGAGAAGAGAAGGCTTTGAGGAGGCCTTTTAATAGCATCTGAAAGGGGCCTATAGGAAGGCTGGGGAGGAACTATTCATAAGGTCTTGTAATGACAGGACAAGGGGTAATGGATTTAAACTGGAAGAGGGGAGATTTAAACTGGATGTTAGAAGGAAGTTCTTTCCAGTGAGGGTGGTGAGACACTGGCACAGGTCGCCCAGAGAGGTTTTACATGCTTCCCCTCCCTGGAGGTGTACAAGGCCAGACTGGATGAGGCCTTGAGCAACCTGTTCTAGTGGGAGGTGTCCCTGCCTATGGTGGGGGGTTGGAACTGGATGATGTTTGAGGTCCCTTCCAACCTAAACCATTCTATGATTCTACCTACCCATGCCCCTCACTGTACTGTAGACTTGCATGTGTTTTGTCAAAGCAAAATCACGGCAATAAAGCATGCTTTAAAAACAGAGATCTCTTCTATTAGAGCTGAAGATAAAAACATGGCTTTGTTAATTTATTACTTCGTGTGCATTACTGATGCCATTTGTCTACCTAAATTAGAGCACAAGTTGGCATACACGGGTTAACCACTTCAGCTGCAATAAAAACAGCATCACTTCTAAAATCACTTTACATTAATTTCACATAATGCTAAGTACCTTGAAAAAAAACTCCTGTCTCCTCCAGAGAACATTAAAAGCATATCAAAATATTTACACCTACAACTTGTCTAGCTAGTTTTAGAGGAGAGTTATGCAACCAGTTAAATTAGCCTAAGAAAACAACATTGGATGTTTTGTTTCCTTCTTTCCCAGTCGCCCTTTAGATGTGGGATGTACCCCCCTCTACCAGCAGATGTTCACCCCATGAGACCTGGCAATCCTCTAGCTGAAAGCACCTCATTTTCAAAAACAGTCTTTGGGGTGTATTAAGAGTGTGCCCAGCAGATCAAGAGAGATTCTCCTTCCCCTCTATTCTGCCCTGGTGAGACCTCATCTTGAATACTACATTCAGTTTTGGGCTCCCCAGTTTAAAAGGGACAGGGATCTGCTGGAGAGGGTCCAGTGGAGGGCTACGAGGATGATTTGGGGACTGGAGCACTGCCTGATGAGAAGAGGCTGAGGGACCTGGGGCTTTTTAGTCTGGAAAAGAGAAGACTGAGAAGGGATCTAATAAATGTTCATAAATATCCGAGGATATTAGGAGTGGGGGGACAGGCTCTTCTCACTTGCTCCTTGGAATAGGACAAGGAGCAATGGATAGAAGCTACAGCACAGGAGGTTCCAGCTCAACACAAGGGGCAACTTCTTGACTGGAAGGGTCCCAGAGCACTGGCACAGGCTCGCCAGAGATGTTGTGGAGTCTCCTTTCCAGGCTTGTCTGGATGTGTTCCTGTGTGACCTGAGCTAGATCGTATAGTCCTGCTCTGGCAGGGGGGTTGGACTCGCTGATCTCCTTGAGTCCCTTCCAACCCCTAGCATCCTGTGACCACCAGAACCATTCCCATAAATACATGTGCAATAAAATCAAGAAAGAGCCTCTAAAGTTTTGTTCAGAGTGGTTTGATGCTGAGCTGCATATCCAGTCCTCCTCCAACACCTCACTCAGAGGCAGTATGTTACTCGCTGGTCCTTCTGCCAGCAGAAACACCCCCCGGCTGGGCACTAACACACCAACAGCGTGCCCCCTCTCGGCTGAAGGAGCAGCCGAGTCATTCAGTACATGACTCTTCTGCCTGCAAGTGAGAACCGCAAAGTTACAACACTGCATAGGCAGAGCCTGCCTGCAGTTACCAAGCAGTCATACATAATTGACAATAATACTTCCAAATTGTTCCCTCAGTACTCAACGATAGCAAAAATAAGCAAAACCCCTAACTTACACCAAAATTAACTTTGTCAAATGTATGAAGACTTTACACTGTTACCCGTGTGCACCTTTAACTCAAAAAAACTCTGTAAATGCAAAATTTCGGAAAATACACTAAATTCTCAACTTCAAACAACTATGATGAGTTTAAGCAAGCTTCAGATAAAATGTGCAACAGAAAACTATCTTGAAAACAAGATTTATTCAAGCAGTAACAGTATAAAACACCACACAACTTCATATTACACTGTGTATTATTCCATTTCATTATCTTTATGATTTTTGGTCAAAGTAAAAAACCTAAAGTACAAAAATATCTGCTGTTCTATGCCAGTAGTATTAAACTACAGTGATGTGAATGCTATTATGCATGTTTTACTAAGTTTGACTTCTGGTTATGTGTCATGGTAATGATGAACACTGTGGACAACCTGCAATCATAACTAGCATATGAAAATAGGTGAGAGGTTGCTTTTTTTTTTAACATCTACTGTTCATTCTTATTCTTTCCACTCACGACCTCCCTAACAACTCCAAGGGTACAAACTGCAGAAAACAAATGAAAGTTTCCTCCAAGTACAACCTCCACGGGCAGGCTCCAATATAAATCTGTTTTCCCTTCATTCCTTACACCACAGGCCAACTCTGCCCTAACCCTTGGGGGTTTGTGGGTTTACTACCGAAAAATTAAATACACAGCCTGTGGAAGTACAACCCACGTCACACCGTGCACACGAACCAGCACGGAGCAACCCACCGCGGGCTGGCCATGGCCCGACGGCCGGGACCGCCGGCGCGTTGAGACAGGGACCCCCGGGGCTGCTCCGCCGGCAGCATCACGGCCCTTCGGCGACCTCTCCTCACCGCAGGCCAGGCCCGACGGGCTGACCACCTTCTCAGGCCGGTGCAACGGGCTGCGGTCCCGCCACAACCAGTAGCCACGCTCCGACCCGCAGCCGCCGTCTGCCCCCCCGCTTCGCCCTCAGCGGCCCCACAGGCGCCAGTCGCCCCCAGGGAGGGAGGGAGGACAGGTGGGCGGGAGGGGAGACACCCGCTCCCGGCGCGGGGCCGGCCAGGGCCGTCACCGGGGCGCTGGTCCCCGCCTACGCGCCCCGCCCAACCGCGGCCTGGCCAGGGCCTGCCGCTGCCGCTTCCCCTCCTCCGCGCGTCCCGCCAGGAGACTCGCCTCGGACAAGCCGCTCACTCCGCTTCCGCCATCTTCTCACCTCCCTCCGGGGGAGGGCCGCGCAGGCGCGCTGGGCGCCGCCGCCGGGCACGTGACCACCTCCAGCGCCATGTTGTGGTCAGTGCGCGGCGGCGTCTGCGGCTTGGGTGTTTTCGTGAAGCCTTCTGGATGGTTGTTGGATCGCAGTGAGGTAGTGACTGTCTTTGCAGTAGCACAGGAAGGTTGTGGTGGAGAGCAGCGGCTTGGCTAGGGTGAAGGGCCTGGCCTTCCTCAGGACCTAGAATGGTCTGTGGTGCTCTGTGTGTAGCTGCACACAGCAGCTACTTCAGTTTTCCTGTGGAAGTGGTAAAGCTGAGCAGTGTGTTACTAGGGCATGTGGCAAATACGCTTATGTCATACTCTAGCACCAGTAGGAAGATGAAGGATGTCATAACATAAGTTAGCAAAGTGGCATAGGGGAGTAAGATACTCATGCAGAAATACTCTTCTAAGATCCAGACGGAAACAGAAAACATGTTGGAAGCCCTGGTGAGTTCAAACACAGCAGAGGTGGAGTGAGTAACTTTATTCAGAGAGAAAACAAACACTGCAGTAAAGTCAGATAGCATGAAAAATATATTTGTGCTTTGTAACCACACCTAAAGTAAACAGCATATAGGTTATCACCAAGATGAGAAAGAGCAAGAGGCATGATTGGGAAGTGCCCATCTCATCTAGCAGCTAGAAACCAAACTTGAAAACCTGAACTCCATGCTGCTCCCATAGACATCCAGATGTAGTGCTGATGGGAGAGTGGAGGGGGGTAGTGCAAGAAGGAATTTAACAGAAGAAAACAAAGGTTCCCTAGTTCTTCAGATTGCCGGAAGCATCCATGTGTTCAGGAAGCTTTGAGTACTGTAAATACCAGTTCACAAAGAAGCTATTAGTGTATTTGTTAAATAGGCAAATGGAAGGAAGTACCACTTGCAGTGATAAGGTGGCTTATGATTAACAGTTCTAATAAAATACTTGTTAACCATCCCACTTCTTCCCCTAGTTAAAAAGCATCCTTACCATTTCTTGACAAATAATCTTAGCACTTGATATATTGCAATTAAAGCTCCACCTGAACCAAATATATTGTCTTGTGGTCACTGCACATTGCATGGATTCTTCAGAATTCTTAAATACTGTAGCTGAGAGCAGTCCTTGTTGCTGTTTGGCTCCATACTGGCTGCTGTAGGGCAGCGTGCTGCTTCTGCAGTGGTTTTGACTTTCATGTGTCAACTCTCAGATGGGCAGTGAGGAGTCACAGGATGAAACTGACTACGCAGGAGCGGTTAGTTGTGCTCGAGACTATTTTTCCAGACGCTCCGACGGCAGTGTGGGGCTTGGTTCTACCTAATAGCCCAGTGAGCCTGGTACGTGGGCTGTGCTTCCACTGCTTATAGACTGAACAGCTGCTCTCCAGAGTACGCTGCAGGCGTTTCTGGCTCTGTAATCCTCAAAAGGAGGACAGGGCTCTTACACCCTTAAAAAGAGGTTACTCCTATTGGTACCTACGTAAAATTACGAATTGCCCTCCCTTGCTCACTCGGTGGAGTCCCGGCTGCAGTGAAGCCGTATAGAAGGAGCCGCTGCCAGGAAGAGGCCAGGCGCCTAGCACTCACAAGTGGCAGTCCGGAGGACCGGCCCGACCACCGCTGAGAGCGGTGTTGCCCGGCAGTCCCAGCATGCCTCGCGGCGGGCCGCACTAAGTGCTGGGGAGAGCACTGTGCGCGGCCCTACTCCGGGCGCGGCGAGGGGAAAAGAGCGGCCACCAGGGTAACTCGTGACCTGCCTGAATGCGAACGGTTTGCCCCAACGGGTTCGCTACCGAGATCCCGGCTGCCTGTATGCCGCCACTTCACCCCCATCCACTTTAGCGTGGAGCGTTCCACTCCGCAGGTGTGCGCTGGAGTCTTGCGGGAAGAGCCCACATTGCGCGGGGGACAGGACACGCGAAGCGTGTCGCCCGCTCTCCCCGGGCGGCAGAGCTGCTGACCGGCCCATCCCGGACCGGCTGCCCCAAGCTGGTGGGCAAGGGTCTGTGCTCCCCTGTCATGCCGTCCTACGCAGCACTGCGCTCTCTCCGTGCCACTTCCCGGTGCTCTCCCCGCCTTCCCGTGGTCCCGCCCGCTCCGGGCTGGCGCCGTGAGGAGGGGGCGGGCCCGCGGCGCGCTTGAGGCAGAGGGGAGCGGTGGGGGTCGTGCAGCTGTTACCCCCTCCCGCTCCCCCAGCCCTCTCGTCGTCTCGCCTAGCCGCGCCTCGGCCGCCAGCCCCTGCAGTGCCGCCCGCCGCGGGAGGGGGATGCCGACGCAGCGAGACAACAGCGGCAACAGTACCATGTCGGCTCCGGGCGGCGGAGGGGGCGGCCTCGGCGGAGACAGCGCCCACCAGGTCCGGGTGAAAGCCTACTACAAGGGGTGAGTAAGGGCACGAAGTACCGGAGGTGGCGGGGATGGAAGGTGCGGCCCAGAAAGGCGATGGGGCGGCGGCTCGCATGAGGAGAAGCTTTCGCCAGAGCCTGGGGCGCAGCGGAGCGGCCCAGTACCTTGAGAGGGGGGCTTGCTCCGCCTCGGGTCAGAGGTGGCTTTCTTTCGGGGCTGGGACGCTGGTGTATTTGGGGCGCTTCCCCTGTAGTGCCGGGATACCGTGTATGAAGACATCCCCGGCTCTCCGCCGGTAATCGCCTTGCCGAGGCTTGCCCGATCTTCGTCCTCCTGCCGTGGCCTCACGGAGGAACCTGAGAGGCCTTCTCTGCCCTGCTCGTTCAACTTACCACGGCCCTCGTTGTTTGTCTTCTGTCAATAATAAAGCCGTATCTCTTCATAACGCTTTATTGGGGGGTCACATGCCAAAATTCGTCCAGCTTTGGTCCTGGTCTCTGCGTGTTAAGTGATACTGAGGTCTAATGGAAGAAGGTGTTTGGGTGAAAATCGATTTAGTCAGTTTTTAGGCGTTCTCAGAGACTGAGAGTCTGAATGCTAACAAAGATGCATCTACTGTCAGGTATGCTTCTGCTGTGGAAAAAAAAGTCTAGAGCAAATGAAAATTTGAATGTTGGTCTAATTCAATGGCTCTATAACAATAGCATAAAACAGAAGTATTATGCTTTGGATTTGCAAACTCCTGTTAAATAGTAACAGTTACAGGATATAACTTTAAAACTTTGAGTGCAGGGGTTGACAGCAGTTCATTGGGCCATTAAGCTTAAGAGGAGGTGATCTAAGCAGGAAAAAATGTAGGTTGCATTTTTGGATTAAGAGTGACCACATGATACTCTCGACAGCTTCTTTTCGGTTATCTATTAAGTGCAGGAGAAGATTCATTAGATTTATAGTATTTACTATCTGGTATCTCAAGCTTTCTTATTTAAGAAGAGGTGTAGAAACCATGCTGAGCATTTGGTCTTTGCAGCAGTATTTTATTTCTGTCTCTCGTGTCTGCTTTGGGTCTTTTCTTAATAGAAGTGCTGTAGTGACTGGCACAATCTGTGACTTTAAAGGATGTGTGAAACTGTCAAAGTAATAGTACATGAAATTCTAAGATCTTTGTTTTACCGTTCCTTTAATCCACCTCTTCTTAAAGAGCTGGAGATGCCTTTGGCTATCAGCTGGCAGAAGTACTCATTTGGTCAGGTGGTGAACTGTTCTGGGTTAAAAGCATTTATTTTTCTTCTGCTGGATCAGTTTTAATCTTGATCATTTCCACATGTAATCACATGAATTCAGCACAGGGAGACTATGGTGCAAGAACAGGTTGTGGGAGTGAGGAAGAAAACTGCTTCTAATTTTGCAGGCAGCGAGATGTTTCTTTTGAGTCTCATCTGTTGAGTTTTTATCTGTTAATGCAATTATCAATTTTAATAAGGACACTGAGTCATGTAGGGTGTTGATTATCCATTGTGAATACCAAAAAACTAATAAAGCTGTATGTCTTAGTCATCTACATAAATTAGTCTCTCCAGTTTCTTACAACAGAAAGTTTCATGCCTACTTCCCGGACTAGAAGTGAGTATTGAAGCAGAATACTTTGCCTGCACTTAGTGTGAAATAACTTGGAGATTAAATGGTGACATCAAAGGCACCATTTTTGCCTTTCATCTAATAAACAGTTTCAAAGTTAGAGCTGAATAGAGGATTTGATGGGAAATAGGAAACGTTTTGTTTTAGTAGAAGCATTTAAGTGTGTCATAGAATTTATTGTGAAAGTTGTGCTGCTAGGACGGTCTTTTCAACTTCCAGGAGGAATTGCTGGTTAAAGAAAAAAGGCAAACAGCACCCCCTGCCCCAACCAAACCAACAAATAAAATAAACCAGCAACCTGGAAGCACATATTTGTTCTTGAAATAGTTGGCAATCTGTTAGTCTGGATACTCACCTAAAGTTGGAGACACTGGGCTTTCCAACTCAGCAAAGAGCCAAACCTGGATCCTCAAAACATCCTTTTGTCTGGCCCAGAGCCTAATGGCTTTTCTTAGCTAAGACAAAGACTTGCTAGAACTCTTTGAAAAATCCTTGTTTCATTCAGCCATGCAGAGCTAGTTATTTATCTTAAATTCATGGAATAATTCAAACAAGGAAAGAAAATTTTCCCCAAATGACCAGGGATCTTGAGAATAAGAGAATGAATTCCTGGAGACTTGGGAATTAGGGCGTTAGGTTGAGTTTATCAGGGTTACCTTCTCTCGAGTAAACCACTCTTATCTTGCTCATTGGGCTGGCTCTTTAAAATGCTGAAAATAATCTTATCTGTTCTAAAGAGTTACTGTAACCTGTGAGGTGCATGTAACAGAGGTTCCTGAGCCAGTTCTTAGGAATTGAATTTATTACATCAAGTGTTTACATACTTTTTTTTTTTGTTGATACATTAACAAAGTGTAACAGCTTCAAACATGTTACACTGAACAGAATCTGTAATTACAACCATTTCAGCTTTCTGATACTATTCGGAATTTGCCTTTTGTCTTGCTGTAGATGCGTTTTGTCAGTTCAGTGCAAAAAGCTATTAAGTGGAAGGCTTGCATTGTAGCGTCGGAAAACTGTTAGGGAGAAGACACTGCTTGTGCTCCAGGAATCCTGTGGAATTAATGCTGTTGATTTCCAAACCACAGTCTTGATGAACCATTCCTCTGTCACGATTGGAGCTACTAGCCCGTGTTCTTTCAGTGCTTGACTTAAATTTTGCCGTTTTAACTGTAGGCTGTAGTGTAGCTTAGACTTTCAGGACAGTTAAAGGCATAGGCTGCCAATGCTTTGCCCACCTTCAGTTCGATTTTGGTCAAATGAAGAATAGTCCTGACAGTTCTCTCATTATATATGTTAATTTTGCTTATTTTCTTAATTTTAATACAGTTACATAATTGGAGGGGGGATGTTCCATTTTAAATTGTAAAAATCAAAATATGCATCCATTAATATTTCCATTAAATTAGTTTCTTAAGAATTTTTGAGTACTCATCCTTTTTTTGATATATTGTTTGTCTTGAGCACTCCCTGATCAATTCTTCAGTTCTTTGTTGAGGATCAAGGTCAGCGTAGGAGAATGTTCACCTTAAGAGGGCTTCAATCTAAGTCTGTAAACAAATTTTTACCCCTTTTTGCTGTTTCAACATTGTTTAAATTTTCTAATGATACTTTTGGTTTTGTTTTTTGGTTTGGGTGGTTTGTTGTGGTTTTTTTTTTTTTTTTTTCCCCCAAGAAAAGCAAAATGCAGGAACGGGCAGCTTGATACCTCAGACTTCCACTGGAGGAAGAGGTGCTTTAAATTGTTTTAAGTGGCAGTGCCTGCACCTCACTGTGCTGAAACAATACTGAAACAGCAGGACTCTCCAGGAGTCTTGTCTGGGTTCCTTTCAATGAGCTATAATTATACATTATCAAAAGCCTTAATGACTGACCCAGGTGTGTAATAAATATGTGGATATGTAGATAATGTGATTATGTATCTGTGTATTTCCACATGCATAATATGTGGTGGCTTTATTAGGGTGCAGGTGGAAAAAGTGAAATCTCTGTTCTTACAGTGGGTTGTTCTTTTTCAGAATATTAAGCTCAGGAATGAAAAATTATTTGTAGCTATTGAACTAACTGCATTTAACTGTTGGCATTAGAGTGGGGTATCTTTTGTTCATGTTGGTCAGTCTGACTGGTTGTGTGTGTGTGTGAGTGTTAGTTAAAGGTTGTTACATTCTTTGGATGATCTGCAAAAGAAAAGGCAGGAGAAAAGCTGTTTGGTCTCAGGAAAGGTGGGGAAGATGGTGATGAGGTTCATGGTCTTCCAGATGCCTTTAAAATCTATTCTGTAATGTTTGTGTTTAGATTCACCATTTGATTTTTCTCAGCCTTTCTATGGTATATCTTCCACTGATTCTTATATTGGCAGGCTATTGATTCAGACAGGTCTTTAATTAGTATGAATAAAACAATCCTTTTTTAATATTTATGGAAGCTGTAAATGACAGTGCTGTACCTGGAACTAATTCAGGACAAGTACTGTCTTGTGTATTTGCGTGTCTTCTACTCACAGACCTATTATAATAGTACTAAAACAAATTCTGAAAACCACCATGCTTCCATGGTAAGAGTTAATTGGCACATCCACATGTGGTGGTGTGGAGGGTGTGCTTGAATCAGATTTTTTTCTCATTCCATCTGTGTATCATGATGAGATAAATGAGGATACACTTTTGAATAGCTTCATAACAGAGAGAGTTTATTAAAAGCAGTGCCTAAGTTTATCTTCATCAGAAGAAAGGGGCTGCTGTCAAGAGTTTTTCTTAGTGAAAGGGCATTTTGTATTTTTTTTTATGCAAGCCAGCAGGTTATGGTTCACATTAACTTCCTCTGTACTTCCTTTGTTCATTAACTTGCTCTACTATGTTTTGTTTAAAATGCCAAATATCTTCTCAGAAGAGTTTAACTTTGTCTTACCTGGAGTGAATACAGCCTTTTCCTAATGAAGACATCATCAATGTGGCCTTTGGTGTGGGAAACAACAAATAATATAATAGTGTGATAATAAAACCACTGACAGTGCTTATACTGCCTGATAACATACGATGACAGTTGTCTGAGTACAAAATGCCAGTGTACAGCTAAAATGGCAAAATAAAGCCTGTAGGAAGACCTGTAACCTTTCTGTTTCTGTTACATGGAGCTGGCTTCAGATGCAGATGTGTTGCTTGTGGAACCTTGTTCATACATACATTTTATTTTGGTTTTATACTGCTATTAGATGGGGTTCTCTAGAAGACCAGTCCGTGTTTGTTATAACAGAGATGGCAAGATTTTCCAAATGTATTTAATAGTCCAGACAAGTCCTGTTAGAGCTCTTAAAGTATTAAAATAAAGAAATTGCTTACATTCTAAATTAATTAAACTCTCCTTTTATTTGAAGGGCAACTATTTTATTACTTGATAGGAAGAGTTTTTTTCAATTGATACCAGGTTTTACTTTATAGATACAGAAAGATTCCTGGGCTGTTCAGTACATCTGAATGTTCTTATTCTTTCTTTCACTGTAGTACAGATAAATTGATTTTAAGTGGACTTGAATTGTCACATTTGAAAACCTGCTGAAGCAATTTTTCAGATTTTCTGCCTTTCCCCCCCTGCCCCCTCAGATTTTACTGGAGCATCAATGATTGCAGTCTGTTGAGTTTGTGGTCTGTCCCCTAATGCTTTCTGCTTGGCAGTAACAGCCATGTAGTCACCACTTTTAACATACCCTCTCCCACTACTGACTTGGTCAATCACAAAATAAACTGCAGTAATTGAAATACCTCTGACTTCTCAGTGCCCTCAGAACTTTTTCTTTAGGAATACAATCCATGATCTGCACTGAAATGTGACTAAGTGAAGTGATAGTAAACTTTAGCACAAAATCAGTGAACCTCCTAAGTAAGCAGTGCCATATTTCCTCCCCTGAAAAACAGGAAATACAGGTTAAGACTTTGCTTCTTGACACAGACTTGTGGGTTTCTCTTTGGGTGATACCTGCCTGTCTGTGACGGTAATGTACTCTGAAATCTGCCTCAGTCTGTAGAGACAAACACTCAAGTTTGAGTCACAGTTTGTGCATTTTGAGAAAGGCTACAAAGGGAGAGCAAACAGTTTTCCATGTAGGGTGGGTACAACCAGGTGTTTCAAACAAAGCCTCATTTGCCCTAGAGTACTGTAGTGTGTCTAAATTTGGAGGTCCAGGTATTGCTTTGTCTTGTGCTTTGTCTTGTGCTTTGTCTCACGTGGAAAGAAGAACAATTCCTCAAGCAATTAATGCAGCAGCTTTTTGACTGCTTTATTCAGCTCATTGAAGAGATGTTATTTCACCATGCTAAGCATTTACTGAAGTCTTTCTCCTGCCTAAACTGATCACACTCATAATGCCAGAAGTAGTTGTTCTTCTGGTGTGCTTGGAAATTGCTGCTTTATTTTATTTGCACTGCTGAACTAAAGGGAGCCTCAGGCAAGGATGTTTATCAGGTATGTTCCCTGCTGTTCCTGAAAATGTTTCAGGTTCAGTGATCACAATATGTTAAGTCACTTTCTTGATACTACTCTACCCACACACAAGATAATACAGACACACACAGTTCCGTCTGGTAGGTATGTTGGTGTGAATTTTGACCAGATATAAACATGGTTTCTTCATTTTAGTTTTTCACCCCACCAAAAACTGCTGGCAGGTGGCATCTACTGAAACAAATCCCAGCTAGTTGGGGCGTTTTTTGGGTAGATAGGGGGCTGTATGATATGTTTGAAGAGTAATGTTATAAATATCCCTCTTTATATTTTTTTCCTTCTCCACCTTCTTCTGAACTGTATCTCTGAAATCTTTGTTTGAAGGGTTGCAAATGAGTCACCTTTTCTCTTTTAAGGTCCAGTGAATACTAAGACAATGGGTCAGCATGTTATGTTAACTTATTTAAAGCATGAAGTTAACTAAATCTTCTGTCTTAATTATAACAGAAATACCCATTCTACATAACAGTAAGGCACTAAAATTTAATTCTACACAACCAAAATGTTTTAAGAAGGTATTAATCTTCTCTAAGCTAATTTTGACTGTGTTTATGTTACCAAACAATGATAAATACTATGCAGGTTTCCTAGTGAATATGGGGAGGTGTTCTAAATACTCAAAGTGCCTTTTAAAAATTACTCCTGATGCCTCTCCACATGACAGGGAAGGAGGACAGAGAGGCATATACTTGAAATTAAAAGTTGCTACTAACAACAAAGTAGCTATTAAAGAGCTATCAAATCCAGCAATACATTATTAATGTCCTTCAAAAAATTTGTACCTGTCACCACTGGTATAATATATCTCATTTCTCTGTGTACTTAATATCTACTGCAAGTCATTTCACATTTAAATCTTAGTTTTTCTTAAGCAAATACCTTGAGGGTTAAATGTCAAGTAATAGGTAATAAGAATCATCATAGAATTACAGAATAGTTTGGGTCAAAAGGGACCTCCAAAGATCATCTAGTCCAGCCCCCTCTGCAGTAAGTAGGGACATCCTCAACTAGATCAGGTTGCCCAGAGCCCTATCAAACCTCACCTTGAATAGGGATGGGGCCCCAATTGCAATGGGCAACCTGTTCGAGTGTTCCACTAACCTCATGGGTAAAGAACTTGTTCCTAATATCCAAAACATGTTCCAACATCCAAAATATCTTGGAGCCTGACTTTGCTGTAAGAAAGGAACTTGCTAATGGGTTACTAATATTACTTTAATATTTCTTACAGGGCTGCAGCAGAGGTAGAGTTTATGTTAGTAGTAAATTGAGGGCATCAATGATGATCAAATGCTACATATTGCAGAAAAATTACTCCAAATTACTTTTTTTCTCTTGATCAGGGACATCATGATAACATATTTTGAACCTTCCATCTCGTTTGAGGGACTGTGCAGTGAAGTTCGAGACATGTGCTCCTTTGACAATGAACAGCTCTTCACCATGAAATGGATTGATGAAGAAGGTAAACTGATGCTTGGTTTTTAGCTTTACCACAAATATTTGATCAATATGCTCATCAGCTGTCTAATTTTCCTTTCCCTTTCGTCTTTTCCTTTTTCTCTGCCTTCATAAGATAAGCTCATAAAACATACTTGATAAGTATGTTTTTTTAGAGATAGTAAATCTGACTCTAAAAATAATGATGTCTGCTGCCTCTGGAAGTGTATCTTAATGGAAATGTTGTTGTCTTGAACAGCTTTGTGTTGAGAGCTGTTGGTTTTTAAACAAATAACAAGAGTGATTATCAAAATACCAATTCAGTGTTAACATGTACTAGCAAGGGAATGGAAAGTATTTCCTTATGTTGCTGAAGAAATGTTTGGCTCATCTTAAGCCTTAAATCTGTGAGATAAACTAGCCTTAAATGACACAAATGACAGTATTTATGTTCCATATCAATACCATTTTAGAGTTGTATGTATAACTAAAACCATTATAAGTAATTGTATCAGCTATTACTCCAGAAACCTAAAATCAACCAATACATAACTATTAAAATATTAGTAGCTTTTCATCAGCATGTAGTAGTAGCAACCTTGGCTGGGAACTCTTGTCACCTCTAGCACTTATGTTATCCCTGTTGCAGTTTAACCTTGGAATTAAAAAATCTAAGGAAAAGTTCTGGGTATGTTCTCCCTTTTCCTTAAAGATTGTCCTGGACACAGATTCAGCCCAGTTGTGAGCTGTAGGTATACCTAAGTGATTGCTTGAAAAGGTTATTTGTAGTTCTTACTTTCTCTGTGATCTCGATGTATTCTACATGTAGATTTTGAGCAACACCAAAGAGATGTCTGCATTATGAAATAGCTGTTGAGTTATTTTAGTATGCTGAGTACTTGATGGAATACATAGAAGGCCATAATGTGCAGTGATTTGTTGGCAGTGGTTAGTATTTGTATGCAGTAATTAACATAAATGGTGCTTATAGAACTGCTTCCTCCCCTTCTCACAGCTTTCCCCATTGAAAACTGGGCGAGTGCCAGTTTATTCACAGCTCAAATCTAAACATGGACCAAAGTTGTTTTTGTTTTGGGGTTTTTTTTGAAGTGCAGTATGGGCAGGTGTATTGGTAGATACTTGTTCTTGGGAATCTCAGCAGGTTTCCCCTCTTCCCTTTTCTCTCTTCCAATTTTTCCTCATCATTCTCAAGTTATCTGTTCCAGGCAGATGTGGTAAAACAAAAATGTTTATGACCAAATTTCAATGAGAATTGACACTCCACTTTGTAGCGAGCTGCCTTTTTTTTTTTTTTTATACCTTGAGAATGATCATAGACTTCTCTCTGAAGAGGGAGTCAACCTTACTGAGAAGTACAGATCTTTTTAATGAAACATTCATGGAAGATTTTGTGCAGCTTCAGTGGTTTACCTGAAGGAACAATTCTGCCTTCATTTCTGCTCTTTAAAAAAGGAATGCTGTGGTTCACCTGCAGTTTCTTCATGTATTCATATAGGATTCCATTTTCCCCAGCAATGAGTTTCATGTCAGCAGAGAAAAAGTTAGCCTGGTGATCAGGAGTTTGTCTAAAAGGAAAAAAACAAATCCCATCTTTGTTGTAATTCTGGAATCTACAGTGCATGGCTTCTTGCCAAGACCTCTGCTTCCTTTTTCCCTCTTTCCACTACTTTTTAGTGTTTTCAGCTGGTATTCTATCTAGACACTCAAGATACGCTTTCTTGGAAAACTCCTGTATCACACTTTCTTCACTAAAACTGATTTTCTCTCTTCAGTAACATGAGGAAATGTGGACTGGCACTTGTTACACCACTACCCATGCTTCTTGTGATATAAAGCAAGATAAGGTGCCTAGGCCATCTCTCCACTACTTCCTGACTAAACTGCTTGATCAGATGTGTGACTAGACTGGGTTTACCTAGTCACTAAGGTTTTTATTTGTCACATACTAAATGTTTTCATAGCTTTTGCAAGTACAGAGCATCATGTATCACTGCTCCTAGTTCACAGAGGTAATGGCATGCCAAGGCAGACCTAGCTGAGTGGAGTTGCTTCAGAAATGCCAAGATGCAACTGGAAAACAGAATTAACTGGATTTGATTTCACACAAACTTCTATTTTATCTGCATGTGATCAGTTCATCTTACCCCTGTCTTCTGAAATGTCATTAGCCTTGTGTTTGTGTTCAGTCTGTTTCATGCTATATAATTCAAAAGTCAGTATTTTCTTATGACAATTAACCCAGTTGACTTTGGCTGTGAAATTCATCCTACTATGAACTCTCTGAAAGGCTGTTTGTACAATCTTCTGTTCCTGGTTTGAAACATATTTTAAGTTCTTCAGAGCTTCCTGTTCTTCTACTAAAAGGAAACACAACTGTTTGCACAGGTGTCAGAAACAAATGAGGACAAACTGGTTTGTGGATTCTCATAGTGAGTCTGAGTTCCTTCTCCTTCCCCTATGCTCTCTGCTGAGTGAGCCTGGGCAGTGGTCAGGCAGCTTGATGTCCAAATAGGTTAATTTTAGTGGGAAGGCAGTATGGTGAAAAACAACAGCTGGCTTCAAAAATTCATTTTGAGGATTATGTCATGCAGAGAAGAATAAAGTGCTGCAAATGTACAGTTAATGTTTACTGCTACTGTGTTAACAGTAGAAAAGTAATGATACATAGGAAAGAAAACATTAACTGGAAAAACTTTTGTATGGTGGTTTTTAGGTCTTTCCCTGCCTGCTAGGTGCATGGTTCTACTGAAAATCCTTAGCAATGCCTATATTAATTTTGATACCTTGTAGTACATACAAACAATTTAAAAAAAAAAGAATAGTTGACAGACTTGGTTTGTTGTTAGCTTTCAAACTATGGTATCAACTCAGCACTCCAACCAGTGAAACTTCCCAGTCCGGCTGAGACATAAATTGTTGTTCCTTTCTCCAGATCAGTTACCCACAATCAGTTTACCACTTACAGGGGTGGAAAGTAGTATTTTGGTTAAAAATATTGTATGATGGTAGACTTGCTATATGGAATTTTGGATAGAAAGAAGCTTGTTCTGCTCATGTGTTGAAGTTAATTTTTTTGTAATGATACTAATCTGCCTCATACACTAAAAAAATGTTTTGTTGCATGGCTTCTCTTTTCAGTCTTCATAGCACTTTACAAACATTGGCAAACACAAGAGGTTCATTAAGATATCAAATGAATCTTGGATGAATCTTGAAAAACTATTAAAGGGCAGTCTGTGTGTCTGAAAGAGTATGAACTGGGGCTAGGATTTAACATCCTTCTCACTCCTGATCCTAAATACAGCAGACCTTTAGCTTCATTTCCCTTGTTCTTCACTCACCTCTGTTCTTAAGTTTTGAACTTACTTATATGCCTTGATGCAATTCAGTGTTTTAATGATTCTGAATTAGCTTCATGGACGTGTCATGGTTTTGAGAAACATGAAGCAGGTATCTACAGAGACCTTAGTGAGTCCTGAACTGTTACATCTGAAACACAGATTTGTTAGAGCAATCCAAGATAGTCCCATTAGAGAAACTTTAAAATACATGCCAAATGCTGCTCCATCAGACGGTCAAGTAAAGGTACACTTGTTTTACTTTAAAAGGGAAAAAAAAACAACCACAAAGTAACCAACCCATACTTTTTTTTTTTTTTCCCCCTCCTGCCTTTGTGTCTTTTCCTTAAATTATTTTACTTCAAATAGTCTGGTGATTGTGAAAGTAGAAGTTAAAAACCAGAAAAATGAGGTGTTTTCACTTGTGTGATTGTTTTCCCCTCCCCTGCCCAGTATCTTGATTGAGGTTTGAGGAAAGACTAGAGGTCTAACTGCTTTTGAACTCCCGGGTTGAAGTCTCAGCAGTGCTGAAACAGCTGCAAAAATAAATTGGCTAGGTCTTTATTAAATCCACAAAATAAAACAGAATCTTAGAAGGATTTCAGGTGCAGAAGAGAACTTGCACCTCCGGTACTAAAGTGATGTGTAATGGTGCTTGTAGCAGTCTAAACCAGTGGTGTTTTGAGATTATAACCTGCTTGCCTCTTGAGAGTATTTAATCTTTTTATTTTCCATGAAAGCACTCAGTATGATTGTATTTTCAGATGCACCCTTTGAACAGCATTAAAAATTAATCCTACCACACTTGAGAATATTGTTGTGGATTGCTACAATAATTATCTTGCAACTGACTGTGACATTCTGTGCCATTCACCAGTTACTAACTGGATTTTTTTGTATTGTTCTATTATCTTTCTACAGGTGATCCATGTACAGTTTCTTCTCAGCTGGAGTTAGAAGAGGCCTTTAGGTTGTATGAATTAAACAAGGATTCAGAGCTTCTAATCCATGGTACAGTGAAATTTACCACATTACTTCTCATATTTGTACCCATGAATAAGTGGAATTTTCACCTTGCATTATCAGTGTCCTTTGCAGTTGTGACATTCTGTCAAGAGGATGCTGAAGTCACACACTTCACTTTGTCAATATTCTTTATTAAATTAAGAGGGACAAAAAGAATTGTCTGTTCGTTTACTAATGAAAGACAGCCCCTGTGTCTTTCATTCATTCAGCTCAAGTACCTTCCTATGCCTACTGCCTGCCTGCAGGCTGGAAGAGAGCTCTAAATTCATGAAGCTTTAAATTCATATTCACAAAATATATAGTACAGTATCCTACACTTTGGTAAGTGCTTTAGGACCGCATCTGTATTAGGAAAAAAAAAGTTGCTTAACTCCATTTGTGATACTAAGTTGGTAAAAAATTTGACTGTTCTAAAATTAAGTACTTTAGACCAATTTTGAACCTAATCATATTGTAGCACTGTTTGATATGTAGCAGTTCAGTGTTTTTATCATGGTTACATACATTTTTGGGTAGCTTCTGCATTATATTTTCGTTACTGTTTGTAAGTTGTTACAGGAAGAGACAGGTTTCAGTTGAACAGATTACAGCGATTCTCTGATTTTCTACTATAAAGAGTGATGATGAATGTGCTACACTACAGTGTCTTAACATGATCCTTTTCTAAAAGGATGCTAAATATCTAGTTCATCATCATCATCTCACTTAGGGGAAAGAGAGCTCTTCAGCTTCCATTCTTTGAGGGAAGAAGAATGCATTCTGTTCCTATATACATTTCAGTGTTTCTAGATGTGTGACTTCACTGTTCTTTTTGATCTGCCCTTTCTGCATTTTTTTAATGCTGGATAAGCTTTGCATAAACCAGGACTACCTCCCCCCACTTATACTTCTCTCTGACAGTTACTGAAGATAAATAAACTGAAAAAAATGGTTAATGTAGACAAGACCATATGGAACTGTTAGAACACTGCAATATAATAAATTTATAGTTAAGACTTCAAAATACCATCTATGATTGCTCAAATGAGAAACCAGAATAATCACTTTTTTTTTTCCTCTAGCTAGCTAATTCCTTTAGCAATAACTTGATTTATTTAGCTTTTTTGCCTTTTTATTTTTTTAAATCTCATGTATATCACTGTTATGCCCAACAAAAGTGATTTGCAGCAGCTTCAAAGAGCATGCCTGCTTTTGCACAAGGTTTTGTTAAACACAGTCTTCGCTGTCTCACTAAAGGGCTGAATGCCTTTCAGAAGTGTTGTGTTTAACCCAAATCCTTATTTTATGTCCAAAATGAATCACAAGTTAATATCTTTCTTGCAGTTTTCCCTTGTGTACCAGAACGGCCTGGCATGCCTTGTCCAGGAGAAGACAGTAAGTAGGCATTTCAGTTAAGAAGTACAGGAAATCAGCAATTCAGATTTCCTGCTTTAGAAGATTTTGATATTCTGTGGTTTGGCATCCTACACATGGGAATGTTAATAATGCACATCTCTACAAATTACTTAAAAGGAATAGAAAGTCTTGCTAAAATTAAATGTTTGTCACTTCTGAATCATTGTTAATGAGCATTTCACATTCTTGTTAACTATTCACGTCACTCTGCTTTCCTTGCTTTTGCTTCTTCTATTGTGACAGTTTTTTATCCTATTTCTGTCTTCTTGGTAGTTGCCAGATTGCTGGCTGAGTAATGTGAACAAAGGCTTGTAACCAGTGGTAACCAATGGTAATGACTTGTTGTCTCACCACTTAGAAATCTGTCTTAATTAGTTTTAAATTGTGGTTGTGTATATCTCTGAAGACCTCCAAGCTATATTAGCTAATGTACTAGGCATTAAAGAGGTAATTTTCCCTCTCTGTTAAAGTTTTATGAGAGCATGTGTATGTTATGCACACACATGCACATCTGTCAGCTCTCTGACACACGTGAACATGCAGGCTTAAAAGTTAACTTTCACAGTACGGGTAATGCTGCTTTTATGGAAAAAAGAGGTTGTAGTCTGAATCAGAAACAGATTTACAACTTGATGTGGTTTTGTATATTCTAGTTTTCAATTTGGGGTCCTCACATGACTCTGGTAGTAAAATAAAAACAAAACAAACAAACAAACAAACAAAAACCCAACAACCCAACAAAACAAGAAGCAGTGGGAGCTGAGGATCTGCAAGCAGCCTTATAAATTACGGCATGCTCCTTAAATTCACCTTCTTTCCTCCTTCCCCACAGCTTCTCTCTAAGCGTAGATAAAGTAGGTGCATAATTTGCACATGAGTGTTTGTGGTGTTTGGGAAGTTCTCCTTTTCTTGGCTCACTTTTAACTCTGGAAAAGCAGAGTTAACTTAGAGTTAGAATCATAGAATGTCAGGGGCTGGAAGGGACCTCGAAAGATCATCTGGTCCAGCACCATGCCAGAGCAGGATCACCTAGAGCAGATCATGCTGCAGCGCATCCAGATGTTTCTTGAATATCTCCAGAGAGGGAGACTTCACAACCTCCCTGGGCAGCTGGTTGCAATGCTCTGTCACCCTCATAGCGGAAAAAATTTCTTCTCAGGTTCACGTGGAACCTCCTATGCCTCAACTTCCACCCAGTGCCCCTTGTCCTGTCACTGGACATAAGCTAGAAGAGACTGGCTCCATCCTCCTGGCACTCACCCTTTATGTATTTATAAACATTAATGAGTCATCCCTTAGTCTCCTCCTCTCCAAGCCAAAAAGTCCCAGCTCCCTCAGTTTCTCCTCATAGGAAGATGTTCAACTCCCTTAATCGTTTTTGTGGCTCAGGATGTTCTACTTCAAATTTCTCCAAAATGAAAAAAGATCATTAAAACATTACTCTGCATTTCTGTAAAGTGCAGGAGTGAAAACTGTACTTTGCAAGTCACTGTGCACAGTGAGAAGATGTTGTAGTTTTGTGTTTCTATTTATATGGATATAATCCTATGTTTTTCCTCTTAGAATCCATTTATCGCCGAGGCGCCCGCCGGTGGCGAAAGCTCTATTGTGCAAATGGTCACACATTCCAAGCCAAACGATTTAACAGGGTGAGACACTTGTTGGGCACTTACAACCACGGTACAGGGCTGTCTTGCTTGTGTAATTAAAATGTCACTGCCTTGAAAAATGATAAGGTAGTTTTATCCTCCATTTTCATTGTTGGTCTATAGTATGTAGACTCCTAGTAACTCTGTAGTTTGAGGAAACTTAATTGATACTGAATTATCAGGAACTTAGAAAAAAAAACAAAATATTTTTTTAGTATAAAAAAATAACTTGGTTGCAATTCACTTTCTGAAGCCATGTTATCAATTATGTAAATGCTCCCTGTGCTCCTTCTTATAATCTTCCCAGAAGGCAAATTTGAACACTGGCAATAGATTACTGAGAGCTGAAAGTCCTTCTTCATTTCTTTAGGTTCTGGGAATAAAAAACTCTGAATTTGCTTATGATGCACAGTTTTGTTTTTTTTTCTTTTAAACTATTAAATAAAAAACTGTTTCTCCAAACAGTCTTCTTGTGATGGGGTCTGATCAACTGAAAATAGCAAACTATTTGTAATATTTTTAAGAAGCAGTGGTCAAATATAATCAACCAAGGACCAAGAAGGCTACCTGCTGTGTTCAGAAAAAGCAACAGCATAAAACAACCCCAAAATATTGGAAAAAGCCACATTCCTGGATAGCTTCAATAATCTGCCATTCTTTTCTAAGCTTAATGTGCTTAATGCTTGAGAATATCTCCACTAAACTTCATCTTGAGCATCTTTCATATCTTTCCCCTCTTCCCCCTCCTTATTTTACCTCTTCTTCGTCAAAGGCTGTCAAGACACCATAGTTTAATCACTTCTCACTTCTGCTTTCATAGACGGCCTATTTTCGTGGATCTTTTGAGTAGTTTTGTAAATGTTCTTCAGTGAGTGGTGATCTTCCCGTTTCCTCCTATTTGGTGGTTTATGTGATGATGCTTTTGCTCTCCTGCCTTCCTCTGTATGAATGTCAGGACTCATCTACACAGACAGATATTGACATAGGTAGCAACTTAGCTTGGTCACAGCAGGCTAATGATTTAGCTGCAATACTTTGAGCTGCAGTGGGCTTCTGCCTCTCTGAGTGCAGAAGAGGCTATTTGTCCTGCGCCTTTCTGTGTAGATGTGTACAACAGGTGCTGCTAACTGTTCAGTTGTAATTTTTGAGCTCCTGTGTATTATATCTGCCTGTTCTTAAAGTTTTCAGAGACTCTTGATATAGTGACAAGTTCAGTAGGGATCTCTGCGACTTCATATCCTATGTCTTTTGTTGTTGAAAATATGGCTGAATAGTTTTTTTTGTTTAGTTTTGCTCTTTAATTGGTTTTGTTGATTTCTCATTCTAGAGAGCTCATTGTGCCATCTGCACTGACCGAATATGGGGCCTGGGTCGCCAAGGATATAAATGCATCAATTGCAAACTTCTTGTTCACAAGAAGTGTCACAAACTTGTCAATATTGAATGCGGCCGTCACACGCTGCAACCAGTAAGTATAACTTAGTGGATTAGAGCAGTAACTGTGAGCAATCAAGTTTAGAAGTAGTTAGGTCATTCTCCTCAGGGATCATTTGTTTTATTTGTTGTCTGTAATGTCTCTCACACTTGGATAGTCTATTACAAAATCCCTTTGCATATCTGCAGGAACCAATAATGCCTATGGATCCATCATCAGTGCATCCAGATAATGTAGAATCAGGTAAATTTTTTTTTTCTTGTTTTTAATTACTTTAAGTTGCTGAAAGAGGAACTTGGAGTTTCAGAATGAAACAGAATAACTTTAAATTTAAAACCCTTCTTTTTCTTTTCACATAACAAGAAAGATAAAGGAGCTTTTTAATGCAAAGTGGGATATAAATACCAAAAAATCTTCAATTTTCCCATATTTTACTAAGTTTATAGGCTAAAAATGAAGATTTTAGGCTATCAGTTACATTTTTCCATCAAGTAAGCTGTGTACTTCAAATGCCTTGGTCAAAGCAAACCCTTAACAAAATTAGAAGGGTTTCTACTGGGTTGGTAGCTAAACAGATTTGTTCCTGTATCAGTCAGAGTGACAGTCCTAACATTTGAATTTGGATATAGACATTAAGTTTGAAAACCAAACCAACCACTGTTCTGCTCTAGATTTCTCTGTATGTGCAGTCAAGATTAATCTGAAAAGATCTCCAGCCATAATTACAGTTTTATATTAGCCATAACTGATAATAATCAGTGGTATTACAAAATAGTGATTCTAATGGCTTAGAAAGGAAAACCAACAAACACAACAGTTTTCAGTACTTTCAGTGGTCACACTTAAATTGGGTATCTCTGATTGATTGAGCTTCTGTGTGTAGAAACTGTAAGGGAAAAGGAAGTGCTGTTGTGTTGCGTTGGTCTAACCATTCTTTTTGCCCCCCTAGTGATTCCATACAATCCTTCAAGTCACGAGAGCTTGGACCATGTTGGTGAAGAAAAAGAGGTGAAGTATCTTGACCATACTAATTGTATTCAGAAATCTTAAAGCCTATGTCTCTCTGTTTCAAGATTTTAGTAAATTAGAATAGAACAGAATAGAATCAGCCAGGTTGGAAGAGTTCTCCAAGATCATCCAGTCCAACCTTCACCCAGCCCTAGCCAGTCACCTAGACCATGGCACTAAGTGCTCCATCCAGTCCTTTCTTGAACACCTCCAGGGACGGTGACTCCACCACCTCCCTGGGCAGCCCATTCTAATGTCAATCACTCTCTCTGTGAAGAACTTCTTCCTGACATCCAGCCTATACCTCCCCTGGCACAACTTGAGACTGTGTCCCCTCATTCTGTTGTTGCTTGCCTGGGAGAAGAGACCAACCCCCACCTCGCTACAACCTCCCTTTAGGTAGTTGTAGACAGCAATGAGGTCACCCCTGAGCCTCCTCTTCTCCAGGCTAGACAATACCAGCTCTCCTCATAGGGCTTGTGCTCCAGGTCCCTTACCAACTTCATTGCCCTTCTCTGGACACATTCCAGTACCTCAATATCTCTCTTCAATTGAGGGGCCCAGAACTGAACACAGTACTCAAGATGTGGCCTGACCAGTGCCAAGTATAGGGGAAGGATAACCTCCCTTGTCCTGCTGGCCACACTATTCATGATACAGGGCAGGATGCCATTGGCTGTCCTGGCCACCTGGGCACACTGCTGGCTCATGTTCAGCCTACGACCTACCAGAACCCCCAGGTCCCTCTCTGCCTGGCTGCTCTCCAGCCACTCTGTCCCCAGCCTGTAGCACTGCCTGGGGTTGTTGTGGCCAAAGTGTAGAACCCTACACTTAGCCTTGTTAAATCTCATCCCATTGGCCTGCCCACCCATCCAGCCTGTCCAGGTCCCTCTGCAGGGCCCTCCTACCCTCCAACAGATCAACACCTGCACCTAACTTAGCATCATCTGCAAACTTACTGGTGATGGTCTCAGTTCCCTCATCCAGATCATCAATAAAGGTAATGAACAGGATGGGGCCCAGCACTGATCCCCAGGGCCCACCACTAGTGACTGGTTGCCAACTGGATGTAGTACCATTCACCACCACTCTCTGGACCCAGACCTCCAGCCAGTTCTTGACCCATTTCAGAGTAGATCTGTCCAAGCTACGAGCTGCCAGATTTGCCACGAGCTTCTTGTGGCAGATGGTGTCAAAAGCTTTGCTGAAGTCCAGGTAGACTACGTCCACAGCCTGCCCTGCATTCACCAGGCAGGTAACCTGATTGTAAAAGGCAAGCAGGTTGGTCAGGCTGGACCTACACTCTCTAAACCCATGCTGGCTGGACCTGATCCCTTGGCCATCTTGTAGGTGCTGTGTGATTGCACTCAAGATGACCTGTTCCATAACCTTGCCTGGCATTGAGGTCAGGCTGACAGGTCTGTAATTTCCTAGTTCCTCCTTCCAGCCCTTCTTGTGGATGGACACCACATTGGCCAACTTCCAGTCCTCAGGGACTTCTCTATAGAGCCAGGACTGTTGATAGATGATAGTGAGCAGCTTGGCCAGCTCATCTGCCAGCTCTCTCAGCACCCTAGGATGGTCCCATGGACTCATGAGGATCCAAGTGCCTCAGCAGATCCCTTACTGATTCCTCTTGGATTACAGGTGGACTATACTGGTCTGTGGTCTCATTTGCCTGTTTGGGAGGCCAGTTGTCCTGAAGACAATCCATCCCACTATTGAAGATTGAGGCTAAGAAGGTGTTGAGTACCTCTGCCTTTTTCCTCCATCTTTTGTTACTATATTTCCCTCCATACCCAGTAAAGAGTGGAGGTTGTCCTTGCCCCTTATTTTGCCATTAATATATTTATAGAAACAATTTTTGTCGCCCTTTACAGCAGTGGCCAGTCTAAATTCTAAGTGGGCTTTTGCCTCTCTAATTTTTTTCCTACAAGACCTAGCAATGTCTTTAAACTCTTCCTGGGATATTTCCCTTTTTTTCCAAAGGTGATATGCCCTCTTTTTTCTCCCTAATTCCTTTAGAAACTCCTTGCTCATCCAGTCTGGTTGTCTCCCCCGTTGGCTTGCCTTCCAGCACATTGGGACAGCCTATTCCTGCCCCTTCAAGAGCTCCTTCTTGAAGCAGGTGCAGCCTTCCTGGACCCCATGGTTTTTAAGGGCTGTTTCCCAAGGAACTTTCCCAGTTAGTTCCTTAAATAAGCGCTTCGGGAGTCCAGTGTGGAGGTTTAGTTGATGCCCCTCCTTGTTTCACCATATATTGAAAACTCTATTATTTCATGGTCCCTGGACCCCAAGGAGCCTCTGACCACCATATCTCCCACCAGCTCTTCTCTATTTGTGAATAGCAGGTCGAGCAGGGCTGCACCCCTGATAGGCTCACATAACAGCTGGGATAGGAAGCTACCCTCTGTGCACTCTAGGAACTTTCTAGACTGCTTCTTCTCTGCAGTGTTAAATTACCAGCAGGTGTCTGGCAAGTGGAAGTCACCCACAAGAACGAGGGCAAGAGATCTTGAGGCAGCCTACAGCTGCTTAAAGATTAATAAATCAACCTCTTCTTCCTGGTTGGGTTGTCTAAACCAGACTCCAACCAGGATGTCTGCCTCGTTGGCCTTCCCCCTAATTCTTACCCACAGGGACTCCACCTGATCATCCTTAATCCCTGATTCCATGATGTCCAGTGCCCCCCTGATATACAGGGCCATTCCTCCCCCCTCTTCTCCCTCGCCTGTCTCTCCTTCAGAGTCTGTAACCATTGATTACAGCACTCCAGTTGTGTGAGTCATCCCACCACGTTTCTGTGATGGTGACAACATTATAGTTTGCCTCTTGCACCAAGGCTTCCAGCTCCTCTTGCTTATTACCCATGCTGCTTGCATTGGTGTACATACACTTCAGCTGGACTTAGCTTGTCCTGACATGGAAACATTTGGGTTGCTCTTTCAGGTGTATGCATGTATAATTAGCAGGTTGTTTTCTTTTGAACCTTGAGTTGAGAAGTGCTTTGGCTTAAAACTGGAGGAGTTTGGAATACTCTATTTGTTTTTCATCTGCCAAGTCTCCTCCTTTCTACTTGCATTCCTTTCCAGGACAGCACAGTTATAAGAATAACAAGTGTTAATTGAGTCCATTGTTTGTATTAATTTTGCCATTCAAAATGCTAACTTTTGCAGCTGTTACAGTTGACAAGCCTGCTTACTAATTCCAAATTCCCTTTATCAAAAGGCAATGAGCATTAGGGAAAGTGGCAAAGCTTCCTCCAGTCTGGGTCTTCAGGATTTTGACTTACTCCGAGTTATAGGAAGAGGCAGTTACGCGAAGGTGCTGCTTGTCCGGCTGAAGAAAACTGAGCGCATTTATGCAATGAAAGTGGTGAAGAAAGAGCTCGTCAATGATGATGAGGTAGGCAAGGTTTTTATCAACAAATCAGAATCTGCCACAAGGCAGGAACCAGGCTTCTGGGTCTGCAACTCGAAAATGTGCAGTTTCTTATACGTACTATTCTACAGAAGGTTCAGGAGACAAATAAACCAATCTTGAGATCTCCACTGACAGACTGCTAAGTCACAGCTACCCTTCTGTGTCAGTGGATACTGTCATGAGCCTCATCTGCCTCTGTCATCAGTGTCTCCTCTTATGTTCATCACTGTCTGCAGCAGTGCTTCTGCAGAGTTCAAGTGAATAAATCTGGCTTGCTTTATTATTTTAGAGCAGTATCCTATCTCCTGGTTTATGGGGCTGGAAAAGAAATGAGTGGTGTCAGATTTTCATATTTTAAAGTTTGATTTAATTTTTTTTGCTTGGTTGTTTTTTGGGATTTTTTTTTTTTTACACAAAAGAGTATTCACCATGTTATTTTAATTGCTTTTAAAATCAGACTTCCATTTTAACAATTTGTCTGTAATTTTTACAGTGATTAGTGGAAATTTGTCAGAAACTGCAGCATTAAACTACTAAACTTCTCTTGTTGCTGAAGATTTCCCTTTGTAGTAGGTTGGGAAATCACCTCCCGAAGTAAAATTTACAGTTCAGATGGCTTGGAAGTAAGATTTAGCTTTGCTTTTGCAGCAAAGCTAAATTTACAAGCATACTTGCACAATGTGTTTACATGTATTTATTTAGGCTATTCTGAATAGACTCAAGTGCTGTCCCAGAGCTTTTGCATTTATTTCTCAGTCTACCATTGATTTTTTCTGCGTTTTTTAATGCTATTATATGTTTGTCTGCACCTGTTTATTTTTATAGATGAGCATGTTTTTTTCATTCCCAAATGTAGTTACACAATGAGGCCCAAAGAACAGGGCACTCAAAATGTGGAGAAAAATGATTATGCTAAATTGTCTTGCTTCACGTGTATATTTAATTTCTTCCAAGTAAAAACGAAAGTGGCAAAGCACTTGAATATCTTTCTGCTACTTGTCATGAGTACTTGAGCTAAGAAGCGCAACAACCCTTGTCTGAATGTCACTTTCCTTAAACAGGATATTGATTGGGTTCAGACTGAGAAACACGTCTTTGAACAGGCTTCAAATCACCCCTTTCTTGTTGGACTACACTCTTGCTTCCAGACAGAAAGCAGGTAAAGGTCATGAGATAATGAGAAGAAGGCTTATTTAAAGCATTAAGTGTTACACAGGTAGCGGCAGACAATGTTCTGTAAATCATTGTAGCATTTTATAAACAAAGGGCCAGATTCATTATCTCAGCTTTTCATATCGGGAAGATTATAAAGAATACAAAGTACTGGTAGGTGAAATGCGTAGGATTCTAGACAGGAAGAGAAGTACAGGTGATGGAAAAAAAGGATGAAGAATATAAGGTTGAAGACAGAACTCCGAATGGGAGGGAAAGAGGTTTTTAGGGAGAGAAAAATCAGAAATATGAAAAATGAGGAAATTCCCCTCAAACTTTCGTGGTCTCCCTGAAGATAACTCTCTGAGCAAGGCTCAGAAAATAGTACCTGAATTTTGAAAAGGAAAACAGAGTAATGGAGAAAAAATTATTTTCCCACATATGTAGGACAAGAGATTGCAGTAGATTAATAAGTAACTACAGTATAAAGGAATACTTTGCAGTATATGTAAAGCATAGTTATTGCTATTTTTTTTCATGTTCAAGCATAGAAATTGATGTGAGTTTATTTTTATAGTCACATACTTACAAAGGCAAGCAGTAGCTGTAATGGATCAGGAATATGGGAAGGGTTAGTAACTTTCCTTTAGCAGTAAAGGAATTAACTAGAGGAACTTTTTTGTGTACTTGATTTGGGAATTTATTCAAAGGGAGGGAAAATGGTGAAATGAAAGAAATGCGAGGAGTTGAATTGACATTGTTGATTAACAGATCTAGAACATCTCACACTTCTTTGAGCCTTGCTTGCACTTATGTTGAACAAACTCCTGCGTGTTTCAGGTTATTCTTTGTTATAGAGTATGTAAATGGAGGAGATCTAATGTTTCATATGCAGAGACAGAGAAAGCTGCCAGAAGAGCATGCCAGGTATGTCTAATTCCATATTGTTTGCATTAGAAAACCATTTGGTTTTCTAACACAGTGCAGAATTGCAGAGATTATGATGATGAGCTAGCAAATCCTCTCCAGATGTTAAGGATTTCAGAAATATGAAACTGCTTCCTCACTAATTCTGCAAGCTACCACATTTTTTTCAAGGAGGGGCTGTAATAGGTATTGTTTGTATTAACATTACCCTGGATGACTCCAGTCCAATTCTATTTTTTTTTCCCCCCACTGGAAAAACACTGCTCTGTTATTTTTTTTTAACTGTCTAATGATATCAATGTGTTTTTCATACAACAACGACTACCAGCTGTCCAGGCAAATGCTGAGTTCTTGGTGCATATGCTTCATCTCATATGGTGAGATGCAAGGGATGATTTCAGCAGACATTAATATTCACTTTTTTTTAAGAAACATTTGTGTGATTATCCACAACTTACCCACTTCTCTGATGAAAAGTAGAATACATGGGACTATAATTTAAAAGTCATCATACTACTAAGACACTGTTACTTGAGTAATTAATTTCTCTTTCTACATTAGGTTTTATTCTGCTGAAATCAGTCTAGCGCTTAACTATTTACATGAACGAGGGATAATCTACAGAGATTTAAAACTGGATAATGTGCTGCTAGATTCTGAAGGGCATATTAAACTCACAGATTATGGCATGTGCAAGGTAAGCTCTAGTTCTTTGCTAACCAGTAAAATCAACAATTAAGAAATTGTCATAAATTAAAAGATTAAAACTGTGGAATGTTAGGGTATTCATTTGTGTGCAGTGCAGACAGGCTGGATATCTATTTCACTTCCACAAAGGAAGAAAAGAAAAAGAAATGCCAAAGTTCACAGACTACATAAGTATATTTTTTTTTTTTATAAAGCTGCTGTATCAGCTTGGCTGGGAGGGTAGGCTGAGATAGCTAAGACAGCTCAACTTCAAAAAGAGCAAGAGGTTGAAATACATCAGTCAGACTTGCTCCCACATGGGTTCTGTGACACTTCCCATTTTCTTCAGAAAATATTTGTCACGGTGAAGACACTGAAGCACAAGTTTGACTTTGCCAGGGAATTGCCATTATGCTGATCTCTTAGAACTGTCTTAAAGCTGCAGTTTTGACTAAGCAATGGAAAACCATAAAATTATACAGATCAGAAGAGGCCTCAGGAGGGCTAATCCACCCTTCTGCTCAAAGCAGAGTAAGCTGTAATGTCAGACCATGTTACTAAGGGCTTTTTTAATTTTGGTCTGAGGAGTCACAAGAACAACACCTATGGGTAACCTCCTGCCATTATGCATTCTGTGCTCTTGCCTGTAAAGCTTGTATCTGCATTGCAGCACCCTGCTCATGTAGGCTCTAGCTTCAGTTATTCCCATTTTCCTGTCACTGGAGATATGGTGGAGCTTACTAGCTAGAATTGTAAAAGTTGACAGCAGTAGGTTTGTGCCATCATCTTGAGACTTTAGATGTGACCTACTTCTAGTTCTTCTGAAACAACTAATTGTTCATATTCATTTACATGTAGATTTAAGTATAGCTTTACCAGAACTCAAGGAATATTTTGAGGACACTTCAGTCAATTTAAAATAACATTTGTAGCAGAGCAGGAGTGTGGTATCTTTGGCTAACTAAAGTATTTTTTCCCCATGTTTTCTAAAAGGAGGGTCTGAGGCCTGGAGACACAACCAGCACATTCTGTGGAACTCCAAACTATATTGCACCTGAAATTCTCCGGGGAGAGGATTATGGTAAATCAGTTTTGTCACTGCTACCATGTAATTTTAATCTCATCTCTTACTGCTTACTTTCTACTGCTAAGCAACTTGAGTATAAATCTCCATTAGACACATGATCAGTCTAAATCAGCATCCTGTCAGCAAAAGTCCTTCAAAAGAAGAACAGAAAACACCACACCAAGCACAGGAGATACTCTGCCTTCTGCATTATTATTGTTGTTATTAGTACTAATAATAATAACTGGTTTTGATACTATTAAGGTTGCAGTCTTGATTTGTATACAGTTTTGGAGCTTTATATTTGGCAGCAGTGACAGTATTACATATAAATGCTACTGCAAAGGGCCTAGATAGCAGATGTCCCTTTCACAAATCTCAGTATTAAAAATTAAATAATCTATGCAATTGCTTGTTCAGGATGTCCACAAAATTCCTGAAGTAAGAAATATAAGAGGGTAAAGAAGGCTTGCGGTGTGTTTCCTGTTCCTTATCCATTCTTCTTAGGCCCCTAGTACTGTGCCAAGCAGATCTTTGAAAACTTTTTGTCTCCATAATACTTTTAAGAAGTTCTATAATTAGTTCCTATGGAAAAAAAAAAATTTAAAATACATATAGAATCATAGAATGGTTTAGATTGGAAGGGACCTCAAAGATCATCCAGTTCCAACCCCCTGCCATAGGCAGGGACACCTCCTACTAGAACAGGTTGCTCAAGGCCTCATCCAATCTGGCCTTGTACACCTCCAGGGAGGGGGAGCATGTAAAACCTCTCTGGGCAACCTGTGCCGGTGTCTTACCACCCTCACTGGAAAGAACTTCCTCCTAGCATCTAGTTTAAATCTTGCCTCTGCCAGTTGAAACCCATTACCCCTCGTCCTGTCATTACAAAACCTTGTCAAGAGTCTCTCCTCAGACTTCCCATAGGCCCCTTTCATATACTGGAAGGCTACCCAAAGCCTTCTCTTACTCAGGCTGCAGAGCCTCAGCTCTTGTAGCCTGTCCTCATAGCAGAGCTGCTTCATCACCTGCTCCCAACAGTTCCATGTCCTTCTTGTGTTGGGGCTCCAGAACTGCACACAGTACTCCAGGTGGGGTCTGAGGAGAGCAGAGCAAAGGGGCAGAATCCCCTTCCTTGCCCTGCTGCCCACACTGCTCTTGCTGCAGCCCAGCTGCACTCATGTTGAGCTTTTCATCAACCGAGACCCCCAGGTCCTTTTCTTCAGGGCTGTTCCCAGCCATTTGCCACCCAGCCTGCATTTGTGCTTGGGATTTTGCTGACCCAGGTGCAGGACCTTACACTTGGCCTTGTTGAATGTCATGAGGTTGGCCTGGGCCCACCTCTCCAGCCTGTCCAGATCCCTGGACCTGTACGTTATATAAAACATATATTTTTTAAAGTCTACCATCTTACTTTAATTAAATGTCTCTTGGACAAACTTTCTGGGCCAATCAGACTGTATCAGTTCCAACCTAGCTACAGGAATCTTTTATTTCCTGTAGCAGTGATAGTGGAACAGATATGCTTAGCTCCATAAATGACTGTCTTGCTAATACTACGAATTGCATACTTCTTCCCTGTACTTATCTCCTGCTGTGAATAATGCACTGTTAATAATGACTAGGCTTAAATATTATCTAAAGCTTTGTTAAGGTCCTGATACCAACCTTCAGGCTTCTCGTATTTCCTTCTCTTTGCGCAGTTGTGCCCATAATGGACCAATTAATGTTCAGAACAGTTGTTGCCTCTCATTTGGTCATACGATCAGAAGGACTGACAGCATTTTCTTTAACAAACTGTACCTTTTTTCTCAAGACATGTATTTTTACTCCTTAAAGTGCTGCTATTTCTCCTCCAAAATATTTCCAGTGGTGGTTTCTCTTCTGAATTCTAGGTTTTAGTGTAGACTGGTGGGCACTCGGTGTCCTTATGTTTGAAATGATGGCAGGTCGGTCACCCTTCGATATTGTTGGGAGTTCTGACAATCCAGATCAGAATACTGAAGACTATCTTTTCCAAGGTAAGTTCTACAGATGTTCCTCATGTTTCCATTTGGCTTTAATTCACCTTTAAAGATGGGAAGGCTGATCTGAACCTTGTTTTCCTGCAGTAATTTTGGAAAAACAGATCCGAATTCCCCGATCCCTCTCTGTTAAAGCTGCAGGTGTACTGAAGAGTTTTCTTAATAAGGTAAGAGCTAGAGAGTACTATTTCAGACTTCTCAAGAGTGGATGGTTTTATTAAAACTTGTTGACTAATTGGTGTTTAGTATACATACTTTAACTGCCATATACCAAAACAGGGTAGAAAAGGTGTGAGTTCAGTGGGACTGAGTGGGACCTGTTCTAGATAGTTGCCTTGAAATATGAAGCTCTAGACTGCCTTTCAAGCTGAAATTTACTCAAGATTTGAAAAAACCCCAAGTGATTAGAAAAATTTACTAGATTTATTTTGTTTCTTAAATAGAAGCTTAGTAAGTCATTCTGAAAACTGCTGATGACTTCATTCAGGGAAATGCAGAGGCAGCATACTCTGACTGTTTGCTGGTGGCTAACTAGCCTGAGAGGCAGAAGTTTCCTTTGTGGACTAATCCAAGTACATGTTGGCCTTTGAGTGTTAGACTTAATGGGGAGAAAAAGGTATAGGAGAAACCTGTATTCTAAGAAAGTAATACAGTCCAAGAACACTGCATCTGTTGCAGCTCCTTGGTAGCGTGTGCATACATATACATGGAGACAGAATTCATTGTCTTGTTTATCAGAAAGCTGCAGTTACTACCTGATTGCCTGGCAGTCAGTCTGCTCAGGGAGGGAAAAAATCAAGTTCACTTCCAACAAGATTTGCTCTGAAACACATAGAACATTTAAACAGGTCTCAATAAAAAAGAAGAAAGACGGCATGGTTGTTTGTATGAAAGTCCAGTAAAGGATTCCATATATGCATGCCTATTTTAGACAATAAATTGAATCTGTTTGGGGGAAAAAAAAAAAGTAATGCTAAAATATTTCTTTAGTGTCTCTTGAAATTCTGGTGTTGCTTTCCTCATGGGCCTTGTGACATTTGTATTTTATTCACACATAGGCCACGGCACCCATTTAGAAATGCTTTCTTCCTTGTGCAGGATCCAAAGGAACGTTTAGGCTGCCATCCTCAAACAGGCTTTGCAGACATCCAGGGACATCCCTTCTTTCGCAACGTTGACTGGGATCTGGTATGTGAGTGCCCACTGGCTGACCTTATTGTCTTTGTACACAGGAAGGGCTTGACAGCTTGTTTTGAGCATGAGAGGTGATGTAAAAACATCAACGTCCTTCCATCATAAACAGAGATCTTGCCATCCTTTGTACAGCAGATTAATAGAATGGTTGTAGAAGGAATACAGAAGAAACTTAATAGTGACTTTCAGCCTTGATTAAAAATAATTCAGTAGATCATAACTCATTCTTGGTGTCACTAAGTGTATTTATTCTTAGATGGAGCAGAAGCAAGTGGTGCCTCCATTTAAACCAAATATATCTGGAGAATTTGGTCTGGATAACTTTGATTCCCAATTCACCAATGAACCTGTGCAGCTCACTCCAGATGATGAGTAAGTAACATTGAATTTCGGAAGCTCTATTAAGTTAGCAAAGGAGGTAAAACTTTATTCAGTAGCTGCAGTTGTAATACAGAGAGTGTACGTAAAGCAGTAAATAACATTTTATTGTGTTAGTTTGGAGAAATTCTGTTATATGTCCTTATGACAGACTTAGTATGGCTGCACTGAGTGTTGTTCTCTGGTCTGATGTAAAAATCAGCTAACAGTGGGGAAAGTTGCTATAAAGAGCCTTACTTAGTTCAGGGAAAGATGAACAAGTGCCATTTTCCCAGAAGTTTTAGTGGTATCACCTGTAATAAATGTGAAGTAAAAAACCTGTTTTGTCAAGTGGTTTATTTTTGCACTACTTTAATCCATGATATTTCTAGACTTTGGATTGTATTTATCTGGCGTGTTCTGAGCAAGCGAAGATAATTTGTTTGACTTGTTGGGTATTCTGAATTGTTAGTAGTTGACTGAGATTACTCTGAGCTAAAATGGATGCTGATGCATTATGGGATTGTGGTTCCTTCTTCCTGAAGGACCCTGATTTGGGATGAGGGAGGCAAGGGCCTTTCTAGTTTGACTCAGCCACTGCTGTTTGCATTTTAGTAAGTTTCTAGCTTTTTGTGTAAAGTTCATGTAGTAGATAAACACTAACAGTGAATATTAAATTACGTCTGAGATCAGATGTCTTTTGTTCCTTTGTAAATACATAAAGTCCAAATAAAGCTTGGAAAAGTTGCTGATGCAGGTGCAGTATCTTATCACATCCTAATGTTTTCAGGTTTTTTTTACAAACTGACTGTTTTGGGAAAGTTTTAAAACTACAAACCTTGCAGATTGCTTTGTGGGGAGAATATGTGCATGGGAGCAGCCCTGCCAGTACTCCCTGGTGGCTTTGTGTTACCACTTCAGCAGCTGGGAAAGAAATAGTGGCAATTGTAAGGATAAAAAGGGACAGAAGAGAGAAGGCAAATGTTGTCAATTGCAGTCTGGTGTACAGGGCTAAATTTTAAGACAAACTCCCAGTTGATATTGTTACCTTTTGAATGTTACTGAGCTAATGCCCTTTTTTCTTTTTTCAATCTTTATAGTGATATTGTGAAGAAGATTGACCAGTCTGAATTTGAAGGCTTTGAATATATAAATCCTCTTTTGATGTCAGCTGAGGAATGTGTCTGAATTCTCCATATCTGGACTGTGCCAATTGTTGCTGTGATTGTTTCTGCATGGATAAACATCTCTTCATTTGGATGCACTTGTAATGGAACATCTTACCCTTGCCACTCAGTGTGAATTACTCACTGATTTTCTTTTTGTTTTGTCATCCCGGACAGTTGTCATGCTTCAGCCTTCGTCTGCAAGATGTAAAACGTTAAACTTTCCAACAGTTTTGCCAAACTTGAATTTTAATATAGAAGTTGGTCTCTGGGGCCTCTGACTGAACAATGGGGCCTGGCTGTATAACTGCCAATACTGCGTTCTGATAAAGGAAAGTTTTTCCTTCTTGCTTTAAGAATACAAATTAGATTTGGAGGATAATAAAATATTGTCCATTTTCCCAGCAAGATTACTTTTGTAGTTCTAAATCTCTTAAGTCTAGGGAAATCAGTTGTTTGATGCTGCTACCCCTCAGACCGAAGTGACAGCAAGGAGAGCAGATTATTGAAGTGAATGGCTGCTTTCAAAGGGTATATTGATCCTATCCAAAAGGAGATGATCGGTTCAATATTGGAATCAATAGACTTTGCTCCAAAGTCCTACACTAGGAACTGAACACTCATACACAGAGTGCCTTTCCAAGCCTGTCCCTGCAGCGAGGGTGGTTCATGGGATAAAGTATCAAATAAATGGAATTCATTTAATACTTAAATTAAAATATGTAATTTAGCAGTAATGGGCAGCTAGTATTGAGGGATGTAGAGCCTCTCACAACTATTTATTGCTTTTACATTTGCTGTCTTAACTGTGTCAGAACTGCACATGTTACAGCCATGGCCTCAGCAAGGGCATTTGTCTCCTTTTTGTTGTTGCTTTTTAACCTGCCATACTGTTGGAAATGCCAGTGGGAAAAGCACACCTAGCTAAAAGTAGGTGCTGTCCACAATAACTCCCTTAACTTCTCCACTTACAGGTGGTGATCGGTAATCACCATCAGACCTTAAATGTTGGTAGTAGACTCCAAGCTAATAGTAAAGTAGTTGGAATAATGGAAGCAACAGTTCAAGTAGGACTTTGGGGAGGTAATAATTCTTACATTTCATGTTAGTGAACAGTATAATACACAGCACAGATGATTCTTATTTTAATGTTTAAGACATAGTTTGGAATGTGTTAGGCAGAAGAAATGCCAAATGTACCCCTTGTTTTTATTTTTAATATTAATTTTGGGAAAAGGGATTAAGAGACGTTGAAGAGAAGATTCATGAGGAAGAGCTGTAAGGCAAGCTAAGCGTTACTGAAAGCAGATCTAAGCATCTGTAAGCACAAATTAGCAAACCTTATCGAAGCTTTGAAGAAGACTTCTGCTTCATCAGTGTTTCTCCTTGAAAAGCCTTGTATGGCAATACTTAACTCCTAGCACAAATCTCCTGGTGTGTAGCTTCTCACGTACATGTTAGCTTCAAGGAGAGAGGCTGCACAAACACACAGTGGTGCCATGGTGTGGTGTTTCATTCCTGTTTTTCTTTGCCACACGAATAGGAAGCTCTGAAGTCCTGGGCTGACTTTTCGGAACTGGGAAGGGATTTGCGAGGCCTTGGTTTGAAGGAAGCACTGAACCTCTATGCAGTTAAAAATCAGATTCCCTTAGACCCTAGCTGTGTATTTTCCTGTGAAAAATACCAGCAGAAGTCTACCTAAAGAGCAGCTCGTAACTGCAGCACGCTTAGTTCACGTCAAGTCAGCTGCTTCCATGCAGCTTCAAAATTGCAGTTGTTTAGCTTCTGATTTCTGCACCCACATGACTCAGTTGAGATGTCAGGACTAACTTCCAAATTTAGTATTGGTTAATTTAAATCAAACAAGACAAGCCTTGTCTCTACAGAGGTGTAATTTCCTATGGATTATTAAGTAAAATGACTTTAGTAAGGAAGGGCATTTCTGTGGTTTATCACAGGAGAGGAACAGAGTAAAATGCTGTGTTTTGTCCTTAAATCAATTTCTTTTTAAATAGAAAGATACTTTTTCTGTTTACATATCATTCTTTACATACTAAGAATATTGCTATGTGGCAAATACCTGAAATTACTGTAAATCCATTTTTTTTAACATTCATTTTTCTCCAAAGTGCCATGACATTAACAGCTTTGGGGTTTTTTAGATCGTTAAGCATATAGCAACTGTCATTATAAATATTCAGAAGGGACATTGGGTGTATCCAGTCCAGTGCAGTGGCTTTGTCTTTCAGAGAAAGTGTCTGCCTCAGAAGCATGATGTATTTATGTGGAGTAACCTCCTTTTTGTATACGAGTTGGATTCTTATGGGTGCTCTGCTCGTTAATATTGTCACTACTGTTCTCCTGTTTCATATGGAATATGGTCCTGAACGTTGTTGTGTAATCATTCCCTTTATTTGTGCACACTTTTTACTTTAAATAAAACATTTCTATTAGGCCTCTGTGTGTTAGCCTCTAAAACAAATACTGTGAAGTGCTGGGTTTTGCATGGCATTGTTGTCTAACCCTTAAATAGCCAAGTCATACAGGAGTGTTGTTCTAATATTGTAAGCTCCTCTAGAAGATAGCACTGGGAGAGAGAATGGCACCCTAAGAAGCACTTTTCTCAGGCTATGTTCCCCATGTGTGTCCTAAACTAGAGGTCCTTCCCGTGTGCTTCACTGGCCTTGTATTCATCATGCCCTATGGAGAAAAAGCATCCTTGTAGGTTCTGTCTTTGGTTCCAGCACCACTGATGAAACAAAAGTAAGTAGTGAGGCTTCAGTCAGCTGTGCAGGTAGAATGAAATATAAAATGCTATTCCTGCTTGCTTGACCAACCTCTTTCAGCTGCAATTTCTAAGACATCTCAGCTGCCAGAGCTGGGGATGTGGAGTTCAGAGCAACACACTCATCTACTGTGCTTACTTCTGCATGATTTCTTTCTTTGTTTCTTCTCCTCCTCCCCCACATTCTCTTAGATTTCTGCCACGGACAGCAAGAGCTCTTACCTTGTACCCTGCTGCAGATGCAATGTTTTAATATCTCTCTTATTTCAGTATCTGTGTATCTGTTTTAAAACAGATTTCCTCTTGGATCGGGCTTGTTATTGAAAGTGTTTTGCAGTCCTAGGCAAGTGCTGCAGATGGCTGCATATCTTAAATGCCTAACCTCCCCCCACGCACACTTCTTGTTTCTCTTCAGTTTAGTGGCCAACTGCTCTCGCCTCAGTCTGAGCAATTGTTTGTATTAAGACACTCTATAAAAGAAATTAATAGTTTGTATTATATATATATATATACTTGATACCTTAACTGTGAAACATGTATCCTGACTTCGTCATGGACAGCAGCTTATGGAAGGAAGGTGTCTGAAACTGCCTACAGCTTATGCTTCCCTGGGAGGAGGCGGGGTGGGGTTGGGGCCCTTTCAGAAAGTGGTGATTTTTATCGTATCTTATGTTTTCTTGAGAAGAGTTCCCATAGGGTTTATTTTAAGACCTTTTTTTCTGCTTAAGATAAAAGGATCTTGGTATTTAATCAGCAATTAAAGGCAGCAAAGCATTGACCTACTGGATCTGTTTGGCTTGTGCAGGAGGTGGGCTTTTAATTATTTTTTTTTTCCACCCAGGCATAAATAGAACCAGAAATCTGTTGTGTCCACATTTGATTTCAAAGCTTGGAGGATGTATCTGAGTGCACATGTCTCCAGTGCTGACTGGTGAGGCATCTAGCTGAGTGACTAAGTTTTGACCATGAATTCAGCCGAGTCATGGCTCAGGTTCTTCATTTGCTGTCGTGGTCTGTACAAAACTGTGTCCAGATTAACTTGTCCTGTCAGATGTGGTGTGTGCTAAAAATCATATCTGTGCTTTGCTTTGCCCAATTACAGATCTTACTGTGTCTCTCGTACCATCTCTTAGCTGTATTGCTTAATCTCTCACAGCAGGTGGTTTCACAAGAGTCTGAAGTATTAAAACTTAACATAAAAAATAGCCACTGAAGTGATTTTTTTTTTCTTTAAAATGCAGAGTTAATATCTCCAAAGAAGAAAATGCACAATTTTAGTTTTCTGTTCAGTGTTTAATTCTACCCTTTATCATCCTTTGAGACTATGCATAGGAGAAGTTTTTCAAACCTCCTTTGTTTATAAGTGCACAGCTTGGACCTTACCCATAGAATGGTTTGAGTTGGAAGAGACTTTTAAAGGTCACTTATTCCAACTTCCCTGCAGTAAGCAGGGACATCTTCAACTAGAGCAGGTTCTTTAGAGCCCTAGACAAGTTCACCTGGAATGATGCCAGAAATGGGGCCTCTGTCACTTCTCTGGGCACCTCTGGGTGACCAAAGTTTCACCACAGTCATTGTTTAAAAAAAAAAAAAAAAAGTTTCTTTGTATCTAATCTAAATCTCTCTTTATAATTTCAAACCATTGCATCTTGTTCTGTCACAACAGGCCCTGCTTAAAAAAATCTGTCCACAGGCTCCTTTAAGCACTGAAAGGCTGCAATGAACTCTCCATGAAGCCTTCTCTTCTCCAGGCTGAACAACTCCCAACTCCCTCAGCCTGTCCTCATAAAACTGTGACTGAAGTTCTTCACACACTTAGCAGTTCAATGAACAAGTTTGTATCTCTGTTAACCACTTCAACTGCAAGATCATTTTATTTTGGCTTAATATGAGACTTGGCACTTCACTTTCTGTGTGGCATTTAAAAGGATTTCTTGATTTTAGTTTGTCTCACTTTCCCTACTCCCCATATGCAAGTGGAAGAGAAATTCAACCCCAGTGACTATTGCAGATGGCCTGCAAGGAATTTAAAGGGGCATTGTGGGAAGGATGGGAGTTAGTTGTTTGGATTTTTTAATAACTAAATTAATTATATTTTTGTAAGTCTGGTTCTGAGTGTGTGCTTCTTGGTGGTATTTCTGAAATAAACAAAAAAATGTATACTCTAGAAGTAGTCACTTGCTTCCTCATGTATATTATATATCTCTTAATGATTGATTGGTTTTATTTTAGTCAAAAAATGAAACTATTATAGTCACTGTTAATTGAAAAGCAAAAATATGATAATGATTTTTTAGAAAAGACAAAAAACTCTCTGCAGGCTGCCAGTGTTAAAGCTAAGGTGTGGAAACCAAGCAGTGAAGGTGCAATTTATGAACTGCATTTTAAGACAACCTTAAATGCTAATTTTGTGAGCTTTGGAAGAGCTTCAGCACCTCTTGAAAATTCAGAGGCATTTACAGTAGAAGACAGATTCTTCCTATGCTCTATCAGTGCAATTTACTGCATCTCACAAAAAGGCCTAACTTGGGTTCTAGTTGCACAGTGTCTTTGGAACAGCTTTTCATGGTCTGCGGCAGAAGTTGTAGGCAGAGTTAACATCTTTTTTTAGACAATCTTCTACCTCCAAACTTTGTCTAACGTTGCCTGATTGCTGTAGCTCTATAGCAACACCATCGTTACAGCACAATAGTTACCAGCACTTGCAACCTGAAACAGAAAATGTGCAGCAGAACTTGAAAAAAAAAAATCCCACTTTAAACAATGCCACCAAATCCCTCAGCTTCCATCAGTAGGTCTAATAAAAGACACGTTATATCTGTCTACATATGCTGCTTTCCTCACATCCATACATCTGTCCAGCTCTGTTGGTACAGACCTTGTATTTTCTTCAGTAAATGTAAGGCAGGCATATGCCATTGTGTGTTTCATTCACTGTTTTTTGAAGAAACTGTTTTTATCAAACTCAAATTCCTGGAGAGTGGAGAAAACAGGAAATGTCCAGACTCTGAACAGTTTTATTATGACTCTATATGTTACAACATCAGTTCCAAAATCTGGTAGGTATAGGAGTCTTGTTTTATTCTGCAGTACTGCTGTTGCTTTTAAGCAAACCTTGTACCTGCTCACTAAGTCGAGTGTTAGTGTTCTTAACAAATGTGTTTACTTTTTCACAAAGCTTTTTGTTGTCCTAACCTCAGACATTGTGGGGGTCACTCTCTTCTCCCAGATAAGAAGTGAAAGCATGAGAAGAAATGGCCTCAAGTTGCACCAGGGGAGGTTTAGCCTGAATATTAGAAAATAATTTCTTCACTGAAAGAGCAGTTTACTATTGGAATGGGCTGGTGGAGTCCCCATCCCTGGATGGATTTTAAAGCTGTGTACATGTGATGCTGAGGGACACAGTGCAGCGGTGCACTTGGCAGTGTTAATGGTTGGACTCACTGAGGTCTTTTCCAACCATAATGATTTTATGATTCTGTGATTTTTTTGCAGAAGAACATAGAATTACAATTTCAATAGATAACTGAGATCACAGACAAATGCACTCCTGTGTTTCTCCCTCATTTTTCTCAGTGTCTCTGCCCTGCACTACCACAGTTCATGTTTTTCTGTAAGGCTAGCAATTGTATTCCAGCAACTGCTTTGCCTCATTTTTTGTTTAACTGTAAAGGAGGACAAATACCAATATTTATAAGATCCTGCTGCAGCATCATTACATGAAGCAATCCTCTTTTCTGTCCAAGACTGGAAACACTACAGAAGCATTTGATGTAGCAGAGTGAGACGATGCTTGCACAGCACTGTGTAATTGTGTTGCTACAGGCTAAGGAATAACATTTATGGGAAGCACCAGGGTACTGCTCCGTGGTGCTGGAATTATTCAAACATGTTTATAATGCTTCCCTGCCTGAGCAGAGCAGACAAGCCTAGATATTAAAGTGTATATCGAGGCAGAATGACCAGTGTTTATTAACCACTGTGTTGCCGGACTGGATAAAGTGCTGTTGGATGCAAAGACAAAGCAAGAGCAGTTCACGGGCCAATCTTTCCTTACATACTCAGATCCTATATGTGGTGAATCTCAAGTAGAGGGCTGTTAGTCCTGATTGTCCTTCAGTACAGGGAATTCGAATAACATAGGAAGCCTGATGGGTTTGTACCTGTATGTTTCAGCTGTGGTTCTGCTGCTCTGGAGGAATTGCTCAGATGAAGTTAGAAAGTAGCAAGGTAAATGTGAGGAAGGGCAAATACCCTCCTCATGATGTGGTTACTAAATACTCCCGGGGAAAGGCTGAGTCAATCTTTAGTGATTTACAATTTAAAAAAAAAAAAAAAGGACGGAAAGAAACCAAATAGATTATTAAAGAGGGAGGGAAGAGAGATTGCATTTCTCCATACTTGTGTTCCTCCCCAGTATTAAATCTTGCTTCCAGATTTTGAGAAGCTTTTATCTCGGCTTTGGCCCATATGGAATGGAAGGGATTTATGCCTTCCCTTCCTTCTCTGCTCTCTCTAGCCTATGAAAAGAGAAGTTATGGTTTTTTTTTCTACAGGCATTGTGATGAAATGTCTGTTTCAAGCAGCTGCAAGAAAGAGCAGACTTAATTTCAAGTAATTTGGAGGTTTACATCCCTCCACCAAATTAAGGCTTTGTTTTGGTACCCCACTGAGGGTGCCCGCCCGAGGGTGCTGCAATATGGCAACATTAAAACAATGATCTTCGTTGCAGCACCTTCCGCTGAACATAAAAATAGGGGTCGTGCTCTATATCAATTTTATTTTCATTCATCTGTTCCTGAATTCTTTAATAATAGAAAAGCCAATTGGTTTACTTTATGTAAAAAAAACAAAAAAACAAACAAAAAAAAAAAAACCCAAACAAAAAAACCCCACAACAACAAATAAACAAAAAACCCAACCAAAACATTATTGTCTTTGCTATCACAGAGTTATCATTAAAAGCCCAGGCACTGCTATTAATACAGTTATTCTAAACCCTAACCTACTACTTAAAGTGCCAGCAATTTATTATGTTTGCAATAAAAAAGCACCACAGGTCCCAAAGATTGCACTTGCTGCTGTGCAAACGTGCAATGAGGTTTTGCAAAACCTGCATACAAAATGATCAGATCAAAACAAGGAGGAAACGTTATAGATGTTGTTGGTAGATATTCTCAACAGATGGGCTCGTTGAAAAGTGAGTTGCAAGGTGGCTGGTGAAGCAGCTTTGAGGTGATTTGCCACTCCATCAGTTAACCCTGGAAGAAATCTGAGTGTGTTGGAGGTGTGGTCAAGGATTAAAGCGCATCGAGCTCCTCCGTCGATCAGCTGCTCAGCAGAGGGGCGATTTTGTTTGCTCCGCGCTAATCCCGGTGCTGCGGTGTTAGCGGATGACACGGAAGGCAGCACGCTGTGGCCAGTGCTGGCCGGTGCTAAGCGGTGCCGGCTGGTTGTACAACCACTCCATTTACATGTGCTACGCTTTTATATTCGCGTTACATAAAAACGCGTAACTGTACGGGACGAAAAGCAGCGGCAAATTGGATTGTGCCTTAACCTCAGCTGTTAAAAAGAAGGCGTAAGCCGAAAAAAAGCTTTGGGCTCTTTGAAAGCAGAAGAAATTTCTAATAAGTAGTACAAGATCTAAGCAGAACTCGAAGAGCGTCTTCTACTTCCAGCAGCAAGCCGAAAACAGGAGCAGCCCTTTATGTGAGCTCTCCACAGAGCTGATGGCACTGCTTCCCAGACAGGCTTTATGACCACCTTCGACACCTTTGCCTACACTTGGCTATCTCCTCTGTACTGCTGCCACACAATAAGCCACACACTGGAAGGAGAGATGTTTCAAACCTTCCTTTGGGGACAAGAACCATCATGCTTATTCACCTCCCAATATCTCCCTGACCCCTAGTAGTGGGGGTATCAGAGCACGGGGAACCTCACTGCATGCTCAGTGCATGCAAGGCACCGTCACTGCAGGAGCGTCATTGAGGAACCCTCACGGGCTGGGCCGTGCTAAGGGACAGTCAGCGAGGGTCATTGAGGACACTCGCCAAAGGGCAGTCACTGAATGCCGTTGAGGGACCCTCACTGAGGTGCACTCCAAATGAGGGGATGTTATTGAAGGATCCTCGCTGAGAGACAGTGACTGACAGCCGCAGCCTCTGACGGACAATCACTGAGGGCCTCTCGCTGCTGGCCGCCGCGCCTCAGGGCAGCGATTCGTCTGACAGCTCCCAGCCAGAGCCGGGGCCTGCTCCCTCTTCTCTGCTCTCCCGTCTTGGCTGCCGCTAGTGCTCCCGCTCAGCTCCTTCTCTCTTTCTGCGGCGGATGCTCTCACCTCTTCACCCCAGCCTGCCTTCTGGCCGTCAGCGCCTAACCACCTCCAGCATCGGCGCCACCCGGGCACTCCCCGCCGCTTCTCTCGGCCCTACACGTCTTTAACGGCGGGGGCAGCGGCAGGGTGGCCTGGGGCTGGTTTTGACCGGGGAGGCGGCGGGAGGACGGGCAGAAAGAACAGTTTATTCTTTCAATTTTAACATGGGTTTTTATCCCCCCTCCCCTTTTCCTGTCGGGGCTGGGGGAGGGTTTCCCGGCGCTGAGGCAGCGGTGGCAGGCGGGGGAGGGGCGGTCGCTCGCCGCCGCTGCCCCAGACAGTG
>VWZI01015737.1:73763-148980 GCA_013396835.1 Psilopogon haemacephalus | reverse complement strand
GTGGGTGCAAGCGGCGGGATGCGGCTTCCCGAACCTTTCCGGGAAGGGGCTGCCGGAGCTTGGTGCCGGTTCCCGGTCGAAGGGGACGGAGGGAAGCTCGTACACCCGGGGTCTGCACGCCGTGGGAGAGCCGCTCCGTGGCGTGTGTCCCCCCCTCCCCGCCCGCCCCCCACCCCCCCGGGNCCGCGACTCGTCGGGCGGCGAATGCAGCGCTTCGGGAGCTGTCTGCTGCTGCTGCCAGCTTCCCCCATCTGGTGGGGCTTGTCATGGGGCTCACGGCTTTGCAGGAGAGCTCTCTGCGCGCTGGCGTTTCGTAATTGATTGAGAAATGTAGCAAACTCACGTTCTAGGGTGGCTTATGGCTGGCCTCTCTGTTTTCACAGGTTATCTGGAGAGACTGACAGAACTCTGTGTTAGCACAAGGCATGAGTCTAGCCGATGGCCTGGATCTTACCTCTGTTGCTAGTAACTCGGGGTGGGAAAATTCTGACAAACGCCAGTGACGTCTGTGCGAAAGGTGACTCTCGAGGGACCGTTTGGTTTTGTTTTTTTTTTTTTTTTCCCGGCGATCTGCACCGGCCCTTAATTTGGGCATTTATTTGCAGACTGCCATAGTAACTCTGTGATGCTGATGGTGAAATCGTAAAAGTTGGCAGCACAATAAAGCAAGCCCTTACGATTGTGTTTGATCTCTGGGAGCTGAAAGCACTGAATAAAATTTTCATACAACTTAAACTCCGCCTTGGATCAGTTGCGTTGAGATCAGTGTTTTTCACACTGAGACCAATTTTTCTAGTTTAGTATTTAAGTAGAGACTTACTTGAAGAGACAATCTGTTTTTTAAAGGAAAAAAAAATCATCAAGGATGGACACTCGCATCAAGGCTTTTTTTTCTTACTAAATTGCTGTATTATGCAAAATAGTGGATAGGGCGTGAAGAAAAGCCTTTTGTACGTATACTGCAGTGGGGTTTTTACCCTAGGAAGTTGAACAAATAACTAAAAGACAATAATTTTATGCTATTGGTTGCAAAATGGTTTGCAGTTTTTACTGTTGGAGGCTCAAAGAGGTAACATTTTACTGAAAAGAGTGCAAGACTTGGTGCACCTGAGGTAATCAAGATCACTGTAAATCTTTTTTTAATTATTATTAACAAGCAGGAAAATGCGTATTCAAGACTGAATTGAAGTTCTGGTGTTTAGCAATGGAGGGCCCACAAATTAACTTCCCCCTAGGTCTAGTCGCGGACCAGAAAAGGAGTGGGATCGGAGAAGATGGGAGTCCACCACTAAAAAAAGCAATGACAGAAATGCATGTAAATAGTAAAGTACGAGTTGTAATAGACAAATTGCCAACAATAAAGAAGGAAAACTTGGATGAATATGATGAAACTCCTGCGGAGGCTGATGGGGAAACTGCCAAGCCAAACAGCGCTTCTCTATCTGAGCCTTTGAATTTAAATCCAGGTTTGAAACACACATTGGCACAGTTCCACCTGAGCAGCCAGAGTTCACTGGGTGGACCAGCAGCTTTTTCGGCTCGTTATTCCCAGGAAAGTATGTCACCCGCTGTCTTCTTGCCTCTTCCATCGCCACAAATACTCTCTGGCCCGCTGCTCATTCCTCCAGACAGCTCCACAGAACTCACCCAGACTCTACTGGAGGGGGAATCGATTTCCTGTTTCAAAGTGGGAGGAGAAAAAAGACTTTGCCTGCCTCAGGTGTTGAATTCGGTTCTCCGTGACTTTTCATTGCAACAGATCAACACGGTGTGCGATGAACTGTATATTTACTGCTCAAGGTGCACTTCTGACCAGCTTCACATTCTGAAGGTTTTGGGAATTCTTCCATTTAACGCTCCGTCCTGTGGGCTAATTACACTGACTGATGCTCAGAGACTATGCAACGCTTTACTACGTCCTCGCACTTTTCCTCAGAACGGCAGTTTTCTCCCTGGTAAGAACACCTTGGCCCAATTGAAAGAGACTGGCAGTGCCTTTGAAGTAGAGCATGAATGCCTGGGCAAGTGCCAGGGGTTGTTTGCACCTCAGTTCTACCTTGCCCCGGATGACCCTTGTATCCAGTGTTTAGAGTGCTACGGAATGTTCTCCCCCCAGACGTTTGTGATGCATTCGCACAGGTCCCCAGACAAGAGGACCTGCCACTGGGGGTTTGAATCAGCCAAGTGGCACTGCTACCTGCATATTAACCAAAAATACTTGGGAACGTCAGAGGAGCGGGAATTGAAGCATCTCTTGGAGGAAATGAAGGAGAAATTCAGCGAGAAAAATCAGAAAAGAACTCGGTCCAAAGTAAGTTCACCTAGTCTTGTAGAACTCGCATCTCTCTCTGCTTGCACATAAATTATTGTTTGGCAAAGGCATTGCTTGTCTTTTGTAAATGGCAGTGCTTGTCAAATCAAGCCCAAGTTAAATCTGTGAGAGAGTTTCACCGTGGGAAGGTATTTCTCAGTAAAAGGTGCAGTAATCTCTTTCCTCTTTGGGCTGCAAGCTTTGGCTTTGTTGGTTCTTGTTCTGTTCTGAAGTATGCAGTCTCTGGAAAATTCAGAGCTGTTGTTGAAATTTTCGTCCTCCCGTTTGACCTTTCAGGATGTTTTTATGCAGTGCGGGTTGCAGCAGCTGAGCAAAGCAGAAAGGAGCTTGAAAATCAAGTATTGCAAATTAATTCTCTGTGTGTTAGTTTTACTCCAGCATACACGGGTGTGGGGTATGGCCACCTGCCTTGCTAACCACCCGTCTTATGACCTTGCATGTAGGGTAATGGTGTCTTGATAAGTGGTTGTTCCGGTGCCCAAAGTCAGCTTGTTCCGCAACTGCTTTCTGTTTAAACCAGTTGTACAGAGAAATATGCCAAAAAGAAAGGGGGTTTTAAGCAGCCCATGTAATGAGCTGTAGGCCGGTATCTTGACAATGGTTAATAATAGCTGTTGGACTTTTTCCTAAAATACTGCTGCAAGTCTGCACTGTCCTTCAAAAATGCAGAGCTTATTTCTCCCTTAGAGAGCTGCTACTTTGAAGAATAAGGCAAGCATCAGATAAATGCTGAATATCATAGATGTTATCATTCTATGAGTGTACATTTTTGGGGGTATCATTTAAACATGAGCAGTTTTCAAATGGTCTCTGCCCCATGACTCCATTTATTTTCAGTGTACTTGGCATTTCTGTGTCTGTCTGATGGCTACGGGTTTGATTGTATATCCATTTTGCCTGTGGTGGATTTCAAACTAGCAGGGAAAGCATTCTGAATGGTTGAGCCCCACAAGGTTTGCTGCAGGTTGATGCCTTTTAGTATAAACTTCTGAAGAGTTTGTACTGCAGAAAGGCTTGCTGTAGTAACAGGTATTTTTACAGTTGTGTCATCTTGTACTAAGGGATTTTAGCAGAAAATTTCTATAAAAGTTGGCAATATGACTGCTTTTCCATGTGCTGAATTACTTGAAGATGCAGGTGAATTCATAGCAAGGAGACTACTTCTCATCAGATCAAGATGTGGAAATCTTTATCCTTGCAGTGCCAGTGCAGTTAAAAAAAACAATCAGTGGAAGTAGCCTTCCATACTCATACCTGTAAATACTGCTTCCCTTTTTACAGTAGCAGATCTCAGGCCACGAGGTCTTTCAGTTTCGTGTGTACAGATGAAAAAAACTCAAACAGCTTCAATTAGCAGTAACAGTGCAAAATACAAAAACTTTCTGAAGTCTGTTGCAGAGCTGTGAAGTTCTGTTTTACAAAGCAGCAGGTGAAATCAGAGTGAGAGAGAAACTGAACACTTGAACAAAGATAAAATGGTGGGGAGGTTTCTTTCTCCTTTTTTTTTTTTTTCTCATGGGTATTTATCTGGGATGTACCAAAGACTTGAAAAGTTTAATGGGGGAGTGTAGGAGCACAGCTTCTGTTTCCTTGTCCTTGAGAACCTTGGACTGCTTCAGTTGACTTTCCCTCAATTCTGTGGTGTGAGAGATATGAGGTACAACATGGAGGCGTTTCTCTTATCTTACACTCCTAGGGAAATCTCTTTGCAGGTTGTTCCGTTTCCTGTTCTGTCACCTTCTTACCACCTTTGCTGAGTCAGTCCTCTGAAGTGCAGATGCATCTTTAAGGTTATCTTGGAGGGCCTAGCAAGAACAGTTGCCCTTGGCCAGGTCTTTGTCCATCTGGTAATAATAAATCACTAATTAAATCCTACAGTCTTTACAGCATCCTAGATCCTGTGCCTTGCCTTTCTCCATAGCATTTCACTCTTGAGTTTATTCACCTCACAGTGCAAATAAGCTTTTGCTTTCTATATTTTCAGAGCAGACAGGGCACTCACAAGGTTAATTTCTTTCTGTTCCCTGTGCTGATAAGAGATTTGTAAGCTGTGTGTTTGATTGTCACCGAGTTTCTCTTTCTGTGAAGTTTCAGACTGCAGTGCAACATCCACCTGCTCTTCATGGAACAACTGTCACTAAATCTGCTGATCCTTGTGCTGTCAGATCCCCCTTCCCTTTGACTTTGCAACAGTTTCTGATAAGCTTTCTGCACTAAAACTTTGTCTTGTCTCTCAGAGCAGTTCCTTGAGTTTGTCACTGTGTGTGGGGATAAGCTTGCAGTAAGGAGAGTTAACATAGCTTCTGTTTTCATAAATCCCATCCTTGCTAAAACTACTGCCTTAGTAATTAGGCTGAGGACACTACTTACCTCATCTTCGTTTTCTTCAAAGGACGGTTTTGTACAACTAGCTTTAGGAGAAAAATAAGACGTTTTTCCTGTGGCACTTTTAACCAGTTTAGGTAGAAGCCATTCAATTTGATGTGGATATGCTGTTTTCATAGAATTATTTAAGAGCATTTCAACTAAACAGATTATCAGGCAATGAAATGTACATGTATAGATTGAAGCAGATGCTTTTATCTCTGCTTTGTAAACCTAGATGATGAGGAAGTAATTGTGTTAGAATAAGGCTTTTTATGTCTGTTTACAACAGCCTTTCATTTACTTTCCTAAGTAAAAATTCAATAGCAAGTCATGCCTTAATTTGTTTGTAGAATGCACATTCATGGGTAGACACTGCAGTTTGTTTCCATTATATAGAATAGATGAGAATGTGAAAATCTGACCTAATGACTTGAAAATACAGATTACCTGATAGGTAATTCCACATGGAAATACATAAATGTTAAAATTGAAGTCCTAAAGCATGGACATGATGTGTTTCAGGAGTTAGAATTGGATTGGTGTGTAGAAGAATGTATGTACATGATTGAAATTATTAGAGCGATCCGAGTAAGGAGAAAAAAAACCTTGGCAATTGTCAGGATGAGGCTGCTTTTCTAGAGATTGTTTGCTGTATTTCAAATCCTTATGACTTAAATGCTTGATTATGAATTTACTACTCTGGAGCTTGGCTTCCTTCCACCCTCCTTTCTTTCTGTACTGGAACTGGAGGGGTAGAGTTAAATTTCAGTTTCAATCTGAGAGCTGAATGGAGTGGCCTGTAAGTTTTGACCAAAATACTGTAGGTGGGATTTGGTCTCCATTATAGTCAGGTGGCTTTTAGTTCTGCAGACCTTGGTACAAGCCATAGGTGTAATTGACTCCTCTCTCCACTGCTAGAGATGAAGTTCTCAACACCTCATTTGGGGGTGTATAAATATAAACTTTTCTGATATTTATCTTGTACACAAGGAATTGTGAAGCTGTTAGAATGCTAGAAGAAGCTTTTGGTGCAGTAGGGTATTTTTTGTTTTGTTTTGGCTTTAGAGGTTTAATTTTTTTTACATTGAGCAGCTTTCCAAAGCTACTGAGTCTGGCTGTAGCAGTGGTAGCTGTATTCTTAACAGCCTGTACGGTGCTATACCGCCTGATTCATGGTTAAAACAGTGTTAGTAACACACCGAAGCTCTGAGTACTGCTGAACTGTGTTTGGGCAGTGTCAGTGCTTTTTCTGTTTCATGCTCAGTCACTGCAGTGAGTGGGCTGGGGGTGGGCAAGAGACTAGTAGAGGTCAAAGAGAAACTGTGCTGTATAACGCCATGATCAGCAATTAAAAATTGGGATAGAAAGGAGGAGAACGGGGTGGGAGGTGGCATCTAAGGTGGACCTCATTCAAAGACTCTGGGCATCGGTGTGCCTGTGGCTGTGTGTGGTAATGAGCAATATTCTTTGCTTCACGTCGTCTCCCCCCCGGCTTTCATTCACCTATTAAACTGTTTTTATCTTAACATAGGAGCTTTCTTGCTTTTGTCCCCGTCCCACTAGTGGGAGTAGTGAGGAAGTAGCTGCATGGGTGCTCAGCTGGTGGCTGAGGTCAACCAGCTGTGCCTTCCCCCAAACCCTGCTTCCCAAGGGTATTTAAATACAGTGAAATTAAGAAACTACTTCTTAGCTGTGAGTCTTGTTTCAGTATATAACAAGACACTTTTCGCTTGAAATGAGTAGCGACTTTGCAGTGGAGCACAGTGTCGCCAATAACTGACTATAAAGTGATGTCTTGAAACATCAGAGTACCAGAATTGCTCTCCCAAGTACAGAATGCATACAGTTTTTTTTAGGATGGTATACTCTGATTTTATTTGTTACTGCACAGGGAATGGAGTTGTCATGTCACTGCAGCAGCTCTGCCTGCTTCCGTAATAAAAAATCGTGGCAGCTGAAGAAATTTGTGTCTCTGCAACACCAGGAGTTGTTCTCTTTTATTCACAGGTTTTACTTTGTAATAAAGTACCTGGCAGGTGCTTACTGTGATGTGGATACTTTATTGCAAAAGGCTCCTACAACCTTTTGGGAATCCTGGTTTCTTTTTTTTTTTGTTTCTCTAAAACATTTTTTTAGCGTGCCTCTGGCCCGGTTCTGGAAACTCAACAGAGCTTTTATATAGGCTTGTAAAGAGATTTCCTTTTAATTTTGTTACTGCTTTGCCTGTAATGGGGAATTGGAGATGGATGAAACTTTAGTGGCTTGCGTCACCGTGCCTCTCTACCAGACACTCCATTTGCCAGCACCCCAGTTTGTCTGCTGTGTATGTATTAATGGCGTAAATGCCATTCCCATAAGGAGAGTAAATAACATGTACACCTCTGCCAGTTACCCATTTATTTTCTTTTCTTCAGGCAGATTCTCAGCAGCAGAGCCTGGAATTACCACAGTGGTATCCAGTTATAAAGCAAGAAGCAGAAACTGATCCTGAACCACCCTCCTTTTTCCATCCCAGGTAAATTAATTTCCTGTATAGAACTATAAATGCTGGTGTGTACAGGTATTTACATGTTTGGGTTGGGTTTTTTTTGCTATTTAATGATAATAAAAATATTAAACATAAGAAAAGTATTTGCAGCCTGAACTCTTAGGAGAGCTCTAAGGGATCACGCAGGAATAATTGAACCCTAACTTTTTATACATTCCCTAGTGTAAGTACTAATTGTAGAATCATAGAATCATAGAATGGTCTAGGTTGGAAGAGACCTCAAAGATCATCCAGTTCCAACCCCCCGCCACAGGCAGGGACACCTCCCACTAGATCAGGACACTCAAGACCTCATCAAGCCTGGCCTTGAACACATCCAGGGAGGGAGCAGCCACAACCTCCCTGGGCAACCTGTTCCAGTGCCTCACCACCCTCACTGTGAAGAATTTCTTCCTAACATCCCGTTCAAATCTCCCCTCCGCCAATTTGAACCCATTCCCCCTTGTTCTGTCATTACAAGACCTTGTGAACAGTCCCTCCCCAGCCCTCCTGTAGGCCCCCCTCAGATACTGGTAGGCTGCTATAAGGTCTCCTCGAAGCCTTCTCTTCTCCAGACTGAAAAGCCCCAACTCTCTCAGCCTGTCCTCGTAGCAGAGGTGCTCCAGCCCTCTGATGAACTTCTTAGAAGTGGGGTTTGGTGCGGACTCCAGCTGTGATCTATGAGTGTTCTTCAGTAGGCAGTACTATTCAAATATAAGTACAATTTCCCTTTTCAAAGTAGAAATGACAGTAGGAAATGTGTGTAGAAAGCTGCACAGGGCCGATTTATCATGAGTGCAACTTAATTTCCTTTCAAAAGAAGTCTTGTAAAAGGTGTTTGGAGGCTTCCTTCCATGCTGGAACGATGGCTGCAGCTGAGTTTTCTGTTGTTGTTTCCTGGTTCAGAAACCAAGTGCATTTCCTTAGCACAGTACATAGCCATCAGCAACAACTAGGGGAACGGTTTTTCTTGACCTGCCTCTTACCCTCATCCTCCTGTGGTTATACATTTACTATATATGGGTGAGATCAGAACAACACACATGCAGCAAGCTACTTCCCATGCAAACATGAATGGTGGAGCTTCCTTGATGGTCTCTCAGTTTGCTGTTTCTGTTGGTGCCTGCCTTCAGAACCAGGAGAAAGGAGTGTGGAAGACAGTGACATGAAATGCAGTGCCCAGTGCCCAGTACCAAGCATTGTGACGCTTGGTATCCTAACACTCTTTTCCCTCTCTACAAGGCAAAAGCTGAGTGAATAGTTTAGGGCAGTACAGAAGGATGCTCTCAGGAGTCCAGGAGCTGTGAAAACTCAAATGAATTGTTCAGCGTATGTGGGAAAGAAGGTCGAGCAGTGGTCTCAGACATGCCCCAGCGCTGTCAATATACAGCTTTGCAGTTTAAAGAGTGAGAGGCTCTCTCCCACTGCACTGATCACTTCTTCCATCCTCCATTGCTAATATAAGGATTATGAAAATGCTAGGGAGTCTGGATTCTGATGGCAGTCTAACTTGACTCTGCATTTAAATGAGGACTTCATGTGATTTTTCTGTATGATTGTTTTAATCAGACATGTTTGGGAAACCCTCTTATTTGATAGCCTCAAAACCTCATCTAGATCATCTACTCAGGAAAGATTAAGTGGATCATGAGAGCTTCCTTTTGCATAGGAAAAATTTGTAAAGGACACGCTTGTTCTTCTTTAAAGCTTTTACAGTTTGAAATCATGTTAAACTTGTTGCTCTCTACCATTTATTATGCTTTGTCTTTCGTTCCTAATTTTGCTGTTCTTCTGCTACAGCTACTACCTTTATATGTGTGACAAAGTGGTGGCCCCAAATGTATCTCTTGCATCACAGTATAAGGATGTTGCAAAACCAGCAGTCAAAGCTTCAGAAGTAATTAAGTCCCCACCTGGATATTCAGAGAAGAAACTCAGTAGTGGAAAGCACAAAAAAGCTGCCTCTTATCCAGAGCTTTCTCTTGAAGAACAGGAAAAAATTGACTTGAAAACTGGTGTGGAGCAGCACAAACGTTTAGGTGAGTAGGGAAAATTATGTTGGGTTTTTGTACCATGTGATAGGCACAAATCCAAGCTGGGTGCATAGTGGGCAGATAGGAGCTCTGAAGAAAGAGGCCTGGATGTATTGATTGATGAGAAGCTCAAAAGGAGACAGCAGTGCACTCGGGCAACCTAGAAGGCAAATCGTATCCTCGGCTGCATCAAGAGGAGTGTCATTAGCAGGTTAAGAGAGGTGATTCTGTCCTTTGCTCTTGTAAGACCCTGCCTTGAATACTGCATCCAGTTCCTGTGTCCCCATCATAAGAAGAACACAGAGCTGCTGAAGCAAGTCCAGAGGAGGGCCACAAGGGTGATCTAAGGGCTGATCTAACCTCTGATGTGAGGACAGACCAAGGGAACTGGGGTTATTCAGCCTAGAAAGGGAAGATTTTGGGGGGACTTTATAGCTGCTGTCCAATACCTGAAAGCATCCTACAGGAAATTTAGAGAGGAACTATTCATAAGGGTGTCTAGAGACAGGACAAGGGGGAATGATTTGAAGCTGAGGGAGCATAGGTTTAGCCTGGATCTTAGGAAGAAGCTCTTTGGTGTGAGGGTGGTGAGACTCGAATGGCTGCCCAGGGAGGTTGTGGATGCCTTCTCTCTGGGGTTGTTCAAGGCCAGGTTGGATGGGGTCTTGAGCAGTTGAGTCTAGTTGAGAGGCATCCCTGCTCAGTAGGGCTCGAATTGGGTGATTTCTAAGGTCTCTTCAACCTAAGGCACTCTATGATGGCGTTGGAAAGCTCAACAGCAAGCTGGCCTTCCATCACGTCAGCTTTCCCAAAAATTCTTTTGACCTTTTTTATAATCTTCAGAATTTCTTCCCATATTTTTCACTCTGGAAGTTTGATTTTCTGTAACTGTTACGTTGTGCTTTGCTTTTCTCTGTGACACAGATCCACCTGTGTCAACTCGTTCTGCAAGAGGTGGGAAGTCTGAGCGTGGTTCTTCCAGAATCACCAGAGACACTAGCCGTGTGGAAGTAGGTAGTGATCTGCAAACCTTGTCCCCCACTCTCATGAAAGACATCAGTTGTGAAGATGACAAGGGAAAGATCATGGAAGAAGTAATGAAAACCTACATCAAACAGCAAGAAAAACTGAATACTATTTTGCGGAGGAAGCAGCAACTGCAAATGGTACAGTGCCAGTCTGAGTGCTTTTCAGTTCTGACACCAGAAAACTGATGGTAGCTTGTTGGGTCTGGAATCAACATCACAGGTTACTTTCATTTAGGAGCACTAAAATACACAGATAATTTTCCCTCCCAGCTTGAATGCAGACACTAAATCTTTAATATTCATTGTGCTCATTAGGTTTGAGCATAATTGGAGTCTTTTGGGTTTGCAGCTACTGTGTTCAAGCAGCACCTTCTTTTGCTTCACTGAAATAAATGAAAACTACTTCTTTCACTTTAGAATGTCTTCCAAACGTTAAATATTTTGACAGATAAAGTTTTAATTCCTCTAAAATCTCTCACTTTTCAGGATTTTAAAGATGCAAACTTTCTAGGGATTACTAGTGTTTTAGAAGTGGTCTCATTTCACTGTCCTATATACAAAAGAAAGTGAGCTTCCTATTTCTGGTTGGTAAGCCCTTTTTTTTTAGGGGGAATCTTAACAGTCTTATTTAATAATGGATGACATTAGGAACTGGTGTTCAGTTGTCATTTTTGTCTCACTTCACTTTCCTGAATTAAGCTAAACACTGTCTTTGTTTCTTATATTCTTATACCAAACATATCAGTTTGTTTAATGTTAAGTTTAAAATCTCTAGGCTCAGATAGGGCCCTTGAGCTGCTCCTTTTAAGTAGTTCTGCTGTTGAAGGTGAAGATTGTAGATAAGCTTAAAAAGACACTAAAAAAAAAATCAAAATGTAAGAACTAAAAAAGAAATCAAACACATTTGTTTTGTTTTCTGCTGATGCACTTCTTGCATCTTCGAAGTATATTTCAGTAAATAAATGCTTCTGCTTTGTGAGGTTCACAGCTGGAAGTTGTGAATGCTTCTGGAAGCTCCAAGTACTTAGGGAATATAAATAATTTCTTTAAAATGAAATGCAGGTACTGAATTACAACCTGTCATTGGTAAGTAGGTAAATACCATTATCAGGATGTTGTTATCAGTAGATGAATGTGCTCCTTTTGACCTCAGTGTTTCCAAGTACACATTTAAATTCAGCTTTTTACTCTTCTGGTCTGAGAACCAAGGTGTATACTGTTGTATTTGTTTCTTGTTTTATTTTTTGACAGGAAGTAGAAATGTTAAGCAACTCCAGAGCTATGAAGGAACTAACTGAAGAGCAGCAAAACTTACAAAAAGAACTTGAATGTTTGCAAACAGAGCATGCTCAAAGAATGGAAGAGTTTTATTTTGAGCAAAGAGACTTGGAGAAGAAACTGGACCAAGTGATGAAGCAGAAGTGTAGCTGTGACTCCAATTTGGAAAAGGACAAAGAAGCTGAATATGCAGCACAGGTGAGAAGGGGAAGCTCCTTTCAAACTGAACCATATTTAGTCTGTTAGGAAATTATGAAGCTGTTGCTCAAGCCACCTTTGGGTTTCATTTTCTCTGTATTGTGATACCACAGGTGAATACAGGCATAGGTCAGAGGGACAGCAGTATTTATTTCCCTGTTTCTTGGCTGATACTGAGGTAGAAAGCAGTTTGTAGAAGCATCTTACTGATGAAATACTAATCTTAAACATAAAGTCTCTTACAGCCTCATTTAAAGCAATTCACATTTTAGATGTAGGCTTACCAGTGTTAGAGTATAAAACATTCTTACTTTAGGGAAATAAAGTCCTCTTTTCCTTCTTTTTTTCATTTAAAAAAAAGAATAATTCCAAATCTCTCAACCAGGTTTTTGTCAGATTAGTAGCATATCTTTCTGTTTCTTGGTGGTAGGACCTGATGAACTCTCCCTACCTTCTGTGCTCTATCAAAGCATTTGCTCAGGAGTCCTTTTGGAAATGAAAATGATATTTTTATCTCTCATTCTGCTCTTCGGTACATATGCCAAAACCTTTTTTTTTTTTTTTTTTTTTAATTCTTCATGTTGGAGGTTGGTTGTGTCATTCCAGTGGGAGAAACATAGTTAATGCCAAAGAGAGCCTTGGAATACCCCTTTTCAAAATGGTTGCAGTTATGGTTAAATTTCTAGTGGTGTGTTTTGTGCCATGTCACAGAAAACCAGCCCTCACAGGATTTTTAAAGTAAACAGAATCTCAAACTTAAGTTCTGTAAAGCTTTGTGGTCGTTTGCTCATAGCTGTGCGTATTTCCTGTTCTTACTGTCTCAAACCAACAAACAGGCAGTACCTGAGAGACAGGTTTTGGTTTGGTTTTTGGGGAGTAGGGCAGAGACTAGCATCGTAAATCCTTCTCATGAATTTAATTTCATGACATCCCACTCCACAGATTTCTAGTCTTTGCTGCCAGAAATAATCCTCTCTGACTAAGGCCTGATTTACTAAACATCTGGTACAAGCCCTATTACTGCAAGTAACAACATGTTCTGTTTTATTAAGATAATCATGTATAGCATGTTTTATATGGCTTGTGCAGCTTACCTTCTTCAGAGGGCAAAACCCATAGATTGGTCCCCAAGGAGACTGCTTGATTGCTTCTTCTGGAGTTAGATATTGGAAACCGAATAAATACATTCCTCGCACAAAGGTTTACTCTGTTATTACCTGTGTGGTAAAGCTATTCACAACATACAATTTGAAGGTTTCTCTTCATTTATCACATCTTAGAACAGATTTTGGATCCTCGGTTCTAAGCAGAAGTACTGTTGTTAAACACAGGTCCTGGCAGCAGGACAGCATTTTAAAGAGCCCTTAATCTGAGGTGGCTTTGAAGCAGTTGCCCAGGCTGCCCCTTCTCTCTGAGAACAGTGGGATGGGAGGGAACCCTCTTTGTATCTTAAGCAAAATGAAGAATTTGGGGTTTTGCAACTTGATTGAACGTCTGGCTTTCTTTCTGGGCCTGTCTGAAGATGTAGTGAGTGTCTTTTCTGCCTTTTTTGACTTCTTTATGGAATTGTCTAATTTAATTGTTGCTTTACCCTGTCAGTCACAGTAGAGCAGCATAACCAGTACTGGAACCTTTCCCTAGAGCTGGAAATCAGAACTCAACCAGAGACCTGCTTATGTACTGTGTGCTACACTGTAAAGGCAGTGGCCATTTTCACAGAATGCTTTAGGTTGAGGAGGGACCTTTAAAGCTTATCTAATCCAATTCCCCTGCACTGAGCAGGGTCATCTTCAACTAGATCAGGTTACTCAGAGTCCCAAACAACCTGACCTGAATGTTTCCAGGGTTGGGGCTTCAACCAGCTCTCTGGGCAACCTGGGCCAGTGTTTCACTACCCTCAGTGTAAAAAAAATTCTTCTTTCTAGCTGAGCCTCTTCTCTTTTAGTTTAAAACCAACACCCTTTCATTATAAAGGCAGTTGAATTTTTGTAATTCAGTGAGGTATTTTTCATAGAAAGGCCTCCCAGTATCCGAAGGAGTCCTACAAGAAAGCTGGTGAGGGACTTTTTAGGATGTTGGGTAGTGGCAGGACCATGGGGAATGGATCCAAGCTAGAGAAGGGTAGATTTAGATTAGACGTTAGGAAGAAGTTCTTCATCATGAGGGTGGTGAGAGACTGGAATGGGTTGCCCAGGGAGGTGATGGAAGCCCCATCCCTGGAAGTTTTTAAAGCCAGCCTGTATGTGGGTGGAAGGTGTCTGTGTCCATGGCAGGGGGGTTGGAACTGGATCATTCTTGAGGTCCCTTCCAACTCTTGACAGCTCCGTGATTCAGTGAAATAACTCCTTACATCAGTGGTAGAGAAGGGAACTGGTTTCCAGTCTCCTCCCTGTTTTAACTGCCTGTAGTACACCTATATGCATTTTTAACAGCAACTTTTTCACACTTGAAAAATTATAGAATGGTTTAGGTTGGAAAGGACCTCAAAGATCATCCAGTTCCAACCCCCTGCCACAGGCAGGGACACCTCCCACTAGAACAGGTTGCTCAAGGCCTCATCCAATCTGGCCTTGTACACCTCCAGGGAGGGGAAGCATGTAAAACCTCTCTGGGCAACCTGTGCCGGTGTCTCACCACCCTCACTGGAAAGAACTTCCTCCTAACATCCCATTTAAATCTCCCCTCTGCAAGTTTAAACCCATTACCCCTCGTCCTGTCATTACAAGAGCTTGTAGGTAGTCCCTCCCCAGCCTTTCTGTAGGCCCCTTTCAGATAGTGGAAGGCTGCTACAAGGTCTCCTCGAAGCTTTCATTTCTCCAGGCTGCAGAGCCCCAACTCTCTCAGCCTGTCCTCATAGCAGACCTGCTCCAGCCCTCTGAGCATCTTTGTGGCCTCTTCTGGATTCTCTCCAACATTTCCATGTCCTTCTAGTGCTGGGGGCTGCAGAACTGCACACAGTACTCCAGGTGGGGTCTGATGAGAGCAGAGTAAAGGGGCAGAATCCCCTCCCTTGCCCTGCTGGCCACAGCTGCCCTTGCTGCAGCCCAGCACACAGTTGCTGTCTGGGCTGCACTCACACTGCAGGCTCATGTTGAGCTTTTCATCACCCCAGACCCCCAGGTCTTTTTCCTCAGGGCTGCTTTCAGCATTAGCCACCCAGCCTGGAGTTGTGCTTGGGATTGCACCGATCCAGGTGCAGGACCTTACACTTGGCCTTGTTGAATGTAATGAGGTTGGCCTGGGGCCCACCTCTCCAACCTGTCCAGGTCCCTCTGGATGGCATCCCTGCCCTCTAGCAAGTTGACTGTGCCACACAGCTTTGGTGTCATCCACAAACTTGCTCAGTGTGTATTCATCTGGTGTTCTCCAGATCTCACTGTAAAGAAGTTTTGATGACGCTTGAACAAGTTTGCATTTTGCTGTTTTAGTTTCTATGTTTAAACACACAAAAAAATAGAGTGGATTCATTTATATTTGAACACACACAAATGCACAGATGGTTTACATTCAAGATTTTCTGAATGTTATTTCTGTTGGTAGTTCTGTTTAATTTATACTAAAAGGTATCAGAAAACAGTCCTGTGGGGTTTGTTTGTTCTACAGATGCATTCAGGCTTTGAAATACAGGAGTAATATTTTGTCAGGTAAGAGAAATGAACCTGGGAAATGAAAAAGTGCCATTTATTCTGGGATTTGTGAAGCATCTGATGCAGACATCGCTATGTTACCTTTCGTTATTGACAAGGCCTGCTGTGGCAGTTCAATTATCTACATTTTAGATGCATTTAAAACTCAGGCTTTCCCATTTTTTTACTTTCATCTGATGTTTGCGCACGTTTGCTTGTTGAGATTGTTTGCTAATGTTGAATTGGGTAGCTGTGGAATTCTTGATAACAGTAGAAGGTTAGCTGATAAATACTGGGGAACTGAAATACTTATGTCTGATGATGGTATCAGTGATGAAGTGAATAGGTGACATTTCCAAAGAAGCTTGCTAAAATATGCTCTGTTTTACAGCTGGCAGAATTGAGACAGCGACTGGATCATGCAGAGGCAGACAGACAAGAGCTTCAGGATGAACTGAGGCAAGAACGAGAGGCAAGGGAGAAGTTAGAGATGATGATAAAGGAATTGAAGCTACAGATCCTGAAGTCATCCAAAAATGGGAAAGGCAAATAGAAACTGGAAGAGGAAGCATGGCTGTGGGCTTCAAACAGGGTGTTTTGGTTTTTAATGAATTGCGAGCAGTTTCTGTGTGATAAGAAGTATTCTCTACAGATTTCCATTTCCCAGCCAAGCCCAGATGAAGATATACATAAATATAAATATCTAGAGGTAGATAGGTAAACATTTTTAGATTTTCCTAACCAATGAAAATCTGCAGTTCTTTGTACTGGTGTTTTTCTCAGACAATGAAAAATACGATTTAGAGTGACCAGTTTCTGTCTATTTCTAATGCATTCTTGAGGACTCTCTACCTTTTGACACTGTCTGTTAAAATATACGTGGTGACCTTTCTTTTGCAATCAATTGCACATCCAGTTATAAAAGTATGTTAAAAGCATTGTGAGTTCTCCAAAGTCAAAAGGAGTTTGGATTTCAGAGAGAATTACACGTTCTCAAACTGGGGAAAGTAAAGGCAGCTTTTTTCATCCCGAAAGTAATACTCCAAATCAGCACAGTGATAGCTGATTGATCATCAGAAATGATTTACCAGTGAGAGTTTTGCCCATAATTTCATTGTGTGAATTCAAGCTGATCTTTCCAGTGCTTTTAACAGCTCATTATCAATCTAAAGAGTTTTAGAGCCAGCATTTTAGCTTGCTTTGCTGGAAGAAGAAAACAATGAGGGGGGTGTTGGTGGTTTTTTGTGGTTTTTTTTTTTGGTAAGTTAAATTTACAGCTATAATAGAGTCTTTGGAAATGAAAAACAATTCATAGATTTTTTTTTTTTTTGTTTTATTCTATATAGTGGATATGAAAGAAATGCTAATAAAAAGGCTTGAAGGTAGGGGTTTTCCTTCTAGAAACCAAGAAAGCTTGACTTAACTGGTTTTCAGTTACAAATGCTTTCAAGAAAAACAATATTTATTGAAAAATATATATTAGTTTCTTTAGCACTCTGGGCCTCCACACCTTGAGCTTCTTGCCAACTTGTGATTTTTTTTTTTTTTCTCTTTCGTGACACAGAACAGGCCTTAACTTCATGTGATGATGATAGCTTAAAAAGAGAAAAAAAAAAATCAACCCCTGAGATATGGCACTTTGAAAATCATTTTGATAGTCTCTTGTTTTTGAGTGGCATGGTAATGTTACCATGAGTTAAGAAATAACAGCATGTTTGTGAAGCTATAACATTTGAAAATGTGTAATTGTACAGAATTGCTGTTTTTATGTATATATGATGTTTGAGTACTTCAGAAGTCTGGTTCCTAGTGGATTAACTGCATGATTACAAAGTTGGATGAAGAAATACTTTTTGCACTTCTCTCCAAAAGATTTGATACGGCGGGCAGATGGTAGCTGGTGATGATGTCAGTGACTAGGAATATTTTAGTAGTTCTAGGATTTCACCACGTAATTTTAACCTGCCCTTTTTAGCTTCTGGTTTTGAGGTACTTAGGTTTATATTTCTCTTAATAGTTAGTTTGGGATTAAACCACTGGTAAAAATCTACTTAATTATTGTTTTTTTCCTAAATTAGGATAATTGAAAGCTATTGAGCTCTCTTTTTGTTGTTGTTTTCCTTTTCGTGGTAAACCATGCCTGACTAGCACAGAGAAAGATAAAATTGCACATACCTTCTAAATTGCCTGAGAAATGAGGTGGTAAATTAAAAGGAATCACGGGGTGATTCTTTTCTAGCTGTGGACAATTTTGTTTATGAACTCTGTGTCATATTTACATTGACAATTAAAGCAGGTTAGGTGAGGAGTAAAAAAGGAATTTTCTTTGGTCGGTGTTGATTGGAAAAGAACTGAAATGACATTTTCCCCATTGACTCCCATTTCCTGTTTTGCTTTTAAAAAGCAAATGAAAAGGAAGAAGCCTGTCTTTGCAGCATGGGTTGGAAGGAAAGGTGCTGGCTAAAAAATTACTGTGCTGGTGTAAGTGCCGCTTGCTCGAAAAACACAAGAAGTGTTTTATTGTAGCAACCTCCAAAAGTAGGGAAAGCAGGCAAGAGTGATGAACAAAGTCTGATTATTAAGGAATGGAGCTCAGAGTAACCCAGCTTGATTGGCAGAACCTCTGTTGGCTGGCTAGATGGGCCAGTAAGGAAAAGCCATCCTGGTAAACTGAAAGTTTCATCCAGGTGTCGCTAAAGGATCAAAAGATAACCTTTCCAGTTGCTTTTCAGTGTCAGTACTTTGAACCAGACTCATTTGGGTGTTGGTGTAGGTAAGGCCATACAGACATCTTCGATACGGCTGCAGTAACTGATTTGCCACAGTATTTATAGCTTAGCTGTTGAATGTATGGAATCCTGATGGGATTATTATACTAGAATACTGTATATTCCGTTTCCATTCAGCTCTTGTCTGTCTGCTCACATTTCCCTTCTTGCCACCAGCTGATCTTCAGCAGTGGAGTACTGTACAGCTTCAGCCTGTGCTTTGGCCACCTCAACCAGCTGCCAACCAGCTTTTAAAATGCTGCTGGCTGGAGTTTGTACTAACATTTTCCCTGCTGCAAGAATTCCAGCAGCTACACGAAGTTGTAGCAATTCCAGCTCTTCCTCATTTTAACACGTGGCTGAAAAAGAAATGATAGAACATTTATTAAAATGACTTTAAAAGTAGCTTTGTAAATATTCCATTTAGTTAACTTGAATTTAGAATGCATTTTAAATTATTGTAACCCTCTTAAAAATTATTACCTATTGCTTTCAGGCTCTTTACATAACCTAATTTTCATATGTGTAGACTTAATTTTATACTGATTTTAAGTAATAATGTATACATAAATGTGCCATAGATTTTTGTGTGCTCACAGTCTTTGAAAGATAGTTTTTTAGTGAGCTGTAAATAGTACTGTATAAGTTCTAGAACAAATACATGTTGGCCTTTTTTTCCACTACCTTATACTAGTCACAATGGTTTATTATACAGCCTACTGTAGGAACTTGGAATGCACACTTAGGGGCTCTCAGTTATGTCCACACTTAATAGTAGAAACCAACTCTGTCATTAGATCCTCACTTTTAGTCACAGCATGCTCATTTCATGTATTATTATTTGCTGATCTTTCAGGCAGGAAGTAATTTTCCTAGGTAGTTGTGATCCTGTAGGAAGAAAAAAAAAAAGTCCTAAACTTGTCCATCATTTTTAGAAGTTGCATTATTAAACACCCAGACCAAGATCAGAGTTGCCTAGTGCACCTACTGGAACAAAGTAAGCAGGATTCAAGTTGCATATTTAATTTTATCCTTTTTTTTTGTTTTTGTTTTTGTTTTTGTTTTAGATAAAAGAGACCTTACCCATGCTTTGTGTAATCAAGAACAAATTAGAAGAGCTTAGAGAGTGAAACTCCTGTCATTTTGGCAGCCTGAAAGCTCTCTTTTTTTCCCCCAGCGTGGCCCTGTTACCCCTAGATGAAAGAGATTTTAACCTTAATCTCCAAATTTAAATCTGTTGTTTAGTTTCTGTAAAGCATATGTTTAGCTTGAGGAGGTAGGTAAATGTAGTTATGTTTCACATTCTGAAACTAATTTTATTCTATATTTAATATATTGATAGCTTAGCTGTAAATTCATTTGTATATATTAAAGGCATAAAGCAGTTAGTGAGGCAGACCTGTCTAGTGGGAGGTGTCCCTGCCTATGGCAGGGGGTTGGAACTAAATGATCTTTGAGGTCCCTTCCAACCTAAACCATTCTATGATTCTAAGTAGGAAAAGTTGAGTGGGAGCATAAAGCTACTGGTGGACTGGAAAAATGAAACAAAACGACAAAGTCTTGGCCCATATTTTAGAAGTCACAATGTTTTATTCATACATCCTTGTTTTCTGTTGGGGGAGGGGATAGCTAGAATGTGTTATGAAATTTTTGGGAACCTTTCCTAGCATTAGTCATGAGGTTGGCCTTGAAATGCTGTCAGGGTCAGCTTCCTAGAATTCACTTGTTTGTAGAGCATATATTTTGATTGTCAGTAAAGATAACAACTTTGTATTTTTTCTGCACTTAATTCATGTAATTAATCCACACAGCAGAGTTTTCTGTGGAGTGAAGTCGACAGAAGATGTAACTACACCTACCTGTTAACCTGTGCTCGAAATATTTCACTAACTCTATTCAGGCTGTCAGTAGGAAAGCTGCAAATTTCACTTTTCTCTTTGCTCATTGCGTTGGTACTAGTACTTCACCAGTTTTCATTAGGGACCTTGTGGAATTTTCTTTATTGCACATTTCTATTTCAAGAAGACATCCATTTTACTTTTTTTTTTGTTTGCTTTGTTTTGGTGGCAGCTCACAAACTGCACAACCCTTTTGTAGCCTGTCACCAGTCCTTAGAAAATGGGTTTCTTTCGGGGTTAGTGATTCAGTTGGAAATTGAAAAAAATAATTTTAACCGTTTGTATCAAGCATAGCAACGAAGTGGTAGAAAATTTCGCTTTCTGCAAATTGGGTTAAATGTAAGAATATAAATTGAATTTACTACTTTTTTTCCCTTTTCTTCGCATCTAGATACCTCACTGAAAGAAAAGCACAGCTATACTGTATTGAAACTAATTCTAGAAAACAACAAAAAGTTGGTCTGAAGTATTTTGTTGCCTTCGTGTTGCTCTCTGTGATTGACAAAACCTGGTTTTGTTGTTTTCACACTCAGCTCGCTAAAGCATTCATTGACATTGATGTGCCAGTACAGTTTTCTCAAATGACAGAAAGTGGCTGTAAAAGAGCAGAGCTTGTGTTTAGCTCAAGGCAACAGGTTGACTGACCATTCGGAAACAGGACTAGAAGCCTGTGGAAGAAAAAACAAAAAATTGTAATGATCAATGCATTCACCAGTTTTTAATACTTTGCCAATGATGTACAGTCTGATTGTTCACATTGCTGTGGTTGCATTACATGACACACAAAACTGTCCTCTACCTCACGTGAGATTTAACAGATATTTTATATGGTTTTAGTAAACAAGAGGCATCTATCTGGTCACTTAGTTTACAAATTTTGAATTCTATTTATTAAAACATGACATACTGTGCTCTTAGCTTATACCTCAATTGTATTTTGTGCTGTTATCCATTTTCATGCTTTGTAAATACCTGTATAGATTGTGGATTCAAAAACAAATAAAGAACTGTAATGTCAGAGGACTTCTCTTTGTGATATCTTTGGACACGGACTTCAAATACTTCCAAAAGCTTATGCTTAGTGATGGTGCTTTTCTTGCATCATAGCAATCCCAAGCAACACTACAGGGTAGGGGAAGTGTGGCTGGAAAGCTGTCTGGCAGAAATGGACTTGTGGCGTTCTAGTTGACAAGCAGCTAAATATATTCCAGCGGTGTGCCCAGGTGGCCAAGAAAGTCAGTCACATCCTGGCTTGTATTAGAAATGCTGTGTCCAGCAGGAGCAGGGGGGTGATTGTGCCCTTGTACTTGGCACTGGTGAGGTAACATCTGGTGTCCAGTTCTGGGAACCTCAATACAAGAGAGATGGTGAGGTGCTGGAATGAGTGCAGAGGAGGGCAAGGAAACTGGTGAAGGGTCTGAAGAATAAGTTTTATGAAGAGTGACTGAAGGAGCTGGAGCTGCTTAGTTTGAAGAAGAGACTGGGGGATGCCTCATTGCACTCTACAACTACCTGAAAGGACATTGTGGGGAGGTTGGTGGTAATTAGTGATAGAACAAGAGGAAATGGCTTCAGGCTGTGACTGGGTGGGTTTAGACTAGAAATTATGATTTTTTTTTTTCCCCAGCAAGAGTGGTCAGACAGGAGCGCCCAGGGAGGTGGTGGAGTCAGTGACCCTGGATGTTTTTAGAAGTCGTTTGGACGTGGTGCTTGGGGATATGGTTTAAGGTGAACCTTGTAGAGTAGGGTTATATGTTGGACTTGGTGATACTGGGGGTCTTTTCCAACCTGAATGTTTCTGTGATTCTAAGGAGGACAGTCTTCCTTGCTGTGGTCACAATAAGTTAAAACCTGGTCACACTGAAACGTGTTAGCACAGATCCTGCTGCTTGCAGGAGGTCTTCAGTTTTCTAATGATCATTTTCAGCAAAATCTGTAAGATCAATAGTCCTCTCTCACAGTGAACCCACTTTCTAAAGCTCTTACAGCTCTGTGAAGATTCAGTAAAATTTCTCTCTAGCTTGACATAAATTTGTTGTTTCTATGTGTAAGCACAGCCACCGGAATAGCAGACATTCTCTGGTGCAGAGCTTTTGTTGCTACTTGACTGAGCAATGTTGGAGTCGTTCACACCTCTATATATTTTATATATATAAAGTGGCACTTTGCTATCTAAAACTTGAGATGTTTCAAAAGTTGAATTCAGAAATTATAGTTTCCTTTGCTGAAGGAAAATACACCCCACAGTGACTCTTAGGGGTCCTTAGTGTTTTGTAAATGGTTGTAATGGTTGAACTTGATGATGATTGGGGTCTTTTCCGACCTTAATGATTCTATGATTCTGTGATTCTGAATCTTGTGAATACATTGCTTAACAATTTTGTTCACCATCAGGGAGCTTAAGTAGTAGAAAATTCAGAATAGAAGAGAGAGAAAAGGGAGGCAAAAAAGAGGGAGCTGTTCCTGTAAGATACATGAATGAGTCTTCCCATTTAGGCTCCAATAGGCTGTGTTCTGTTAGTCACTTAAAACTAGGCTGTAGTTTAAAAAGTATAACCTGTACTGCAAATAATATTTAGGAAAATTTCTAGGTGATTTTATTCATGCTTGTGGTTTGGGATTTTCTGACAGCTAAGCATGGTCACATACACACGCTTAGATATTTTCCCTTCTACTCCAATCAGAGCAGAAATGGCTTGTCCTTCCTTAAGGTATTCCCCATGCATATAGGAAACCCTTACGATGTTTCAGACTGTTGCAAACCCATTTGCTTGTGTTTTACAGCTGTGGAGGAATGAGCAGCATGAACCAGGATGAAGATGAAATTAGAAATACTCTGATGAGCTCAGCTTTCAGTATGGAAGAAAATTATCAAATAAATAATCCTGTTTATTTCTGCACCCATTGTTCTGTTTTCACACTGCTGTGTGTCTCCAAGTGAGGCACAGGCTGAAAACCCTGCAAAGAAAATGTTCAAGGTGAGTCATTTACACGAGAAAACTATAGTGTTGATAGCTTGTAAGTGTGTGACTGTGACTGGTTACACACATGTCATTTGTTCCTAGAAATAATGCTGATACAGGAAAAACTGCTTGAGTAGCAGGGTGAAACGATTGATTTTTAGGGACTTTGCACTGTTGCTGAAATAAATCTCTGTGTAGCACTTGCTGTCAAAGTGGCAATTTTTTAGGAGTATTGCCCTAAGTGAATCAGTTTATTTAGCACATGGCTGGGAAGTCATGAGGTTCAACAAGAGCAAGTGCAGGATTCTGCACCAAGGTCAGAATGATACAGGCTGGGGGATGAGATGATAGAAAGTAGCCCCGTAGAAAAGGGCTTGGGGATGCTGATGGATGAGAAGCTGGGCATGAGCAGACAGTGTGCTGACAGTGTGAGCTTGCAGCCTAGAAGGCAAATCACATCCTGGGCTGCATCAAAGGAAACGTGGACAGTAGATCCAGAGAGGTGATTTTGCTACTTTGCTCTGGTGAGACCTCACCTGGAGTGCTGCATCCAGCTCTGGAGCCCTCAATACAGGAAGGACATGGATCTGATGGAGCAGGTCCAGATCGGGGCCACAAAAAGGATCAGGGATTTGGAACACCTCTCCTACAAGGACATGCTGAAGGAGCTGGGGTTGTTCAGCCTGGAGAAGAGGAGGCTTCAAGGAGACCTAACAGCAGCCTTTCAGTTCCTGAAGGAAGCCTACAAGAAGGCTGCAGAAGGACTGTTTACAAAGGCCTGTAGTAATAGCATAAGGGACAATGGTTTCAAACTAGAGAAGAATAGGTTTGGACTGTATGCCAGGAACAAGTCTTTACCATGATGGTGGTGGATCACTAGAACATGTTGCCCAGGGAGCTATCTGAGGCCCTTGCCCTGAAGATGCTTAAGGTGACACTTGACGGGGCTCTGGGTAACCTGATCTAGTTGAGGGTGCTTACTGCAGGGGGAGGTTGAACTGAATGACCTTTAGAGGTCCCTTCCAACCCGAACAATTCTATGATTCTACAATTCTAAGTCATTATAGAACTACATAATGTTAGGGGTTGGAAGGGACCTTGGAAGATCATCCAGTCCAATCCCTCTGCCAGAGCAGGATCATCTAGAGTAGGTCACACAGGAACACATCCAGGTGGGTTTGAATATCTCCAGGCATTGTAATTTTATTGATCTTGTGACTCACTTGTAGCACGCTTGCTTATATTGGTCATGTCATTTACAACACTGACAAAATAGTAAATGTTTCCTGTCCCTATCAACATTAATGAAATAATTCAAACTGTGCCCTCTGTATTTTTTAATAGTTCTAGTTACTGAAGAGTAAAATGTAGTTCTTGCCTCTTTGACTGCTGCACATGCCTTGACAAGTACATCCGTGGAGGAAGATGTGGCAGTGTAAGAACCTTTTCTGATTAAGGAAACCATAAGTGTAGGAGAGTGACTTACGGTAGGTCATGTCCACAGCCTGCAAATTCATATCCCACAGCATATTTTAAAAGTCTTTTATTTGTGCATTAGGATGCAGCTGCACTATCACCATGTGGAATGCTTCTGATCTCAGCTTTGGAATGAAATGGTGTCCTGGGCTGAGCTAGAACATAGCTAATTCTGTTTGGTGATTCTGCTTTTCAGCCCAGTCTCTGCTAAGGAAGTGCACTTTCTCAAATTAACAGCAGGTTTTTGCACAGTAGTGGCCTCTAGCAGTGCTCAATGCTTCTACTTTAGCATCAAGGAGCAGGATGCAGACCAAGGTCACTGCAACACCTTGTTTACCACAGAGTAAAAGGCCATACCTGTGAGGAGGAGAAAACAGGACAGGTGAGCATAAACAAACCAGCAAGGAATTCCACTCTATATACCCCATGTTCAGTATAAAGCTGAAAGGTCAAAGTCTTCTTCAGTGGCTGGCATTCAAGGAAGACTCCGTCAGTTCTGCCTTCAGTCCATGAGTTCCTGAAGCTGCTTCGCATCTGCTGCTGAGTCCAGTCTGGGACTTGCCAGGTGCCTGCCCACAGCATCAGAGGTGATGGTGATGCAATTGCCAACAAGGAGTTGGCAGGATCCCCTAGGGTACTTTGCCCAGGAACACATCCAGGTGGGTTTTGAAAGTCTCCAGAGAAGGAGGCTCCACGTATATGTGTGTATTTCATATTATGCATAGAATCATAGAACTGTTTTGGTTGGAAAAGGCCTCTAAGATCATTGTACCCAACTAACCCGACACCACCATGGCCATTAAACCGTGTCCCAGAGTGCCATGTCTACGTGTTGTGTGAACACCTCCAGAGAGGTTCCTTAACACTACTTCAGTTTTATTTTCTAATCCATCAGTCTCTCTCCCTTGTTCCCTTTTCCCTTTTGGGAAGGGAGAGGGATTTGTGGAGAGCCTCTGTCACTCATTTAGTGACCGGCCCAGCCTAAACCTTTGCCAAATGTGATAATCAAGATGTTGTAACATTTCCTGGAATTTTTGAGGAAAACCAAGTACCTGTAAGTATGTGAGATACCTGATTATTAGCTTTACCTAAAGGGTGTTCATTTGTCAGCTCATCTCCCTCCAAGTTGAGGAGGTGACACTTGGTGACAACATGAAAATGGCACCTGGATGTCAGCAACAACTTGCTCCTCCTGAAGTGGGTGCGGTAGAAGAACAAGCTACAGAGAAAGGTGGAATCACGTAGGGATGGCATCATGTCTTCACAACTATACCATAAAACAGGCATAGGAAGGAGTAACCAACCATACTAAACAAACATGAAAGCAACAATTCAGGTTTTAGTTTTTACAGAAACTCCTCCTCAAAGATAATTTTCCGCTATTTACATATTAACTCCAGGGTTCAGCTGAAGCTCTGACAGAACAACTCTGACCTCATGCCCTTGAATTCTGAATGCAAGGAACGTGGCAAATAAAGCTTAGGGTGGCCTTCTTCATGTCTCTCACTTTGTTTTCTAAAGAATGGGAAAAATACCACTGGGTGAAGAGCAAAATCTGTTTTGTTCCACGCACCTTAATCCTGGAGTGTAGCTTTTAGCACTTCTTTCTCGCTCTGGGAATGAATCAAATTCATTGTTGTGTCGTTTTCTTGCCTGGCTTTTCCCTTTCTCGTGCAATGCAGACAGCTCTCCAGCAGTGGTCTCTCCAGCCATGTCTTACCTGCCTAGATCCAAGCCTTCCCTTTGCAAAATCAGAAGCGCTGGAGGATACTAAGCGGGGAAATTAGGGTTGGGGATGTGTTGGCACCCGGTAACATATGTGTGTGTTTGTGCAAATAGGAAAGTAAAGTTGGGGAAACACCCTGCCTGCCTCTTTCTCCTGATGCAGAATGTGCTGTGGGGTTTCTCCTGACATTTTGAAGGGAGCTGCTCCTTGTTCTATCAAGCAGACTTTAAAATGTACACCCATAGAGCCTGAGTTAAAAGCTGCTTATTTGAATTTTATCATCCAGAAGTAGAAATACTGTGCTGTTAAATGTGTTGAAGAGTCTGTGTCAGCTAACGCTTCTGCAAACCCAGGCACAGGCAGAGAATGCAGCGGTGGATGTCTCCAGTTTTCGCAATTACTGAAATCGTCAGGAAAGACCTAGGGCAAGACTGATTTTGTGCGTTTGCTGCAGCTGTGCTGATGGCTTTGAGGAGATGATGAACTCCACCTCTTATCTCAGTCCACCACGTTTCTTGTCCTGTCTTTCCAAGAAGAGGAACCACTGTGATCTTCAGCTTGAGAACACTGCCTTATTTTTTCTTCCTTGATGCAAACTTTTGAGCAGCCAGGCTGTTTGCAATTGAATAAAGCAGTCTGGTTTGTTTTTCAGGCACGGGTGGGGGCAATCCTGTGTCTCCTCCTTTCCCCACCCTCCTTCCTCTCTGACTCTCTGGATGAACTGGCAGAAGTTGGGGCTCCCCGCTCGCTCCTCCCATGCTTTATGGGGCCGGAGGCAGCTCTAACCCCTCCCAGGGAGGGAGCTGGGCAGAGGCAGCTGAGTGCCTGCAGCAGTGCTTGAGCAGGGACCTCATCCTACCAAACCTCTGTCCCTCCTGCTCACAGCTTGCAGCAGGTCCCAGCAGCAGGGAGGCCACTGGCAGGTTTTGCTGAGTGGAAGCTCTCCTGTCCAGCTCACCTCACCAAGGGATCGACATGGTGGCCACCTGCCTGCACCTGGCTGGATTTGTCTGCAGTTTTATAGGGTGGATCGGGGTGGTAGTGGCAACGGCTACCAACGACTGGGTGGTGACTTGTGGCTACACCATTACCACCTGCAGGAAAATGGACGAGCTGGGATCCAAAGGGCTGTGGGCAGACTGTGTCATGGCAACAGGTCTCTATCACTGCAAGCCCCTCGTGGACATCCTCATCCTGCCAGGTAAGCGTGCCCCATCCCACCTGGAGGTGAGGAGTGAAACCTTTCCCTGAGCGGGGTAGGTCCTTGCTCAGGAGGAATCGAATCTCCTTCAACTTTATCAGTGCAGGAGGTGTTTTTTCAAATATTATAAAGAATGTGGATGGTTTGGAATCATCTCAGGATGGTTGTGCCTGGTTTTAATCATAGCCAGGTTCCACGTGTTACCTGTTGAAGTGTTTAATCATCGTTGCCCGTAGGAAACGCTCCCTGTGCCTTTTGCTTCTCCTATCTAGATTGCATTGCAAAACTTCTGCAGTAGCTTGAGGTGTAATAGAGTACTCTTTGGAGTCTTGCTTCAAGGGGATGATGAACTGTTACAGACGTGAAGGGTCTGTTACTTAAGATGACTTTGAGTATAATGAATCTTTCAGGATCTATTATTAATGCTGCTATGGCTTTTAATCTCTTGGAAGATCAGCATTAGCCTTGCTGCTCTTGTGCTTCCCACACGTCTGAAGGCATGACAGAACTTTTGCCTGGCAAAAAGATGTCATTACATTGCACTTGTCGTGATACTATCTAATTATAGAGTAATTTTCATCTAGCTTACTGCAAAGCAGATACTCAGTGAGGCGTTTGATCGGTATTAATACATCCCTTGAGTTAATTAAACCTGCACAGGTCCTGCAGGGTCTTGGCCCTTTAAGTTTAGTTAACGATCTTCCCTCTTTCAATCCTTGTTAGCTCTGTGATGCTTCTTCATTCTGCTGTGTTTTAGATTGCACCTCTTCTAGCATGCCAGAGATGTCTTTTCCAGTGCAGACAGGTTAGAAATAACCATTCCATGTAGTTTTGTTTCATGTTTCTTTATTTATTTATTTAAACTGTTATGAAAAATAATTTTATAAGAGATTAGAAAGATTATTGCTGAATTTCTATCAGCTGTAGAGCCTGGTCTGTATCACGCAGTGCTGCTCAATAGTGGATCTCAGACAAGCTCATTTTCTCCCTTTCCCTGTGTGATTTTACTTTCATTTCAGTACATTTACCTTCCTTATTGCTATGATTGTTCAATATGATCCAGCACAGAAGACAGAGGAAAAGCTTGCCCTGAAGAAACATTATTGAATGAAATGTAATAGATAGGCAGATAGGTCTTGCAGCAGCAGCAGCAAACAATTCTCTCCAGTGGAAACAAATCACAAAACAAGATGCTTGTGCTTGTAACATATTTGACACCCACAGCTTTCCATGGGAAGGAAATGTATCCTGATGTGCCCAACAGCTGAAATATATTTAGAGTCTTTTATTGCCTCATTCTAGTCTTTAAAACAAATGTGTTTGTATTCTCATTTAATCAGGATTGATTGCACTGGAACCATGCTGGGCACTGCTATCTCCTTTGTTTAGAGTCTTCTTTTTTGTCCTGAACTCCTATAGGAAACTTTTTTTTGGTGTGTGTTAAGTTTCCTCTTGAAAAAAAGCCAAGCAAATATTCGATATACACACAGTCTGCATTTCCAGGGACAGTAAAGTCCTCGTTCCTGGTCTCTCACCTGTATGTCAGCAGGACTTGCTCGAGGCTCCTGTCTGCTGGTATTGTTTGAGGTGCTATGAAACTCCACATCTGCATCTGGCAGCTTCATTTTGTTAGTAAGAGGGAAGGTGAGCCAGCATGTTCACTCTGCTGAGACCACATCCAGGCCTGGTAGGGGCTCACCAAGCACTGGGACAAATCTGACACTTGCTCTTTTCCTTTTGCACCAAGTAATGACCCGGGTTTATTTATTTATACAGGATTTTTTTTCCTATATTATATATATTTTTATATATACACTGCATAAAAATAAATTATATAGACACACAGTATTAAATATATATATATATATATATGTATATTAGTACATAGACCCTCTCCGGATAATAGAATTGCCCCATCTCTGCCCAGCACATTCACAGTCCCCATCCCCTGCTGTTTCTCACTGCCTTGTGTTAGGCTGCTACTGCTGCTGAGGGACAGACAGGAGAAGGGTGGTAATTGGTGGAATGCCAGCAGCTCCTGCGTTGCCCTTGGGCAGCCAAAGGAATATTGTGGTCCCTGGTTATGGCTACTCAAGCAGCCCTGCAAAATGCAATCCTTTTGAGGTCGCTTCTAGCCCCTGACCTTCTAACTGATTCTAACTCTGCTTAAGGAAGAGTTGTGCCAGTGGCCAGCTCAAGCCGTGGGTCTCCTCTGAAATCCCAGTGGACTCCGGAGGTCCAGGCTTGGGATGTGGCTGGGATTGTTGAGCATCTCTCCTTCCCCCAGGTGCAAAACTCCCCCCTCCCCCCTATCCAGCAGATGGTAGTATCTCATGGACCTTCACATTTCAATAGTGTGTTTTCAATTATTCATTCCTCCTCTGGATGGTTGTGGGCCTCCCCTGCTCACAGCAAGCTGCTCTTTAAGACTTCAAGTTCTTGTTAAGTAAAGTCTCTCTAGGAAAAGATTTAGGAAACCTCCTTCCTAGCTGTTTCTCCTGCTTTCCCTTCCCCTATTTTCCAGCTCTGTGATTTCACATTGTTTTGATATGCAGAGCTCATGTTTTCCAGGCAGTGCTATTTGATTGGAAAATTTTGATCCTGTACATTCCATAGAATCATAGAGATCGTTGAGTCCAACCTCCCTGCCAAAGCAGGATCACCTAGGGCAGGTCACACAGGAACTCATCCAGAGAGAGTGATTTCCCATTGGAACGGGCTGCCCAGGGAGGTGATGGAGTCACTGTCCCTGAAGGTGTTCAAGAAAAGACTGGATGGAGCACTTAGTGCCATGCTGTAGTTGATTGGATAGGGCTGGGTGATAGGTTGGACTGGATGATTTTGGAGGTCTTTTCCAACCATGCTGATTCTATGATTCTATGTTCATGCACTGTCTCACTGTCCTATGCCCAGTGAAGATTCAGTGTTTACACAAAGGACTGAACCTCCATGCAAGTGTTGGGAGTTCATCAAACAGGAACCTGTGTCCAAAGGCCATCTTCTTGCATGCCCAATAATGGAAATCCTCTTTCCTTGCCTGGTCACTAGGGTATGTCCAAGCATGTCGAGCGCTGATGATCGCTGCATCCGTCCTGGGTCTTCCTGCTATCTTCCTGCTGATAACTGTCCTGCCCTGCATCCGGATGGGCCACGAGCCTGGAGCTGCCAAGTACCGGAGGTCCCAGCTGGGAGGGATCCTCATCATTCTCCTGGGTAAGGCACCCTCTCCGTGTGGAGAGCTGGAAGTCTTCCTCGTTCAAGATGCTGTGGTGCAAGCTGCTTGAGCGTGTTCATCTGAAAGCACACTTGTCCGGGCTGGGCTGACCCTAAAGCTCTCCAGCATGGCTGCAAATTGTAGAGAGAACAAAAGGCATAAACAGGAGTGGGAGGACAAAGACAGGGGGCAGGGAGAGAAGCAGAGTGAAGAGGGGCTGGCTGCAAAACCCTAGCTTGGAGAAAAAGAGGCTGAGGGGAAAGCTCCTTGCTCTCTACAGCTACCTGAAAGAGGCTGGAGCGAGGTGGAGATCAGTCTCTTTTCACAGAATCACACAATTCCCGACTGACAAGTAATAGAATGAGGGGAAATTACCTCAAGTTGCAGCAGGGAAGATTTAGGTTGGGTATTAAAAAAAAAAAACAAAAACGAAAGGGTTGTCAAGTCCTGGAACAGGCTGCCTGGGGAACCGGTGGAGTCCTCGTGCCTAGAGGTGTTGAAAAGTGGTGTGAAAGTGGTCCTGAGGGACATGGTTTAGTCATGGCCTGGCAGGGCTGAGTTAACCATTGGACTTACTGATCTTAAACATCTCTTCTCACCAAAGCTGCTCTGTCATTCTGCTGTGCATTTCCTTGTGGAGTCCTCAGGCATAACCACCCCCTCTCTGCAGGAGGGCAGCTGCCCATGGGCAGTGGTTTTACAGGTCTACCATGGAAGTAATACTATTACTGGGAGAGGGTCTAAACTCCCAAGCTGCTTACAGGGCACGAACAGCCTAATTCTCCCTGAGTGCTGCAGATGCAGCCATGTCAAAATAAGCTGAGATGTGGGAAGGGGAGACCACAACTAAGGCTGGGAGGGAGCAGCGGAGTGAGCAAGGAGGTGGCATAGTCCTGGGAAGAAGGCTGCCATGTCCTCTGTGCATCCCAACCCCCTCTGGCTCGCCTTGCCCTTGGCCTCCGAGTTCCCTTGGGAATTTCTTCCCGTTCTCAGTGCCTGGGAGGAGATTGTTTTGAGCAGCACAGACTGTGGAGCTCATTGTCCCCAATGCAACACCTGCATGTTCTTCAAGCCTCGTCATCTCTGCAACAGGCTGCAGTGCCTTGTTTTTACCCGTCTGTGTGGCAGAGGAGGAGGGGTGAGGGAAAGTGGCCTCTTTGTGTGGCTCTGCTGGTCGCTGGCAGCCCGCACTGACATCATGCTCATCTTCTTTCTTATTCTTTTCCTTAGTTTTTTTTTTTCTTTCTTTCTTTCTTTCTTTTTTTTTTTTTCTTCAAGTGGGCACTGAATACAGCTGCATGCTTGGAGGGGCTGTCCTCTGGGCACTCCTTCCTTGCAAGTGGTCCCTCCCCCGGTGCCTGGGTGAGAAGCAAGTAGTATAAGTCAGTAGATCCAAAGTCGAGTGGCTGAGACCAAAGAGCTCTTTCAATGTCTGTGAAGTTTAAGACCACACCCTAAGCCCTGCTTTATAGGGCCTGCTTAGGCCTGAGATAGATTGTATGGTCCTGCACTGTAATTCCACAGGGACACATCCCAGGCTCCCAGCATTTCCAAGTCCTTTTTGACTACAGACTGGCAGTAACTAAATCCGTTGAGCTGAAACTCATCAGAGGCAGAATTTAATTCGGATTATTCTACATATTCTACGTTGCAGGAGTAATTTAATTGCATGAAAGCACACAGAGAGAAGAAGCACAGAAGGTGCTCAGGGAGGTGGGGGAGATAGGAAATTACTCTAACTCAAGGCACGCTGAGTCCCTGCCAACCCTTAACATCCTGTGATCCTGATCATGAACTGCCTTGTTCCAGAGCTGTTGGAATCATCCCTGTTCTGAAATATGGAGTCTGCATTTGGTCAGGCAGAGTGAAAGAAAAAGTGGTTTCTTCTGACTGTGAATGAGAGTGTAGTGCTGGAGGAGTCTGCTCTGCTGGATTTCCCTTGCCTGGGATGGGGGAGGTACAGCAGAGCTGGCAAACAAACATGAATGCTTGATTCCAGTCAGGAGAAACAGGCATGGCTGCAGACCCACCTCTGCAAGGCAGGAGAATTGCCCTTAAATCTGCTTTGCTGAAGGGCAACAGGATCACAGGACCAGCACGTGCTGTGTGACAGTAGTGGAGAAGGCTGCATCAGAACCAGTGAAATCCCACATCTGAAAGCATTGCAGCAGGGTTTGGGGTCTGCTGTGCTCCTCTCTCAACAAGGTCTTGCTGCTGTGTGACACCAGGGAGGAGAACAGATGTGAGAGGGAGGAAGAGAGGAGTTGTGATGCTCTGTAAGCCAGGCACCTCTCTACCTGAGAGCATGGTTTTCCCACTAAGTAGATCCTGTGAGGAACAGAAATGTGTATACACAGACAAATGCTCTTTGGGTCAGAGTTGGACTTTTTTACTTATCCCTGTGGGTTTTGAAGCATCTGCAAGTGAAGTGGTTTGCTCACATTGGTGATGTCCTGAACAATCTGGGCTGGGAACAGCAGCCTGGTCACAGTGTTTTAGTCACAATTACAAGAATGGTCTTTTTGTTTGGTCACAAATGAACACTAAATAAGCTCCTTTTCCCCTGAAGTTTTTCCTTTTAAAACAAAAACAAACAAACAAACAAACAAAAAACCCCCCAAATCATCACACATTTATTTTTACAACATTCAAATGTTTTCAGGCTGATCAGCAAGACAGTCCCTTTGAAAGAAGAATAATGGTCAGAGCTTGGGACTTTGACATTATTTATGCTGATCGGTGATCTGTTGTTTGCAAAATAGAGTATTTAATAAGCATGAATCAAGCCTAAGAACTCATAATTATGATTTAAAATTTGTTAGAGTCTATAAGTAATATGGCCTAGATTGTTCTCATTTAATCTTTGGCCACCAGACTCCCATTCATGTTTTTTTTCAACCACACACGCTCCAGCTTTTCCGTCTAAGTGGAGGCCAGCTCCCAGCTTAAAAGAAAACAACCCCCAAAAGCTCACTAACAGAGCAGAAACAGAGAGTGGAGATACGATCAGGGGGAGCTGGCCTCCTGGCAAACCTCACTTGCTGCTTGGGGAAGGGACTGCAGCTTGTCACTGAAATTTATTTAGAAAGGAAAACAGGGGTTGAAACACAACTCCTGCGTGGAACCCAAAAGAAAACAGTTTAGAAAAAAAAAAAAAAAAAAAAAGGTTGAAAACCTGCCAGGAAAACAATAGACTCTGATATTCCATTGATTTTTTTGTCTGCTGATAATAGCAGGCTGCAAAGGCAACCTGTGTGCACACCCTCCCATCCTGCCTGCTGATGGATTTATGTCTTTGCTTGATCCTGTCTGTCCCAGAGAATGGATTGATTGCCCAAAACAACCATCAGTAGAGGTTTGCTCTGAGCCAGAATGAAAACATTTCATACTCTGGTGTTGATGGAAAAAAACCCTGGCCCGTCCTGTGGTGTTGATGCTAATTCAGGGGACGCCATGCTGCTAACAACGTGGACATTTTCCTAACAGAGGTGAGGTACTGGAAATTCAGATGAGGGATATGGCAGCTATTGGGAATTACTGCTGCAAAAGGACTGTTAGCTGTGGTATACTAAATAACAAGGGTATTAAGCAAGTTCTTCTGGATGCTGCCTGAGGTTTACTTGTAAAACCATAGACACCAAGGTAAAAAGAGATTGCCTTGAGCGCATGAAAAAATAATCATGGATATCTATTATTTCAACCAAATGCTTTCAAAGAGAAATCAGGGAGCTAGCAACTCAGAATAGTTAAATTTAGCCATGAAAGAAAGCTTTCTGCAGAGAGATTTTAACTTATTGTTAAGGAATTTGGCAGGGACTCAGTGTGCCTTGAGTTAGAGTAATTTCCTATCTCCCCCACCTCCCTGAGCACCTTCTGTGCTTCTTCTCTCTGTGTGCTTCCATGCAATTAAATTATGCCTGCAACGTAGAATATGTAGAATAATCAGAATTAAATTCTGCCTCTGATGAGTTTCAGCTCAACGGATTGAGTTACTGTCAGTCTGTAGTCAAAAAGGACTTGGAAGTGCTGGGAACCTGGGATGTGTCCTTGTGGAATTATGATGATCTGAGGGAGCAAGTGACTTTTGCAGGACTAGCTTACTCTAGGTGCAACAAGCAGGCAAGCTTTCCAGTAGGTGGGTGCCACAAAACATTGGGTGTTGGGAACAAATTATTTGCTGTGAGGGTGGTGGAACACTGGAACAGGTTGCCCAGGGCAGTGGTTGAGGCCCATTCCCTCGAGATATTCAAGGTGAGGCTTGACAGGGTGACCTGGTTAGTTGAGTATGTTCCTGCTGATTGCAGAGGGGGTTGAACTGGGTGACGTTTGTAGGTCATAGAATGTTAGAGGTTGGAAGGGACATCTGGAGATCATAGAATCCAACCTCCCTGCCAAAGCAGGGTCCCTTCCAGCCCAGCCCATTTTAAGACTCCATGCCTGTTTTTCCAGCTAATATGTTTGGTCTAATAGAAAATATTCCTTTTGTTTGCAAATTTCTACTTGTCTGCTGGACTGCCTTGATGACAGCAGCTCTGCTGTCTGAAGACAGTTGTAATGATCGGAGGACTAGAAGCCTTGGCACAGGAAGAAAGGCTGAGAGAGCTGGGTTTAGCTCAGCCTTGAGGAGAGAGGGCTTAGGGGATACCTAATTGCCAGGTACCAGTACACAGCAGGGGTCTACCAGGAGGATGGAGACTCCTTTTTTTTTTTTTTTTAAAGGGAGTCACATGAAAAAGACAAGGGGCAATTGGTGCAAGTTAATCCTGGGGAGATTTTGACTTAAGATGAAAATTTTTAACCATGAAGACAGTTAGACATTGGAATTGCCTTCCAGTGGAAGCAGCGGATTACATTACTTTGCTCAGTTTTAAAACTCAGCTTGTCAGGGTGCTAGGCCATCTCATTTCAACTCTACTATCACCTAGAAAGGTTGGGCCAGATGATCCTTGATGTCTCTTCCAACCTGACATTCGATGATATTCAGGCAGAGGCAAAGAGTCTCTCGGGATCAGCACAAACCAGAAGGGTTGATAATTTCTGTTCAAAGAGTTCCTCTTTGAAGGCAGCTATTTTCGAACTCAAAACTTGCCCTAAAATGTCTTTTCCAGTCCCTTTGGGTTTCTTGTCAAATCAAGATCTTTCCAGTCTTTCTCTGCGAGACCAAACTGTGAATCTGTCAAGAAATATCTCAATTGCAGATTGTTCTTCTCACATCTTCAGGAGGACTTACAGCCCAGTTTCATCTATGCAGAACGATGCAATCCAGTCCTGTCCCAGGGCATTCCTCTTGCTGAGCAATGGGGTCACTGGTGGCTGACGGCAGCTGGTGGCCTCTGGAGACAGCGAGGTCAAATCAAGCCATGCCAAGCCCTTGGCTTGTGCTTCACAGCTCTCTAGTATTGTCAGCATTGAAATAAGGTGGTTTTACATGTAGTTGAACCACATGCACAAGAGATGCCATTGTGTCAGCATCCCTGAGAGCTCTTCTAACCCCACTGCAAGTGTTTTCTTCACTTGTGGGGGGAGGGCTTGGCTAGATAAGGGTCTTACAGTCTATGGACATAAATATATATATATATATATATATTTACTGCTGACAGAAAAAGAAAAGATGATTGTGTCTTTTGGGACAACAAAGAATCTTTCTTTGGTTTTTTTTTTTCTTCTTTTTTTTTCTTCTCCCCCAGAGCCCATTAGAATGCTTTGTGGGTTCCCAGCTGATACATTTTTGTTTTAAAGCCTTCAGGGCTCATGAGATGCTTGCAGGACTCGTCCCCAGGATGAGCAGGAAAAATGCTGTTCTCCCTTTCTTGCCTCCTCCAAAAATGCATCCCAGAGCCGCAGGGCCCTTGCTTTGAGGAGGCCCCAAATTATTACTGGCTTTATTAGCATCCTTCAAATGTTCTTCTCTTTTCCATAAGAAAATATTTTCTCTCACAATAGCTGCAGCTATTGGGGATGGGTTTTCTGCTGTACTGGCCAGGAGCTATGGTTTGTTCTCTACTTTAACTAAACAATTTTATTTTTAATCTCACCCCTTTTTCTTTTTTCCTCCCTTCCTCTTGCAACCTTAACTTTTTGACACTGCCTCCAGATACCTTTCAACGTGGTCAGTGGAAATCTGTAATGCTGCCATGGTGCTGTTATTGTTTTGCTCTGATTCTCTGATAGCCACAAGGATGGAGCCCTGCACAGCTTGTCCTGGAGGCAAGTAAATATTGACAGATTAATTCTTCTCAGATGTACAAGCCATAAAGGAGTATTGTTTTAGGACGTGCTCCTGGGAGTGATTAACACCATCAACTCCTGTCACCCTCAGTGCCTGTGGGGACTTTGCAGGCTGGAGGTAGTACCCTGAGCTGAGCGTAGTTGTGGCACAAGGAGGATGTGTTTTGTCCCTAATTGAAGCAAACCATGCACTTGTGTGTGTGCACACACACAGTGTCTGAAACACTGAGGTCCCTGCATGACTACCTGCAAAGTGCTAAATTTGAACCTGCTTGACTGTCCTGAGGGTGTCTCCTTCATGTGCCACCTGCCTAGCAGTCCTCCCAGCAACACTGCAGCAGCTTTCTTGCCTTTTGTGGGTGAAAAAGTATGGAATTTCAAGCAAAGTTTGCAGTCTGCAGTAATTTCTTGAACTGTTGTAGGCTCTAGGCAGAATACTATTTTCTTTTCAAGGTGAAGTTGGATGGGGCTCTGAGGAACCTGAATGTAGATAATGATTCCTCTGCTCACTTCAAGGAGGTTGGGCCAGATGACCTTTAAATATCCCTTCCAACCCAGACTGTTCCATGATTCTGCAGGCATTTCAGGTCCCACTTCTCTTTAATTCAGTAGGCTTCTGGGGAACTTACTGAGTTTGTCCCCGTCACTTGATACAGAGAAATTTTCTATAGGCAAGTGGAGTCTGTTTTCCAGAGGTGTGAGACCTTTCCCTCTCCACAAACACTCCAACAGTGATGTACTGCTGCTTATTTTGTCCCTGCCCATTTTCTGCTTGTGTTCTATAAACTCTGCTCTGTCTTGCTAAGTGCTGGGATGTTTCATAAAAGTTTGTGACCATTCAGAGGAGCAACTGCAATGGTGCTGATGCACCTGAGTTCATCCAAAAATAGTGGTTTAAACCAACTGTCTCCAGGCCACCAATTTTACTCTCTCTCTAATATTTATGCCTTTCATGGTCTTGCTTCCCATCTGCTCTATTACTAATCCTACAGGTCTCCAGAGCATGTTTCAGTGATGACTTTCGTTCTTCCTTCTTAAGGATGTCTCTAGGGAGCAAATCTGTTTCCCCTGTAATAAATATATCAATATATTGTGTCAAGAAGCATCTGATTTTACTTCTTGCTTGTTGGTGCTGGAGAGAGGTGGCTGTTTTCTCTTAATCTCTCTTCCTGCTTGAAGATGTCTTGGAGTAAGCCTTTACACTCATGCTCCTGGGTCCCACTGTGGGACTGCAGGGCAGCAAGGATGGGCTTCCCTTCCATCCCCTGTTCTACAGAGCCTTCCCTCCCCTTGGGTGTGCTCTATGTCCCTGTGATGGAGTTTGCTGCTGGAGTTACCTCTTGTTTCCATCTCTCCCCAGCCATGTGTGGTGTTGTTGCAACGATCTGGTTTCCCGTGTGTGCCCACCGTGAGACCACCATCATGAGCTTCGGCTACTCCTTGTACACCGGCTGGATTGGCTCTGCCCTCTGCCTCTTTGGTGGCTGTGTCATCGTCTGCTGCTCAGGAGATGCCCAGACATTTGGTGAAAACCGCTTCTACTACGCCTCGGGATCCAGCTCCCCTACCCATGCAAAGAGCGCTCATGTGTAAGCGTCCTCGGGGACGTCCCACGGCTGCTGTCAGATGCTTTGGCTGGTGGGTTTGCATGCCCTGGGTTTGCCTCTACTGACACACAGGCTGCTGTCAGGCTCCCAGGGGAAGATTAGAAAAGCAGCACAAATGTCTGGTAGTTTGAAGCGTTATTCTCCCCATCTGCTCCCCCCTCCTCTAGAAAGAAAGCTGTAGCCAGCCCTGCCTCTTGGTCCTCCCCATTTTGTCCTGACCACCTGCCCCATCTTCTCGTGGCTGGGAGGATTCAGATACTTTGGCCTTGTCTTGGGAATTTTAGGGTTTTGAATTTTATTTTCTAGCTCCCCTGATGATAAGGAGAGTTTAAAGCAATAAAACAGAAAATAGAGAGACACTTTATCGTTGTTAGAAGGACTCTGGCAGCTTCTCCCACCACGTCACTATTTGCTTTCCCCTGCTCAAGGTCAGTGCTTTGGCACAATTTGGGCGAGAGGGTGGGAGGAAGGCTGCATGCTCCAACCAGGCAAATGTTTCTCTTTGGGAACAAGAGCAGGGGAATTTTTTATTTCTGCCTTTCTCTGTAAATACTTTTGTATGAGACTGATTGGTTTAGTAACAGTGTTTCTCCCACTACCCCCAGTCATCAGTATGAAGGAAACAGAACCCAAAGGTCCTAATCACACAGTAGATAACAGTGCCCTTTTTATATTGTTATACATGACTCTGGGGGNAGATCAGTTACTAAAAATGTATTTTTACATTTAAAAAAAAAATTTCCTTGCTTTCTTCTTCTCAGTTTGTGTTCTGTCTTGTGTCATTAAAGCAGCACACTTTAATATGTGGTATAATGTACCTGTTGCAACACAATTCTGGTGAGTACTGATGATGCCTTTGTACTTTCAGTGAAATACTGTCCAATAAATAACAGAGTACCTGCAACCACCACCGCCTTCTCTACCTTCCTTCCTTGGTGTGTGTTTCCATAGCTGCCTTTTCTGTGACAAGCATTTTCTAATGGTTTTGAAGGTCCTTTCTTTTTATATAGTAGGAGGAGAGATTCTGCTCTGGTGTGGAATGAAGTGGCCTCTCTGTCTTAGTGGGGAAAATCTGAAGTATGAATAATTTTACAATCATAGAATTGTTTAGGTTGGGAAAAGACCTCTAAAGATCGAGTCCAGCCATCAACCTAAGCCCACCACGGCCATGGTTTAACATTGTGGTGCTGGCCATTGTCTTATCCATCCATTCTTGTGATGTTCCCAAGAGCGGTTTGCACTGGTGGTACCGACTTGGGGTACTCTTCACATCGAGGAGACTTAGAAACCCTCTGAAATGGTGGAGATACACCCCTAGCACTGCTGGGGCATGCTGAAGTTGAGAAGTTAAGGTGCTGGAAGTGCTCTCAGCTGAAATAAGAGTCTGATCTGGGGTCATGGCTCTGATTAAAACTGTGTAAGATCAAGATCTAACTCCGTCCTTACCAGAGGCTGTAGCAATTTAATTATGTTGATACAAAATCCCATCTGTTCCCAGAGATGTTAACTCAGTTCAAGTAAATTGTGTAAGCCAGGCCTCAGGAGTAGGGAAAGGGGAATAGCTGCCGTTCAGTCACCGATGTGGAGAAGTGTTGCTTGTAGGGCAGGGGGATTGAGCAAGCAGACAAAAGGACCAAAGTGTTTGGGTTGATGGCAGAGAGTTTGAAAACAGCTACTAGTCGAGACTTGGTGTGGAACAGGGCCTGCCCTTTCATCTTGGTCTACTTCATCTGGAGAGTGCAGACCGGGCAATGCAACCACGGGCAACGCAAGCGATGTGGGAAGAAGCTGAGGCTAGAGCACCCCGAAGGAGTCAAGAGGAGGTGGGGCCGTGCTCCACAACGACCCTTTGCCTGCACGGACAAGCAGCCCTAACATCTGCCTTTAGCACCCAGCGGTCTTGAAGGCGTCTCTGTTGGGCGAGCTGCGCAGCGCTGCCGTGCCGCACAATGTAGCGGGGCGGGCGGCGGCGCGGGGCGGGCGGCAGGACACTTGTGCCCATGACATCAGAGGCAGGGCACAGGCAGTTGTTGTGCGCGGCCGAGAGGCGCGATAAGTGCTGCCATTGATGTGCGGGGCCAGGGCCGAAGGGCTGGCGCACAGACGTGCCAGCTTGTGCAGGCTGCCCCGGGACTGTGGATTGTGCGGTGGCTCTGCCGCTTAACCCCGGGACTGACGGCCGCCCGGGAGACCTCGGAGCAGAAAGCTGCTGGAACGCTGCCCCGCAAAGGGCCCCGGAGCAAACCGGGTGGGAAACCTGTGTGAGATGCTTGAGGTGGTGGTGGTAGGGGGGAGGGGGTTGGCAAGGTGTTGGCCTTGGTGGAGGGGCTGGGGCAGTGGTGCACGACCCAGTGAATGAGCACCACCAGGCAGCACCTGCGGGGTTTTTGCTACTCACAGCATCGGGCTGCAACCTGGGCTACAAGGATGACACATGGGCTGCTGTCAGGCTCCCAGGGGAAGATCAGAAAAGCAGCACAAACCTAGGGCTACAAGGAGGATTAGGGGACTGGAGCACTGCCTGGTGAGGACAGGCTGAGGGACCTGGGGCTGCTTAGTCTGGAGAAGACTGAGAAGGGATTTAATAAATGTTTATAAATCTCTGAGGGCTGGGGGTCAGGAGTGGGGGGACAGGCTCTGCTTACTTGCTCCCTGCCATAGGACAAGGAGCAATAGATCGAAGCTGCAGCACAGGAGGTTCCAGCTCAACACAAGAGGGAACTTCTTGACTGGAAGGGTCACAGAGCATGGGCACAGGCTTCCCAGAGATGTTGTGGAGCCTCCTTCTCTGGAGAGTTTCAAGGCCTGTCTGGATGCATTCCAGTGTGAGCTGAGCTAGATTGTCTGGTCCTGCTCTGGCAGGGAGGCTGGACTCCATGACTTCTTTGGGTCTGTTCCAACCCCTGATATCCTGTGATCCTGTGATCTTCACCAGCTTTGGGGCTGGGGACTCTCTTTAGTGTCTGGGGCAGGAGGTCTGTTTGCTCTGCCCATGGTTACAGGTTACCAGTGGCCAGTTCCAAATCCAACCCTTAAAAGGCCCTGGGCAAGTTGGAGGAAGGAAAAAGTTTTATTTCAGGAAAGAAAAAAAAAAAATCAAAACAAAGCAGAACATCCCCAGAGCAGCCACAGGGAAAGCAGACATCTGCAACATTGGGGTGGGAGGAGATGGGGCCAGAAATGTGACAGGATATTAGTACTGGCACTGCAGAGGGGAAGTGTTTGGAGGAAGCACAAAGAACATTAAACTTCTCTAGTTTGTAAAGGATCAAAGCTGAAATACCTGCTTTGTGCCCTCCCAAAACACCCTGCTTCCCTGAGGGGTTCTCCTGGGCTGGGATTGTGGTGGTGCTCTTGGCTCCCAAAGGCTTTTCGTGCTTGTTTGCTGATCCAAAGCCTCCAAATGGAGTAAAATGTAATTTCCCTGTATGGAAAAACTGTCCCATGCCATGTCTAATATCAGCTGTGGAGTGTTGGGTGTGAGCTGTGGTGGTCACCCTGGTGTGGAGATGGTGGGTGGTGATCCCCAATGCCCTGATGGAGCTCCCCCCAGCTCCACCAGAATCATAGAATCGAATCATAGAATCATCCAGCTTGGAAGAGACCTCCAAGATCATCCAGTCTAACCTCTCACCCAACCCTCTCCAGTCAACTAGCCAATGGCACTAAGTGTCCCATCCAGTCTTTTCTTAAACACCTCCAGGGACAGTGCCTTCACCACCTCCCTGGGCAGCCCATCCCAATGCCAATCACTCTCTCTCTGAAGAACTTGCTCCTAATATCCAGTCTATAGCTCCCTCACCATAAGTTGAGCCTGTGTCTCCTTGTTCTGCTGCTGGTTGCCTGGGAGAAGAGACCAACCCCCACCTGGCTACAACCTCCCTTCAGGTAGTTGTAGACAGCAATGAGATTGCCTCTGAGTCTCCTCTTCTCCAGGCTGCACACCCCCAGCTCCCTCAGCCTCTCCTCACAGGGCTGTGCTCCAGCCCCCTCCCCAGCTTGGTTAGTTAGAGCTCACCATCATGGGTAGTGTGTCTAGCAGCCTCTCCGTTCCACAAACAGCAGGAAGGACCCCATGAGGAGGTCACTGGTAGCCCTGAGCATCCCAAAGGAGAGAGGCAGTGGTGGTCCCACAAGGGATGTCTGCCTCCCCACAGCCATGATGCCCATGCAGGGGGTGATGGTACTGTGACATTCATAGAATCATAGCATCAGCCATGTTGGAAGAGACCTCCAAGCTCATCCAGTCCAACCTATCACCCAACCCTATCCAATCAACTTGAGCATGGCACTAAGTGCCCCACCCAGTCTTTTCTTGAAAAGTTACCCCAGGGAAAGGTGGATGCCAGCAGTGCCATGAGCAGATAGGAAGATGTTTGCTGTCCCCAGGCCTTCACACTGCAGCAGTCAACCTGTGGTCGTTGGTTTTAGTTTGGGGTTTTTTCCCCCCTTTTTTCCTTTGTTTTTTATTGTGTAAATGAATAACCATTTATTTTTCTTCCACAACAGTGCAAGTAAATACCAAAGTCAGCCCACTGAAATGGATCTTCTACAAAGGATATTTTGCAGCACGTAAGACAAGATTTGTTCATTTCTTGCTTCAGTTTAGCATTGAAAAAAAAAAATCAGATCTTCAGGTACTGACTGGCTTAACAAAACGGATATGGGAAATTTCTTTTATTCTTTTTTTTTTTTTCTGCTTAGTTTTTCACTTATAAGATTTACATTACTATGGAAACTGATACTAAGACATTTCTCTCTGGCTTGCTCTAAAAATCCATCACTTTCTGTTTGATTTTTAAATGTGAAGGCACACAATAATGCTTTATGCATTTATTAAAATATACAGATTTTGATAAATTTAGATTTTCCCCCCCTTAGTATCTTGATTATATATATGTATATTATATGTATAGTTTTCAACAACACAATCATTTGAAAATAAAAATCACTCCATAAGATATCTGGGTGGGGTTTTGTTGTTTTGGGTTTTTTTTGTTTGTTTGCTTTTCTTTCTCATGACACACTACAAGAACCCATTGCACAATGCACCAGTGGGCTTTTGGAAAGCACAAAAATAAATTAACAGGACAAACTTTCTCCCCCCCCCCTTTTTTTTTATAAGCAAATACCCCAAATTTTCATACTAGAACTGCAGAGAATTATTACACCAGAAAGTACCACCTGCCAAAAAAAAAAAAAAAAAGAAAGAAAAGAAAAAAGTGAGATTTACATCAGAAAGACCAAACAAAAGGAAGTGAAGATCATTTACAAGCTGGATTTACAACATTGCATGTCCTTCAGGGGGGTGCCTTCTCTGCTGCGTGGAGGATGCTGGTGTGCTGGGCTAGTACTGGGTGGTTGGAACCGTGCAGAGTGAATTTGTGGAGGGACTGAGATCTTATGGAGATGGTCTGGAAGATCTGAGGTATTTATGCTCTGTCCGTATCATGCCTTGTGCCCCACCCCACAAAGGTGTGTGCCCGCTGGAGGGGCTGCCTGCCGCTCACTGGTGGTGGGAGCAGGATGGTGCCACCCTGTCTGTGTCCTCCTGATGGGTTGGGGATGTGAGAACCTCCCTGAAGACACCGAGGGGGAAAGGCTGGTTTTTGTGGCTACAGCAGAAGATGCACCCACATCTCCTCCCAGCATTCTCACCCAGTGGTGCCCAGAGGCATTGGACACGAATGTTTGAGCCTTTGCAGCTTTGCTTGTGCCCACCAAAGACCTGAGTGCCTGCTCCAAGCTTGGGAAATCCTAAATGGAGGCTGTCTCACAGGCACTGCTGCTCAGACCAGAGCAGGGGGACCCTGCTGCAAACCGGCCTCCCTGGACACTGACCACAGCCACCAGCAAACCCAGGCAAGTCCCCACCTGTGGCTTGGCTGCCATCTCCTTATGCACCTCTGTAGAGTTGGATGTGGTGGGCTTGAAAGAAGGGTACGGCTCCCACCCCCTAACATGGGGAGAGCTGACAGCACCCCATCCACATCTGATGGTGCCATGACATCAAATGTTGTGGTCTTGGGGACGTGACTCAGCTGGGAGAATGGGACTGAGAGAAGCCAATGTGTGGGTCTAATGGAGGGGTTCCTACAGACACAAAAGAGCAAGGGATTGAGCCCTTGCCAAATTATACAGCACAACTAGAGCAGACACGACAACAAGACACTGCTACTGGTAACTGCTCTGTAGCGAGAGATTAAGGCTGCGGGAGGAGTAACAGCTTCAGTTCAACAGGGTACTTGGGCATGAGGTTGTGGTGCAGCAGATGCCTAAATACCATGCAGAAGCAGGACAAAGATGACTATCATGGATATGGGGTAGTACAAGAGCTAGTAGGAAAATAGCATCACTCTGTCTCCCTGAAAACGTAAAGCCAGACCTGTGAGATGCCATCTCGCTTGGGTACTTCTAAGGCATTGAGGGCAAGAGTAGCCAAGCACAAGTGAGAGGTGACCTTTTTGCTCAGCACCACCAGAAAGGTTTCCTGAGCCGGCCCACGAGTTGTGTGCACGCTGCAGGCAGCTTTCCGGTGGGACACACTCAGAGTTTCTGCTTGTAGAAGCATGGCTGAGGGGGCAGTGGGAGGGGATGCCAGAGCAAAGCTTACAGGTCTTTTTACCAAATCCTTGCTCCCACTTTGAAGCCCTCGCAGAGGCCAAACTTCCCTTGGCTGGCCTGGGGCGCACCATGTTAAGATCTTGGGTGCTCCTTTCCACTGTGAAAAGGACTGTAGTTCCATACAGTGATAGAGATGTTTGGATTGCAAGGGACCTTTAAAGGTCATCTAGTTCAACCCCCCTGCAGTCAGCAGGGACATCTTCAACTAGACCAGGCTCCTTAGAGCCTATCCAACCTGACCTGGAATGGCTCCAAGGATGGGGCATCTACCACCCCTTGGTCACTTTTTGGGACAGGAGGTGCAGGGAAACGTTTGCACCTGTAAGCAGTCTCTCCATCGAGCCCTTGAGCTCTGGAAGGCCTGGGGATGGGTCCAGGTAACCTCTGCACAGAGTGCACCAATTGCCAGTCAGGCTCCGTGCTATATATCCAGGGCCTGAGCCTCATCCTGTGAACCAAAGTGCTAATGGTTCTCAGCATCACATGTTGTGAATCTTGCTTCATGCCCTCATTGATGTTAAATTGTCTCCTGGGATGCCAGCAGCACCCTCTGGGAGGGGAGGTTGGTCTAAGTTACTCCAGTGTTTCCCTGGGGATGGATCCGGCTGCAGCCTTTGGCATGCAGGTGGGTGGTGTGGCTGTCTGAGGGGGTTGCTTCCTTGGGTATTCTTTATTCAGGAAGATGTTCCTCTGTTGCAGTGTTGCTGATGGGCTCCAGCAGAGGACCTGCTGCAAATTGCTGCTGCAGCAGAACAGCTGCTCTCTGCGGCAGAGGAGATGCTGGCTGTGACCAAACCTCATCACCACTGATGGTCCTCAGAGATGCTGCCAGCAGGGAGCCTGATGGCACTGCTGGGTGCCATGGCTGTTTTGGGGGCACTCTGGAGGGTCTAACTATGGGAAATGTCCATGTGCTGGTTAAACGTGTTTGGTTTCACATTGCAACCTGGGCACTTACAGAACAAGCAGCATTTCAGTGTTTGTCTTTTTACAGCATCCACTAAGCCAGGGTCAGGAACAGAGAAAATGGCACAGGGTGGAGAGCAGCAGGAAGAAAGATTTCAGCAGCAGAGTTCTTTCCACTCACTATGCTTGGCCAGTCCTGCCAAGACATGGCTGACCAATGAAGGCTGCTATTTTGCAGGACACAGATGTGCCCCTGAAGCACCGAGGCCAGGGTGAGTGGTGAAACATGCCCACTGCAGTGAGGGAATCACAGCACAGTCATTTGTAAAAGACACAGCGTGGTGGGAACAGCTCAGACTGGGGGTGCGTGGTCCTCATTGATCATTTGCACAAGGTGGGTTGAGCCAAGAGCAGATCACAGCCCTTGCTGTAACCAGGAAGAGGACTCTGCTCCCAGGTGCAGATCTGGGATGCTTGGCTGTGCTGGGACTTCAAGGTTTGAGTGAGACATGGACTAATCTGGAATCACAGTACTTGGGATGCTTGGATTCAAGATGTGAGGATGGACATGAGGGTAGCACTGCCATGCACACTGAGTGCCTTTGCACCAGCATGAGCCATGGGAACACTGCATGATAGGACCAATGTCCCTGGATCCACCTCTGAGATGCTCACTTGAAACGGGTTTGTCCATCTCCACAGGTACCTATCTATCCATCTGTCCCTGTGCCTCATCTGTTACCTCTAGGTGGTCCAAAGGAAAAAAAGACACATGCTGAGGAAGTGCCAAAGATCTAAGAGTGTCATCCCACCACTGCAGCCATCAAGTGGACATTGCCTGGGGACAGCTTGTCTTGTCCACTCCTGAAGTGCCTTCTACCTCTCAACAGCTTCCCAGTTTGGCACATCTCCCACTCCACCAGGTGTGGTGTGGCTGGTGCCAGGAGATCAGCCAGTGCCATGGGATTGGCTGGCATCCACCAAAGCAAGACCCAACCGGTGGAGCTGGAATGGGACATGAGTGTGGTTAGTTCGGGGTCAACGGCAATCAGAGTGCGTCCCGAGGACCAGAGGCGAGCGGGGTGATGGTGAAGGGCCTGGGGAGGATGGGACAGGACAGGGGAGCCGTGGGGTCCCTTCCTCATTGACTGGGTGGCGCGGTGCCCCACTGCCCACCTCACTACTCGGGCGAGTAGTCCAACTCGTCATTGGCGATGAGGGCCTCTGAGGGTGGTTTGTGCCTGCCTTTGCTTTTCGATCTGCTACTCGTCCGATGGCTTTCCTTTGCTCCCGCCATTTGCTGGTACGAGAAGCCCTTGTCCTCGGAGGGACCCCAGCCTGGGTAGTCCTCTCCCTCGGTGGCGTAGGAGAAGCCATCATCCACAGAGAAGGGGTCGACATCCACATCGTAGCGCTGGTATGTGCTCTGGTGCAGGGCCTCCTCCCGGGCGCTGATCTCCAGTGTGCTGTTCCACATCCCATAGCCAAAGTAGATGAGCAGGCCTGTGGTGGGCAAGAGGGAGGGGGTTGGACCACAGCCGCCAACAGCAACCCCACACGCCTGGGTAAAACACCATTATAATCATGCCATGCCCCAAAATGGCACCAGCCCTGCAAAAGCCATGCCAGGAGTGGGCTGGGGATGCAGCCTGGCTTACCACTGGCACCCTCCCACCAGTGCCAGGCTGGCTTTAGCTGATGAGGCTGAAGTGTGAGTACTCACACCTCTATTTTTTAGCTAGTGCATGTCGTAGTTGGTCTCTGCTCTTTGAAGCTGTCGAGTTTGTGTTTTCAGGCTGCTGGCTGTGACCCGAGGGCTGTATGTTTTAAACAGCAGCTGGGGCTGCTGCTGGCTATGTGGCTATGCCATCTGCAGCTTGGGCAGGGCAGCAGCTCTCAGCTGACAGAGGTGTGGAGGCAGCCAATTGCTGAGAACCTGCGTCTCTGCCCCATTCCCCCCTGGTACCCTTTTTCCCTCTGCGGTTTTCTTCTGCTCTCAGTCTCTCTCCTGCTGTTGCTCACAGCCACGTGCACCCCAGGGCTGCCAGGATGAGTGGACTTGGTATTAAACCAGGGTGGAACTCCTGTCCTCTTCTCCTCAGGAGTTTCAGTTCACCTTCTCCCTCTAGCCCTACCTGATCTCACCTTCCTGCAGCAATCCTTTCCTTGGAGGCAAATGCATCAGGAGTTCTAATTTCCAGTGGATCCTGGGATTAACCTTGCCCGACACCTGTACAGAGGAACTCAGACTTCTCCACATATCACAAACTGGTCATGGGACACTGCTTATGAGGTTAGATCCAGAGCCTGCATAGCAGCGCCACACATCTCTGCCACAAAAACAAATGGGATGTGCCTCCTTCAACAGGTCAGCAGCTATAGGTGGGACTGGTGAAGTCCATCACATCTTAGTGTAGTGCCTTAATTTACTTGTTGCCATAGCTGGCAGCTGAAGAGATGTTAGATGTTGCACAAGAGGAAGTACTTAATCACAGGAGGTTAAACTGATGCTTTGGATCTTTGCTCCTAAGCAGAAGGGCTTTCCCTAGATTTGCAACTTCAACTGCTACAGCCTTCGAGGGCCAAAAAGGCCCCAAGCATGTCTTCTCCAGCCCAAATAGTGAAGTGGCAGCTATTGCCCAACAGCTTGGCTTGGAGACAGGGAATTTTCTGAGGTGAAGCCTTGCTTCAAGACCTCATCCATGCAGGAGTGACTCAGGATAGCAAAAAAGGGAATAGCAAAATGGAGAAAAAGCTTCTTAAAAGCCTTTCCCCAAAGGGTGGAACCTACGAGACTGCTCTAAACTCTCAGGGACAGCAGAAAGAGATTTAAGGTCTGTTCATGTCCTCTTCTGGCTCTGCCGACTGAGTTCAACCATCTACGAATGCATGAAGGAAAAGCATGAAGGGTGCTGAGTCCAGTGTGGTGGCCTGTGTCTCTCCACTTCCTTCCAGGAGGGGCAATTCCTACCTTTATGGGAGGTGACAGCTGATTACAACCCTTACATCAATCCTTGTTCTCTTTCCCCTGCACTTTATCCCTCTCAATCCAGGACCCTGAACCCTGCTCCCAAAGGTATGGACTGCTGCTGGGATACTTGGCCAGGGATGGTCCTTGTGGGTGCTGGCACTGTGGTCACAGACTTTTGTCAGCAACTAGGTCTCCTGTGGGCAATATCTATTTTTTTTCTCTGTAAAGAGCCCTTGGCTTTGATATTGTCTTGGTCATTATTTCTCTGTAAAGAGCCCTTGGCTTTGATATTGTCTTAGTCATTATTTCTCTGTAAAGAGCCCTTGGCTTTGCTATTGTCTTGTTGCTTTGGTTCTCTACAGTCCAGACTTGGGGGCCTCCAGGAGGAGCTATGAGAGCTGCTCTTTTTTCAAAGTGGGCTGTTATGTTAAGCAAGGGAAACTATAAACATGCCAGGAAGCTTAAATCTGGAAAAAAAAAAATTCCACACAGAGTCTGTGGGTCCCAAGATTCTCCTGTCATGAAGTTAAGGACTCACACCAAGATAAGGAGACACAGTCCACAGATCCCTTGGCTCTGTTTTGGGTTTGGGCAGCTCTGGGGTTTGAGGGCTTGGTTAACTGAGGCTTCTGAGAACTTCAGGATGACAAGGGACAACTGCAAAGGACTAAGTGTGCTGAAGAAGCATCAGCCTAAGCACTCTTAATTAGGGAAGGGGACACCCTTTCAAAAGAGTGTCAGTTCGAAAATCAAACTGGGAGGGGCCTAGGAGTGCTGGTGGATAACAAGTTGTGTCTTGGGACAGCAATGTGCCCTTGTGGCCAAGAAGGCCAATGGGATCATGGGGTGTATCAGGAAGAGTGTGTCCAGCAGATCAAGGGAGGTTCTCCTCCCCTTCTACTCTGCCCTGGTGAGACCTCAGCTTGAGTACTGCCTTCAGTTTTGGGCTCTCCAGGTTAAGAGGGACAGGGATCTGCTGGAGAAGGTCCAGCACAGGGTTACCAGGATGAGGAGGGGACTGGAGCATTGCCTGATGAGGAGAGGCTGAGGGACCTGGGGCTTTTTAGTCTGGAGAAGAGAAGACTGAGAGGGGATCTAATAAATGTTTATAAATATCTGAGAGCTGGAGGTCAGGAGGTGGGGGGAGACAGGCTCTGCTCACTTGCTCACTGCCATAGGACAAGGAGCAATAGATGGAAGCTGCAGCACAGGAGGTTCCACCTCAACACAAGGGGGAACTTCTTTACTATAAGGGTCCCAGAGCATTGGCACAGGCTCCCCAGAGAGGTTTTGGAGTCTCTTTCTCTGGAGACTTTCAAGGCCTGTCTGGATGTGTTCCTCTGTGATCTATGTTAGATTGTATGCTCCTGCTCTTGGTGGGTGTTGGCAGACGGGTTGGACTTGATGATCTCCTTGGGTCCCTTCCAACACCTGTGATCCTGTGAACTGCCTTGCCATGGGCAGGGACACCTGCCACTAGACCAGGATGCCCAAAGCCTCATGCAATCTGGCCCTGAACACTTCCAGGGAAGGAGAATATGCTAATAACAACAAAAACAAAGTCAACAAAAAATAACAATAAAAACAACAACAGCAACAACAATACACTATTAAAGCAGCAGAAGTTAGTGATAGAAAACCTACACCCTAATAAATCACATTCTCTTTCTCTTTAAGCACAGAGAACCCCTGACATCCTGTGATCCTGCGACTCACCTACGAAACACCAGACAGCAAATCGGATCCAGGTGACTGTGGAGAGCTTCAGCATGAGATAGATGTTCACCAGCATAGCAAAAGCAGGGACGAAGGGCAGGCAAGGTGCCATGTAGGGCAGCTTCTTGGGGTTTTCTGGCTGCTGCAAGATCACAAACACCAGCACGGCAATGAGTAGGACCATCAGCACAACAAGGAGGACAGCCCACCAGCTCTGCTCGTAGATGTAGTCTGACCCAAAAATGATGAAGGAGCAGAAGATGAACATCAGGACGAAAAGGAGGAGCACACATGTGGTGACTGTGTGGCCAGTGGCTGCTGTGGGGCGATCCATTTTCCCTGGCAGTCCAAGGTGGATCCTCATGGTGTAGTAACGAGGGCCAATCAGCTTCTTCAGCTTGATGAGGTAAATGTTCTCAGACTCATCTGCCTCTATCCCCGAGGTCATGTCCACCGTGCCATAGTTGGGGTGGTTCACGTTGTAGGCCGATTTATCAGACTTGCCAATTAGCATCTCATTATCCCCCAGGGAGGGCAGGTTTTTTGCCCCACAGGTGTTGGTTGGTGGGCCAGCAAACTCCTCTCCTTCACTCCCTGGAGAGCAAGCTTCCTTCTCACAGTCAGCCAGGATGCCCTCCTTCTTCTTGGTGTGCTCCTCAGAGAGGAATTTGACGAAGCCATCGATGTCACTCTCAGGCTGGTACCGGAGGAGAAGGACACAGACAGAGACTAAGGTGTAGGCGAGCAGCGTGCCGATGGACATCATTTCTATCAGGTCTCTCAGGCTGACCAGCAAGGAGAGCAGTGCTGCCAGGAATCCGGAGACAATGCAAGCCACTACTGGAGTTTCCGTGTAAGAACTGACATGGGATAAGAACCTGGGGTGGGAAATGGTTACAGAAGGTTAAAATTGCAGTCCCCTGTCACAGTGGTCCCCTGTCACAGTAGCTCTTACTCAGCTGAGTCACCAGGCTTCAGCCTCTGTTGCTTTTTGGTGCTCAGGCAGCCAGGGACTGGAAATGCTGGTGAGACTGGGTCTGGAGTTAGATCTAAGTCTAACCGGGTCTGAAGTGGGCACTTGGATGGTTGCAAATAAGTGTCAAGACTTTATGCATATAAGCTGCTCTCCTCTGTGAGTAACTCTTGAATTAGTTTCTCATCCTCCCACAAGCTGGAGCTCTAGATGGCAGCACTATGTGAGAAAACTTTGTGTACATCTCCTGGGTTTTTTGCCCCCAGGATTTCCCTTTGGTGTGTGCTCTGTTCTGCAAGCACTGAGACTGTGTGTGCTGGTTTGAGGCTAACTGGAGGATTTTTATGAGAAATTAGATTATAGGCTGAGAAAGGAAAACATTTGTGTTGTCTTCTTCACTCATAGGTTTACTGAAAAATGTGTGAGTGTTAGAATCATAACATAGAGAAGACAGAACAGTTTGAGCTGCTCTTGTGGTTGCATCTCTCTCTCTCTCTCCCTGCCTTCTAGCTGGATCTGTGCAACTCCACTAACCAGCTTCCTACTTCTTAACCCCCCTGGCCAAACTTCCTTGCTTACCTGGCACATAAGACAGATAGAGGGATAAGATTGGGTAGTACGGGGAAGGTGGTAGGGTGGTTGGGAACCCCTCTTGGAGGATTCTGATCTCTGGGAGGGGTGTGGTGTTTCTGTACTACCTTTTCACTGTATATATCTGTAAATATTTGTAATATATTTTAAATATCTGCTTGTATATTGTGCAAAGCTGTAGATATAAAGTTTCATTTATTAACTTCCAGCCAGCTGGGTCTAGCCTCAGCTATTTCAAAGGTGTGTGGGGGTTGGGGGACTGCCAAACCATCACACTGTGCATGCCCACTTCTCCCTGCAGTGATGGCACTGAGTTGTCATAGCACAGGACAGTCTCCCTCCCTCCCAACACACTGCTCATTGGGGTCTCAAGTGGGAAAAAAATAAATGCCAACATGGGCACAACTGACCTGAAGAGCAGCCCATCACCAGCCATGGCATAAATGACTCTTGGCATTGGGAAGAGGGAGCCCAGCAAGCTGACGGTCAGGCCGGCCACAGACCCGATGGCAACGATGAATTTGGCTGCGTAGAAGCCATGGACTACAAACATTTCCATCAGTGGAGACTCGGTGTCAATGGCATCATAGGGCACCATCAGTGTGAGGATGATGCTCACCTGGGGAAGGTGAGAGGAACAGGATATGGGTGTCAGCTGTGGAATCCAGCACGGGGGCTGCCTCTCAAGGGTGGAAAGCCAAAACCTGTCAAGTCTAATTGAGATATATCCTTATGTCTCCCTGTGTTGGTTTGAGGCTAATTGGAATATTTTAATAAGAAAAAATAGGTTATAGGCTGTGGAAAAGAAAACAATGGTGATGTCTACTTCTCTCATAGGTTTGCTGAGATGTGCTAAAGCAAAGACATAAACATAGTTTAGACAGAGTCCCTCTGCCTGCCTTCTAGCTCAATCTGTGTAGCCCAACTAATCAATTCTGCTTCCAACACCCCTGGCCACATAAGACAGATTCTGGGATAAGATGGGTGGGTGGGGAGGAAGTGGAAGGGTGGTTGGGAACCCCTCTTGGGGACTCTGATCTCTGGGAGGGGCATTGTGTTTCTGTATTACCTTTTTACTGTATATAGGTGTAAATATTTGTAATCTATTGTAAATATCTGCTTGTATTTTGTGCTAAGCTGTGACTATAAAGCTTCATTCCTTAATTTCCAGCTAGCTCAGTCTAGTCTGGGTGATTTCAAAAGTGGGGGGTGGGCAGGGAACTCCTAAACAATCACATCGTAATTTTGGTGAGGCCTCCAGAGGTAACCTTGAACCTTGCAGCAGTGGTGATGCAGGAGGGTGGTGGGACTCGTGGGGTTAGTAACACTCTCACTGGCCATCTTCCTCTCTGGGGACATGAAGCCCTTGTGAGACAGATCCAAACCCCAAGATGGCATTGCTTAAGGCAACACTCAGATCTTATTAGAGCCAAAGAGGAATTGGTTTTGAGGGGATCCCACCACAATGCAGGAGAAGCAGTTGGTGAGTTCCTTGGAAGCCATCAGAACTGTATTTTTTTTCCCTTTCCTGACTCAGTTTTGCTCTTTTGCAGGAAAATCCCCGAGTGCAGAGATCCATTCCTTGGTGTGCAGATCAGCCAGGTACTTCTCACATGGCCGTTCCTGCACATCCTCCTCCTCACTTGGACCCTCTCCCAGATCTCCAGCAGAGGCAGTGCTGCTTTTCCCAAAAGTAGGGAGACAGGTTGCTGTAACCCTGCTGCTCCTTCTGCTGCGCTGTGCTTCTGGAGGCTAAAAGAGCTGCGCATGAACATGAGCCAGGAGGGAGAGAAATGCTGCCACCACCTCTCTGCAGCCGGCAGAGGGATCTCGGCAGGGTAACAGGACACTGGGGACAAACTGGGATTTGGCTGAGGAGAGCCTCATCGGGATACTGTGGTCACATGGAAACGCAGCTGTTGTCTCATTTCCCACCAAAGAAAGGGTCCTTGTCCAAGAGTCAGACTGATACCTCAGCACATGGAGAAGGGAGCCATGAAGTGATACTATATATAATATATATGTATATTTGGAAGGGGGATGAGGGTGGGGAGTTTTTGTTTGCTTTGTTTGTTTCTTTTGTGGTCAGCAGGCTGAAGGAGGTGATTTTGCCACTCTACTCTGCTCTGGTGAGACCCCATCTCAGTTACTGTGTCCAGCCCTGGAGTCCTCAGCACAAGAAAGACATGGACCTATTGGAGTAAGTCCAGAGGACGTCACCAAAATGACAAGGGGACTGAAGCACCTCTGCTGTGAGGACAGACTGAGAGAATTGGGGTTGTACAGCATGAAGAAAAGGCTCCAAGGCAGACTTTACTGTGGCCTTTCAGTGCTTAAAGAGGCATATAAGAGGGATGGAGACAGACTTATTAGTAGGGCCTGTTGTGAGAGGACAAGGGGTGATGGTTTGAAACTAAAAGAGAGATTTAGATTAGATAGAAAGGAGGTGTTTTTTCACAATGAGAGTGGTAAAACACTGTCCCAGCTTGCTGAGGACATCCCTGGAACCATTTCAGGTCAGGTTGTTTGGGGCTCTGAGCAACCTGCTCTAATTGAAGATGTCCCTGCTCACTGCAGGGGGGTTGGACTTGAGGACCTTTTGAGGTCCCTCCTGATCCAGCCCATTCCATGAGTGTCTGGGGTGTACATGCACCTGTTCTTTCCACCTGTGTGTGTGCAGCTAGCACTTACAGACACATATGCTGTCAAGCAGGTGACGAGCGAGGCCGTGATGGCGTAGGGGATGGAGGTGTTGGGGTTCTTTGCTTCTTCTCCAGTGGTAGCAATGATGTCGAAGCCGATGAAGGCATAGAAACATGTGGCAGCCCCTTTGAGCACCTGTGTGAAGGAACAAGCAGCTGAGTGCCAGGAGGGAGGCAGAACCCAACCAGGGAGAGAGAACTCAGCAGAAATGAAGGAGCCCAGTTCTGCTGCATCTGAGTCAAAGGGAGCAGATCAGGGGGGTCCACACATATAGCTCAGCATTCCCACCTGGGGACTGCCCAATGACCTGCTTTAGGGAAAAGATTTCAACGTGTGGCCTGAGTCACTGCAGCTCATTGGTGGTGCACCATGTACCAGCATCCATGCAGCATCTGAATCTGTCGGGAGATCCTGGCAGTGACTAAGGAGACAGTTAACCAATTTCAGGCTTGCTTTCACAATCCTCCACCCCAAATCTGTTTATATTGGTAGGGATTCGGAGCATGTTTACATGTTCTGTCTTAGCAAGATGTCTCCTGTGGCAGCAAGATCCACGAGCAGTGGAAGCAAGAAGAGAGCAGCAACAATCAGATGTGTGCCGCTGTCCAAACAAGCCCTGTTTAGCTTGGAAGCTGCAGACAGGTTAGGAGCACACATTGGAGCACTTGGATGAGGAATAGTTTGCACTGTTTAGTTATCTTCTTAATGTGGTTTTAAAAATATACAATATTAGCAAGGACATTTACGGGACTGAAGAAGGCTGAGGGCTGTGGCTGTGAGTGAGCTAATTTGCAGTTGTAACACCCTTGCATGTATCTATCATGTGTTCACCACATCTCTGTCACCTCAGCTGCTCACAGTAAAACCCACCTTACTTAGGGGATGAACTGTAACTACCTTTTTGGAAGCATCCCTTGATGCTCCTGGGGATCTCAAGATTCTTTTCTTGGGGATTTACATCCCTTGAGGACCAAGCTGGATGAGGCTTTGAGGAACCTGATCTTGTGGGAGCTGTCCCTGCCCATGGAAGGGGAGCTGGAACTAGATGACCTTTAAGGTCCCTTTAACTCAAGCAATTCTATAATTTACCTTTACAAACAATTTGGAAGAAAAACAACCAGCTGAAAATGATGAGGAGACTCGACTGGGTTTGATACATTTTGGATATGTATCTTTTAAAGTTAGGGAGAGAAGGGTTGCCAGGAGGTAATTTGGTGAGTTGACTTTGAGCAAAATAGCTATTTTCTCTTTTTCATTCCTTATTGTATGGCATAAAAATCCAAGCACAATCAAAAGGTAAATATATGACCTCTGCTCTGAAATGAGCCTCAGTGCTCTTCTCCCCACAGGTGTTCTCTGGCAGAGAGGTATTGATTTACTGAAAGGGAGGTGCAGGGACTCTATGGCTGCTCAGGATCCTCTCAATAATCAAGATTCTTGGTTGACTTCACTTGTTGCTTATTTTTCTGCACAAACCCCCAGTGGAGTGGAGCAGTGTAAATCTCAGAAATTATCTTGGGTTTAAGCCAGCTGAGATATTTTCAGTCTCTATTCATTCTTGGATACAAACCAGTGCAAGCAAGCAAAAAAAGCCAAATATGTCCAAATTCTCGGTAAGCTTTGAGGGAACATCCATAAAATAAGTACTGGCAGGTGGCATTATGAAGTGCTCAAAACAAATGCTTGAGAACATTGTTGTTGAAAGCCAGCCAAAAACAAGTATCTCCCCCTCCACAGAGGCTGGGCCACCTCCTGCTGAGCTCCCCATCTCAGATGGCCAATGCATTTTGCTCCACTACCTGGCAGTTGGTGGCATCTCCCCGCTGTATACTCAGGTGGAGTTTGGCTCTCCAGAAAGGCATTTTGGAAAACTTCTGGGTTTACTCTGCTCTTGTCAGACTCCACCTGACGTACTGTGTACAGTTCTGGAACCCCCAACACAAGAGGGACATCAAACTGTTGGAGCGAGTCCGGAGGAGGCCACAAAGATGCTGAGAGGGCTGCAGCAGCTCTGCTAAGAGGACAGGCTACAAGAGTTGTGGCTCTTCAGCCTAGAGAAGAGAAGGCTTTGAGGAGACCTTGGAGTAGCCTTCCAATATCTGAAAGGGGCCTACAGGAGAACTGGGGAGGGACTACTCACAAGGTCTTATAAGGCCAGGATGAGGAGTAATGGATTTAAACTGGCAGAGGGGAAATTTAGACTAGATGTTAGGAGGAAGTTCTTTACAGTGAGGGTGATGAGACACTGGCACAGGTTGCCCAGGGAGGTTGTGGCTGCTCCCTCCCTGGAGGTGTTCAAGGCCAGGTTGGATGAGGCCTTGAGTGACCTGTTCTAGTGGGAGGTGTCCCTGCCTATGGCAAGGGGTTGGAACTGGATGATCTCTGAGGTCCCTTCCAATCTAAACCATTCTGTAGCAGGAGATATAGGCAAAGGCTTGCCACACCCTTAGATTTTGGTAGAACAAGGAGGTCTTGATCCCTGCCTGCAGTGGTGGAAGCTTGAGCTCCCCGGCCAAAGCACAGGTGAGTTTGGCAGGGCTGAGATTTGGGGAGAGCAAAGGTAAGCACATGCGGCTGGTACTGCTCAGGAACTGTGTCCTGCTCTGTGCACCCAGGACTTACCCCTGGCCATCCGAATGGCAGGAACTGCCCTTCAGCCCAGTTGTCACCTTTGATATAGAAGAGCCCAGCAATCATGATGAAGATCCAGACCGCCAAGTTAATGACATTGAGGACATTGTTCAGCCCCACTGAGTTCTTTACCCCCATGGCCACGATGATGGTGACAATGACGGCGATGACCAGAGCGAGGAGGTCAGGGTATGACTCCTCTCCTTTACCTGGGTGAGAGAAAAGAGGTGTGTGATTCTCCATCCATATCTGGGGACAACATCTCCAGAAGCACTTTAGGGGCTTTAAAAAGCACTTTTCAGACCCTGAGGCTTTGCAGAACTCCTTGGTCTCATTGCAAAGCAGGTCTCCAGATACCCCTACCTCAGCTAGCCAAAGTTGTTTCACTAAGTTGATAAATCTCGACGCCTCAAGACACCATTTGGTGTTTTGAGGGGGCAGCAATCAAATGATCAGGTCCCAGTTTGCATAACATCTACCAAGTACTGATTAAAATTAGAATAGCATAGCATAGCATAGCATAGCATAGCATAGAATAGAATAGAATAGAATAGAATAGAATAGAATAGAATAGAATAGAATAGAATAGAATAGAATAGAATAGAATAAGCCAGGTTGGAAGAGACCTCCAAGATCATCCAGTCCAACCTATCACCCAGCTGTAGCCAATGGCACTAAGTGCCCCATCCAGTCTTTTTCTGAATACCTCCAGGGATGGCAACTCCACCACCTCCCTGGGCAGCCAATCACTCTCTCTGGGAAGAACTTCCTCCTAATATCCAGCCTATACCACCCCTGGCACAACTTGAGCCTGTGTCCCCTTGTTCTGTTGCTGGTTGTCTGGGAGAAAAGAACAACCCCCATCTGGCTACAACAAATCAACCAGACATGGAGTTTTCATGCCACAGGTACAGCACAGCTAGCTTCTTGCTTACTGGTAGCAATCACAGAGCATTGCTGGAGCTGCTGGTCATACTGGACCATCACAGCCCTGAGTTTCTACATGGTAGGACTGCAGACACCAGCTTCTACTCTCTCCCAGGCTCTGCATTGCCTTAACGGGACCAAGTAGTGTACCAACACTGGGTGCAATGCTCTTGGGACCTCCTCAGCCTCTGGGACCTGACTGATTTTTCTGGGTGCTCATCCTGCTAAACGCCATCTTAGCCCAAACGGGCTCCAAGTGGTGCCCATCCCATACCCTCCCCCCTTCAAATCCCATCTGTGAACCAGGCTGCTGAGGCAAAGTAGCAGACAGATGATAAATAATGAATGAAGCCCTGATATCCATGTCTGACATCTGATGAGCTCCCAATTACTTTTCAGGCCCTAATTAAGGCAGGTAGCTGCGCACAGCAGCCTGACACACTGTGTCCAGCAGATCAAGGGAGGTTCTCCTCCCCCTCTACTCTGCTCTACTGAGAGCTGATTTGCATTCAGTTTTGGGCTCCCCAGTTTAAGAGGGTCAAGGATCTGCTGGAGAGGGTCCAGCAGAGGGCTGCAAGGATGATTAGGGAATTGGAGGACATGCCTTATGAGGAGAGACTGAGGGACCTGGGGCTTTTTAGTCTGAAGAAGAGAAGACTGGGAGTGGATTTAATAAATGTTTATAAACATCCGAGGGCTGGTCAGGAACCGGGGGAACTCACTTGCTCCCTGGGATAGGACAAGGAGCAATGGCTATAAGCTGCAGCACAGGAGGTTCCACCTCAACACAAGAGGGAACTTCTTGACTGTAAGGGTCACAGAGCACTGGCACAGGCTGCCCAGAGAGGTTGTGGAGTCTCTTTCTCTGGAGACTTTCAAGGCCTGTCTGGATGTGTTCCTCTGTGATCTATGTTAGATTGTCTGGTCCTGCTCTGGCAGGAGGGTTGGACTCGCTGATCTCCTTGGGTCCCTTCCAACCCCTAACTCCTGTGATCCTGTGACACACCTAGTCCGTTCAACGTCCCCACGCTGCTGATCATCCATCGGCTGATGGTGTGGTTGGCCAATGAGTCAAACATGCTGCTGAGGGCGCTGGCACCTGCGGCTGTGCCGATCAGATACTCCAGGATGAGGTTCCAGCCAATGAAGAATGCCACGAACTCTCCCACTGTCACGTAGCTGTAAGTGTAGGCAGAGCCTGTGGTCTTGGGGACTCGCACCCCAAACTCCGCATAGCAAACACCTGTTTGGGGAAAGAGGAAGTGACATAAGGAAAATGGGCTTCCAAAAGGGAAAAAACCCAAATCTGCCTTGGTCCCAGCTGTCTGGAGGTGACCAGGGCTGTGGTCAGCATCAGGAGCCCTGAGGGCTGGGTATGGGGAGGGGGGAGACAGGCTTTTCTCAATTGCTCCCTGGGATAGGACAAGGAGCAATTGATGTAAGTTGCAGCACAAGAGGTTCCACCTCAACACAAGCAGGAACTTCCTGGCTGTAAGGTTCACAGAGCACTGGAACAGGCTGCCCAGAGGGGTTGTGTAGTCTCCTCTGGAGACATCCAAGGCCTGTCTGGATGTGTTCCTGTGTGACCTGAGCTATATTGCATGGTCCTGCTCTGGCAGGGTGTTGGACTCGCTGATCTCTTTGAGTCCCTTCCAACCCCTAACATCCTGTGATATCACAGGATGCCATGGTGACCTCCCCTCCCTAATTGCTTGACTTTCACAGGCAGCCTGTTTTCCACTTAAAATCAAGCTGTGATGGATTCTTTTTGCAGGATACACAGCTCAAACGACCCAAGCCTTTACAGCCCTTTGTAGAAGAGTTTTTGCCCACGTGATTGCCTCTGATCTGGGCCTCTTTGTCACAGCTAACTGCAGCCCTCACAGACACAAAAGCAAAGCTGGGGGTGAATTCCTACACAGGGAGAAGACCGGGGTAAAGCTAGTGGAGGGGTCCTTGGACCTCTGTTTCATTGTGGTAGCTTTGATGGTGATAGATACTTCTTTCCCATCCAAGATCGACACCATAACATGAGTTTTCCCCATTTTTCCTGGAATTTTATCTGTGGTACCAATATTCTGATAAGTTTCTAGTGCTCTTGGTTAGAGAAACTATCACAGCTCTGGAGTATGGCAGGGAAAGGATGGCTCCAGTGACACCTGCCATTTGGGTGCAGCATTTGGGTGCCTCCAAAGCACTGTGGGGCACAAGGAGGTCAGGGATGGTTATAGCCATTGCATGGGATCCTGGGTCAGTGTTGCCCAGCAGGACGGATGTTAGAATCATAGAATCAGTCAAGGTTGGAGGGCACAAGGATCATTCAGTTCCAACCCCCCTGCCATGGGTAGGGACACCTCACACCAGATCAGGCTGTCTGGAGCCTCATCCAGCCTGGCCTTAAACACCTCCAGGAATCAGGCTTCCACCACTTCCCTGTGCAACCCATTCCAGGGTCTCAGTACCCTCATGGTGAAGAACTTCTTTGCAACACCCAGTCCGAATCTACCCATTTCTAGCTTTGTTCCGTTCCCCCTCATTCTATCACTACTTGATATCCTATAAAGTCCGCCCCTAGGTTTCTTGTATGCTCCCCTAAGATACTAGAAGGTCACAATAAGTATGGTAGAGTAGGATACCACAGGCGAGCTCACACAAGGCTGCTCCTCTCCCTGCCTAACTGTGCCATCTCCAAATGCCTATATTGGGTTGTTGCTCTGCAGATCCAGATATGAGCACCATCCTGGTACCCCCTGCTTTCATTTGTACCCACGCAGGAGGAGTTTGAAGCCACCTGACATAGAGAACATTAGTTATTTTAACACTTCAAAACGTTATGTGTAAGTCTCATTCTGAAGGACGGTTGCAAAAGTGCCTTTGTAGCAAAAGAAAAGAAAAAAAAGAAGTATTAAACAGTTTGGGAGGCGACTTCAGTGGACTTTAATACTTTCCAAACTCAACTGTGTCAGGATACTTTTCAATAAAAACCTGACCCTGGCATATTGCTGTCTTAAAACAACCATTAGCTTTAAACAAAAGCAATGGATGGGCTTAGTCATAAATTCTCCAAATATTAGTCAGAGCAAGCACTGGAAGGCTGCACTGCATCCTGTGTGCAGATCAAGGACCCAGGGGTGTCAGTTGATGAGTATCAACATGAGCTGGCAATGATCACTTGCAGCCAAAAGGCCAACTGTGTCCTGGGCTGTATCAAAAGCAGTGTGGCCACCAGGATGAGTGAGATGATTCTCTTCCTCTACTCTGCTCTGGTGAGATCCCACCCGGAATACTGTCTCTAGTTCTGGTGCCCCCAGCAAAAGAAGGACATTGGATTGCTGGAGTGGGTCCAGAGGAGGGCCACGAAGATGGAGAACTTCTCCTGTGGAACAGGCTAAGAGTTGGAGCTGTTTAGCCTGGAGAAGACAAGGCTCCAGGTAACTCTAGAGACCTTCCAGTGCCTGAAAAGGGCCTACAAGAAAGCCAGGAAGCAGCTTTTTACAAGGGCTTGTAGTGATAGGAAGAGAGAGACTGGATTTAAGCTTGAGAAGGGCAGACTTAGACTGGAGATTAGGAAGAAATTCTATACAGTGAGGGTTGTGAAACACTGGGACAAATTGCCCAAGGAGGTCATGGAGATGTTCAAGGCTGGTTTGGATGAGGCCTTGGTTTAGTGGAAGGTGTCCCTGCCCATGGCAGAGGAGTTGGAACTCGATCATCTCTAAGGTCTCTTCCAACCTAAATCATGAATCTATGAATTGAGCCTCTGCCTCTGCCCAGTTCAGCCAGCTAATGAGTTTAGAGCTGTTGTCATCGTTGTGTCAACATGGAGTAATTATTGAGTTCTTTATCAACTACTATCCTCTATTTAGATGATAATAATTGCTTCAAATTTGCAATCAGTTCAGTAGAGGGAGAGGAATGAATAATTTATAAAAACCTTTTGAGGTCGCTGCTCTTACTCTGTGTGCAGCTCTCACACAAACCATTGCACCCTTCAGCCAAATTTGGTGTTGTTTTTGCTGCTGAAGAGCCTGGCTGAAAACCATTGAGTCTGGATTGTAGGTTTTATTTTCAAAACTGTGATGGTTTACTTGCCAGAAGTCATGGTTTGGACTGCTTCCTGGTTTATTTGTGGCTGGTTTGTGTGTAGTAGGGATGGATTGTCCCTCAGGGGGTCAGTGCTGGGACCAGTGCTGTTTAACATCTTTGTCAGTGACATGGACAAAGGAATCAAGTGCATCCTCAGCAGTTTTGCAGATGACACCAAGCTGTGTGGCACAGTTGACTTACTAGAGGGCAGGGATCCATCCAGAGGGACCTGGACAGGCTGGAGAGGTGGGCCCAGGCCAACCTCATGACATTCAACAAGGCCAAGTGTAAGGTCCTGCACCTGGGTGGGTGTAATCCCAAGCACAACTCCAGGCTGGGTGGTGAATGGCTGAGAGCAGCCCTGAAGAGAAGGACCTGGGGGTCTGGGGTGATGAAAAGCTCAACATGAGCCTGCAGTGTGAGTGCAGCCCAGACAGCAACTGTGTGCTGGGCTGCAGCAAGAGCAGCGTGGCCAGCAGGGCAAGGGAGGAGATTCTGCCCCTTTACTCTGCTCTCATTAGACCCCACCTGGAGTCCTGTGTGCAGTTCTGGAGCCCCCAACACAAGAAGGACATGGAACTGTTGGGAGCCAGTCCAGACAAAGATGCTCAGAGTGCTGCAGCAGCTCTACTCTGAGGACAGGTTGAGAGAGTTGGGGCTCTTCAGCCTGGAGAAGAAAAGGCTTTGAAGAGACCTTATAGTAGCTTTCCAGTATCTGAAGGGGGCCTACAGGAGGGCTGAGGAGGGACTATTCACTAGGTCTTGTAATGACAGGATGAGGAGCAATGTGTTTAAACTGACAGAGGTGAGATTTAAACGGGATGTTAGGAAGATGTTGTTTACAGTGAGAGTTGTGAGATGCTGAAATGGGTTGCCCAGAGAGGTTGTGGCTGCTCCCTCCCTGGAGGTCAAGGCCAGGTTGGATGAGACCTTGAGTGACCTGTTCTAGTGGGAGGTGTCCCTGCCTATGGCAGGGGATTGGAAGTGGCTGAGCTTTGAGGTCACTTCCAACCTAAACCATTCTATGACTTTGTGATTCTTCTCTCAGCATTGGAGCATTTTCTATATTCTGTTCAGTGTTTACCCTGCACACAGGATGATCTGCAGTGGGGGTCTTCAAAAGCTGATTTCTGTAAGACCGGCCCAGCTGGAGGAGCAGCAAGAAGTCCCCATCAGCCAGCCCTGCAGTCATTATTCAAAGCTGATGAAAAATGCATGCGTTGGGTAAAGGTGAGACATGCACCGAGTGCTGCAAGCCTGAATGATTTATGAAACAGGTTCTCCGCTGGGGACAAGTATCTGGTTTCCCCTCTTTGATGGCCTTAAAAATCATATAATCTTTCTGGGAGGCAGCTGTACTTTTAGCCATTGACAAGAAAAGGCTTAAAGAGGATTGTTATTGATACAGACTGATAATGGCAAAGCAAAGACATTAATATGTCTGAAATGTTTGAGTTTTCAATTACTCTGCTGAGATCCTGAAATAGAAAAGGAATCTTTCAATATGCATTAGGCACAGCAACAAGTGGGGGAGATCTGCTTTAGACATCAGCCTATGTTAAAAAAAATAACAAACTCCTTTTTGTCATGGCCTGCAGTATCTGGTTTAGGGGACACACAATGCAAGACCATCCATGTCTATAAATACCTGAGGGGTGGGTGTCAAGTGGAGGTGGCCAACCTCTTTTTGGTGGGCTGCAGCAATAAGGCAAGGAGCAACAGGTACAAACTTGAACAGAGAAGGGCTCACCTCAACATGAGGAGAAACTTCTTTACAGTGAAGGTGACAGAACACTGGAACAGGCTGTCCGGAGAGGTTGTGGAGCCTCCTTCTCTAGAGACTTTCAAAACACCCCTGGATGCATTTTTGTGTGGCCTACCCTGGGTGATCCTGCCTTGGCAGGGGGCTTGAACTCAATGGTAGAAGGGGGAGGAGAACTTCCCTTGATCTGGTTGGAACAAAATTATCTTTAAGGTCTCATCTAACCAAAACCATTCTAGTAGTAGTAGTGGTGGTATACAACTGAATAACCAAACCGTGTTACTCAGTCACTATTTAGCAGCCCCAGCTCTCTGCCACCTCATCCCCTAGTACCTGGGGAGATGCAGCCCTCCTGGTGCCTCCACATCCCTCAGCTCCAGGGCTGCAGGAGGAAGCTGGACACACTTTCCGCACCATGACTCTGAGCCAGCAGACATGTTTCTCATTTCTTTTCTCCTCCAGTCAAGAGTGATTGGGAGTTTCTGCAGAAAGCAACCCAATGTGGTTGGTTTCAGCAGACCAACAAGGAAGGTCTTTTTATAGAAGACCATTTCTTTTCCTTGCGTGTCAGCTTCACTGTGTAATTGGTGTGGCAATCATTACCCTGGTGTAATTACACAGTTATTGACTTCATTGACACAACCACAGCTGAGCGGTTTGGTCCATGCCATTATCCCTTCCAAGATCTCATCTGCAAAGCCCCATTTCTCACATTAAATTGACCTCTCTATTCTCTGGTTTACCTTGTTTGGGGGATAGGAGGTGAGGCAGACAGCAGCTTTCCATACAGCATTGGCTCTATGTGTATGGGCTAGATGTTTCTGTGTAAATAGTGGCTTGGGCTACCCTTCACTAAGCAAAAGCAGCCAATCTATCCAGGCAGGTATACATCAAAATCCAATTTTCAGCAGGCAACTGAACCTGTCCATTGCGTTCCGTGATCACTGTGTGCAGGCATTTAAAAAGCAGCTCCGTAAGGAAAGCTTCCATAGAGATCTCATCCCCCCAGCACTACCCAAGCAGCTGCACCTGGAGCCCCATGACACAATCCTCATCCTGTAGCACCTGAGGGACATGTTCAACTTTCCCCTGTTCTGTCATCCACCCTGCCTGTGACTGAGACCATCAAAGGCTGCAGAGCAGTTCCATTGGGAGTGTCTCTTATTTCCTCACACTGAAGCCTGTGGGGTTATGTGGCAGAGAAAACTATTCCACAGCAGTAGCCAAAGAATGATTGAATTGTTTTGGTTGGAAGAGACATTTAAAACCATTGAGCCCAACCATTAACCCAGCACTGCCGCAACCAAACCTCATCCCTCAGCACCACGTATTTTAAATCCTTCCAGGGATAAAGGACTCCACAACCTCCCTGGGCAGACTGTTCCAGAGCTTCTCAACCCTTTCAGGGAAGAAACTTTCCCTAATGTCCAACCTAAACTGCTCCTGGAAGTCATTTGCTCTCACCTTATTGCTTGTTACTTGGGGAAAACAAATGACTCTCACCTGGCTCCAATTTCCTTTCAGGCAGTTGTAGAGAACTAGAAGACCTCCCCTGAGGCTCAGTTCTCTCAACCACTTCTTATAAAACTTTGTTCTTTGGATCCACTTCAGCACCTCAATGTCTTTTTTGTAACAAGGGACTCAAAACTGAAAACCGTTGCTGGGGAGAACCTGACCTGTGCCTGAGCTCACAGTAAGGAGCCTGCAAGCCACCATCAACAGGAATGTTCTGCTTCAGGAAAGGAGATTGCTAATGGGGTAAGCTGGTGGAAAAAGCTGTGGAGAGGGTAATGGGGGTTGGGTAAGATGCAAACTGCTACTTTTGCCAGAAGGAGTTTTGGCTAGACATAGGGGTGGGAGTGGTTGCAGCTGATGGAAGGACCCAACAGTGTTCCCTGCACTGGGGACTTTGGGGAGAGAAGTTTGACAAGTGCTTCTGTTTGAGAGTTGACACAAGGTCTTCCAGTGAGAGAATAATTCCATTTAATCAGCTTGAGCTAAATTAATTTATAATTTTAATCACTGACACTGTGTCTGCAAGTACCCTGATGGGGTGCATGCTGGTAAAACATAGAATGCATAACTGTTGGGTGGATGAAACTGGAAAAGTCCCTATTTGAAAGCAGTCTGTGCATCGTGGAGGGGCTTCCTACTGATGGGACTTGCCTGCTGGGGCTTCCCCATGGCTATCTCCCAGAACGGAAAAATGGCTCTCTGGAGGGGGCTTCTTAAAACTCAAACTATCTTGGGTTCACTGTGCAGGCAATGGGCTCTGACTGTGTGGTCTTCAATACACTGAGGGAAAGCACTGAGGAAAGGTCATCTGATGGTCTCATTCAGCCTTGAAACTGTGAGAAACTCCTTAAAATCTGTCTGCACACATGTGCCTGAGCTCAGGGTCCAGTACACTGGGAGCAACTGCTATGTGAGCTGAAATCCCATCTCCCGTGAGCTCAGTATCCTGCCTAGATCCCTCACCTCTGCTCCCTGTTACTTGCCAAACCACGTGTTGCTGTTACAAACAGCAGTGTCCACCATGAAGCGAGGGAGCTGCCAAGGAGACTATCAAAACACTTGCCTGAACACTTTCTCAGGGCTACAAAAGCAAAGGGAGATGAAAGCTGAGCGGGAAATGTTGTCACTCTTGTGGGTGAAGGCAGGAGGATCTCCCCACTGCAGGGCAGGGCTTGTGTCTGGGGTGAAGAAAACCCTCTTGGAGAACAGCATATGTTTTTTGTAGCTGAGTCTCACCCAGGCTCTGTTTGCTCTTGGTTTGCATCACAGCCAGCAGAACCTTTGCAGAGGAGAGAAAGGGAGCAGTGGGAAAGGATAAAGGCACTGATGCTCTCTACTGCCTCAGTTAAAAAATGGGCTTTGTGTTGAGATCTTGTATAAGCATCAGAGCACTTTGCACGCTCTTTGCTCTTGTCCTGGGCTGAACCTGAAACAATCTGCCTTGCTGCTGGGGGTCTAACTGTGGAGTGAGAAGGCAGGACCACCTCCAGAGAGCAGTACTGGGACTTTTTCCTGGCACTGTTGTGGGGAGAGCATGATGCTCAACCTGGTGATGTGCCAGAGTTGTGCCTCTGGCCTTGTGGTGGTTTGGCAGTTCCCCACCCCACCACACTCTTTGAAATAACCCAGGCTAGAACTCAGCCTGATGGAAGTTAATAAACAAAACTTTATGTTACAGCTTTGCTCAATATACAAGCAGATATTTACAATGTACTACAGATATTTACATATGTATACAGCAAAAAGTTAATACAGAAACACCACACCCCTCCCAGAGATCAGAATCCCCCAAGAGGGGTTCCCAACCACCCTACCACCTTCCCCCACTACCCAATCTTATCCCTCTATCTGTATTACGTGCCAGGTAAGCGAGGAAGATTGGCCAGGGTGGTTAAGAAGTAGGAAAGTGGTTAGTGGAGTTGCACAGATCCAGCTAGAAGGCAGGGAGAGAGAGAGAGATGCAACCACAAGAGCAGCTCAAACAGTTCTGTCTTCTCTATGTTATGATTCTAACTCTCATACATTTTCCAGTAAACTTATGAGTGAAGGAGACACCAGAAATGTTTTCCTTTCTCAGCCTATAACCTAATTTCACATTAAATCCTCCAGTTCGTTCAAACCAGCACAGAGCTGCAGGGGTGTAGTGTTGTGCTGGTTTGAGGCTCACTGGAATATTTTAATGAGAAGAATTATATTATAGGCTGTGAAAAGTAAACAATGGTGATGTCCTCTTCACTCATAGGTTTACTGAGATGTACAAAAGCAAGGACATAAACATAGAGAAGACAGAGTCACTTTGTGTTTGAGCTCTGGCTGTTGGTTTCTCCCTCTCCTTGGCTTCTAGTTGGATCTGTGTAACCCAACTAATTAATTCTGCTTCTAACTCCCCTTGCTGATCCTCCTAATCCACAATATATATATAAGGCAGATTCTGGGATAAGACTGGGAAGTGTGGGGAAGGTGGAAGGGTGGTTGGGAACCCCTCTTGGAGACTCTGATTTCTGGAAGGGGTGTTGTGCTTCTGTGTTACAGCCATATACATAAATATACAAGTAAAAGGCAAATATTTGTAATGTATTGTAAATAGCTGCTTGTGTATTGTGCTAAGCTGTGACTGTAAAGCTTCATTCCTTAACTTCCAGCTGGCTGAGTCTAGTCTGGGTAAATTCAAAGGTGTGGGAGAGGATGGGTAACCCAAACCATGACAAGGGTGCTCAATCTCACAGGGAATTTGGTGTCCCTAGGGCAGCACTGCAATCTGCAGGGAAAGAGTGTGATGTGTTTCCACCTCCCAGCCGGGCTGGGTCACTTTGCTGTGCTTGCTGTTCCTGTCTCCTATCAAAGCCTTTTGCCATTTACTCAGGTTTCCTTATCCAACCCACGGATAAAAGCTGGGTACCAGACTGACACAGCATGCAGTGTCCTCTGAGCAGGGAGAGCAGGGACATCACATCATTGTGTTAGCACTGATCTGGAAAGGACAAATGCCAGCAGTACTGGCTTCATGGGGAAACTGCAGCTCAAGCCATATGCTCAGCTGGGGCCTTGCAAAGGAGCAGGAATTCACCAGCTTTCCAGTAAAACACAGTATTCCCCTCTGTCCACACATTTGTTTGTTGAGGTTTTTTGTTTGGAAATTGAAAAAGTGATCCTGCATGAGTAGGAGTCAATAAAATCAACTCCAAAACCCGAAGAATTTGTTAGCAATGAGCACAACAAAATGTGTCCCCAGTGCTACCCAAGCCACTGAGATCCTTCCTGTTGAAGCAGTGTTTCCCACAAGCTGTGCTGTGCTCTTGCTCCATGGCTTGGCCAGGGTCTGCCTGGGACAAGCAATACTAAACACTGAGGCTGGATAGGTTTAGATTGGACATTAGTCCAATCTTCCTGGTGAGACCCCATTTTAAACACTGCATTCCATTTTGGGCTCTCCAGTTTAAGAGGGACAGGGTTCTGCTGGAAAAGTTCCAGTGGAGGGCTGCAAGGATGCTTCGGGGACTGGAGCACTGCCTGATGAGGACAGGCTGAGGGACCTGGGGCTGCTTAGTCTGCAGAAGAGAAGACCTGAGAGAGGAGATTTAATAAACACTTATAAATATCTGAGGGCTGGGGGTCAGGAGGAGGGGGACAGGTTTTGCTCATTTGCTCCCTGCCACAGGGCAAGCTGCAGCACAGGAAGTTCCACCTCAACACAAGAGGGAAATTCTTTACTGCAAAGGTCACAGAGCAATGGCACAGGCTCCCCAGAGAGGTTGTAGAGTCTTCTTCTGGAGACTTTCAAGACCTGTCTGGATGTGTTCCTCTGTGATCTGTGTTAGATTGTATGGTCCTGCTCTGGCAGGGGAGTTGGACTCGCTGATCTCCTTGGGTCCCTTCCAACCCCTGACATCCTGTGAGCCTGTGATTAGGAAAAATGTTTTTTATGGAGAGAGTGGTCAGGCACTGGAATGAGCTGCCCACGGAGGTGGTAGAGTCACTGATCCTGGATGTGTTTATGGGTCTTTTGGATGTGGTTTAAGGTGACTCTTGTAGAGTAGGGTTTTAGGTTGGACTTGGTGATCCTGAGGGGCTTTTCCAACCTGGATGTTTCTGTGATTCTGTGATCTCCTCTCCAGGAGGATGGAGCCAGGATCTTTTTGGTGATGCCCAACAACTGGTTAAGGGGCAATGGGTGGAAGCTGAGGTATAGGAAGTTTCATTTAAACATGAGGAGGATTTTTTTTCCTTGTGAGGGTGGCAGAACACTGGAGCAGGCTGCCCAGGGCCATTGTGGATTCTCCCTCTCTGGAGATATTCAAAACCCACTTGGATGTGTTCCTGTGTCATCTGGCATAGGTGATCCTGTCAGGGAGTTTAGACTAGATGACCTTTCAAGGTCCCTTCCAACCCTTAACATTCAGTGATCTTAAAATATATTGACCACCAGCTCCATCCTTAGAGAAGACTTCAGCAGCTCATCGGAGTACTTAGTGCTTGGGCTGCTGGCACCCAGCACAAGCCTTGGTCTGCTCTTTGGGCAATGAGAGCCACGAGCAAGCCCAGTGTGAAGGGGTTTTTCAGTTATTGGGGAAGTCACTACCTGCCCATAGCTTGTGCTGGTGAGCATGGATTCTGCTAGATGTTCATCCATGAATGGAACCAGGGCATGCAGGAGATGGCTCGTTACTCAAAACCCATCCGCATGACTCACCTGACAAGATGGAGGCAACTGCAGCGATGATAAAGGAAACGATGACCCCAGGCCCTGCCATCTCCTTGGCCACCAGGCCAGACACTACATACATGCCAGTGCCCACGCAGCTCCCAACGCCGAGGGAGATGAGGTCGAGAGTGGTGAGGACCTTGGCCAGCCTGGCACCCTGGGTGGTGGCAGTCCCTGTGCCCTCCAGCATGGACTCCACGGGCTTGGTGCGCAGGACGCGGGTGCGCAGGGCATAGCCTGCTGCCCCCCATGGCACCCGCCGGGGGTCCAGGCGTGAGAAGAAGCTGCTCATGGTTGGTGCTGGGCTCGGTGCGGGTGGATCACAGATGGTTTCAGCAGCACGCGCTCAAGGTTGCAGCTGCATTGCCTTCCTGCGCTGATGGCCTGGCTGCAACAGAGAGGGACACAATTTTGAACTGAAATAACCAAAATGGGCCCCAAACCCAGTTCCTGGCTGGTCTCTGGTGCCGGGAGAGCCCTGGGGACCAAGGGGAGCTTTGCTTTCACCAGTGCAGCTGCTCCAGAGAAATCTTTCTCCATCCCAACTGTGTTGTACAATGGAGATGCTCGCTCTGCCTCTGTGTTTGCCTGTGTGGTTTTAGTCCCAGTTATTAGTGTAGCCCTGCGAGCAGCAGGAATCTGACACCCTCCAAGCGGCTTAATTGCTACCAAAAGCCAGGATGCTTTGTTTAACGGTGAGGTTCTGGTGGCCACCGTGGCATGTTGGGTCTTAGTGGGCACTAAGCCTGATTCCAAGCTTGACAGCACAGCAGTGTTCTGGCAGCTAGGATCTCCTGCTGGCACCACGTGCCAGAGCACCAGCACCATGCCAGGCCATGCCATTGCTGGGCTTTACTTCCAAAGCGAAAAAACCCTGGGGCCATGGCTTTGCTCTACCATTCAATGTGTTGAAACTGCTGCCTGTCTGTGCCGGCCAGTGGCTGGCTGTGAGGCTTGATCATCACATACTGTCCTTTACAGAGACAGGTGATTTCTTTCCAGCTCTAACGTTGGAGCTCTTGGAGCTCTCTGCCTGTACTGGTGGTTCTTTTCCGTTTGTGTGCTGCCATAATCCTGAGGTTTCTTAAAGAGGAGAGTTTTAAAGGGCGCTGTTTCTTCAGGTGCCAGTGAATCATGATGTTAAAAAAGTTACAGGATCACAGGATGTTAGAGGTTGGAAGGGACTCAAAGAGATCAGCAAGTCTAACTGCCCTGCCAGAGCAGGACCAGACAATCTAACACAGATCACAGAGGAACACATCCAGATAGGTCTTGAAAGTCTCCAGAGAAGGACACTCCACAACCTCTCTGGGGAGCCTGTGCCATTGCTCTGTGACCCTTGCAGTAAAGAAGTTCCCCCTGTGTTGAGCTGGAACTCCTGTGCTGCAGCTTCCATCCATTGGTCCTTGTCCTATCCCAGGGAGCAAGTGAGCAGAGCCTGTGCCCCCCACTACTGACCCCTGACCTTCAGATATTTATAAACATTTATTAAATCCCCTCTCAGTCTTCTTTTCTGCAGACTAAGCAGCCCCAGGTCCTTCAGCCTCTCCTCATCAGGCAGTGCTCCAGTCCCTTAATCATCCTTGTAGTCCTCCGCTGAACCCTCTCCAGCAGGTCCCTGTCCCTCTTCAACTGGGGAGCCCAAAACTGAAGGCAGTATTCAAGATGGGGTCTCACCAGGGTAGTCCTTGGTGTGGCTCCTTCATTCAATTTAGCAGTTCAGTTTTTAAGGATTTGGGATTTAGTTTTTACTTAAGAGGTGTAACTGGAGTTACTAAAACAAGCTTTGGGGTTTGGTTTCTGCATAGTTAAGGCAAGCTGAGAAAGGAGCTCAACAGAAGCTTTAAGGCTGTCAGACAATTCCAGATCCTGAGATTGTCTTTAAAGGCACAAAACTACTTCTTTTCGCTCTTCCTGAATCTTATTTTCAAGAGCTACCCAGCAGCCTCCATTTCCCACCCCCTCCTTTCTGCTTGGTTTTGTGGTTCTGTTTTAGCTGCATGTGTAGTTTTCAGGCCAGCTCCCACCACCAGCAGCGATGGCTTCCTAGTGACATATTGATGGCCTCTTGACTTTGAGCAAAAATCAAGAATTGATGATCTCCACATGCTGATATAAGGCAACAGGAAAAGCAGTTGATTAAATATGAATTTTTAGCCTGGCAGCTTCTTTCCTGTTAGCACAAAAAAATTTTTTTTTAATTGACTTGAAGACAAATCTATTATTTTTCCATCTTTACATCCAAGACAAATTACACTGTGTCTACCCAGGCAGCCTTGTGTTGCTGGAGTTTATTAAATAAAACACAGCATTCATTTCATGTTTTGGTTGATCATATTTCAACTTGAGATGAATTTTTTTTTTCTTTTTTCTTTTTTTCTGTACCTTGAGCAACCACAAGCTGAAGGGCTGTGTTTCTTCTGAGGAATAATAATAAAGGATTGCTGTTGAATGAATGTGCATCTTTGGCTTGAGAATAAAAGCTTAGTTTGGTATTTGGGTTGCTCAAGAAGTCAAATGTTTTGTGTCGCTGCCTGAAACTCAGGTTTAGGTTTTGCTTTTTGGTTTAAATGAAGGTTTGTGTTGGGAGAACATGAGCCAGCAGTGTGCCCAGTGGCATCCTGGCCTGGATCAGGAATAGTGTGGCCAGCGGGACAAGGGAGGTTATTCTGCCCCTGTACTTGGCACTGGTCAGGCCACACGAGTACTGTGTCCAGTTCTGAGGCCCTCAATTTAAGAAAGATGAAGTGTTTGAATGTGCCCAGAGAAGGGTGATGAAGCAGGAGAGAAACCTGGAGCACAGCCCTATGAGGAGAGGCTGAGGGAACTGGGGGTGTGCAGCCTGGAGAAGAGGAGGTTCAGGGCAGACCTCATTGCTCTCTACAACTACCTAAAGGGAGGTTGTAGCCAGGTGGGGGTTGGTCTCTTCTCCCAGGCAACCAGCAACAGAACGAGGGGACACAGGCTCAAGTTGTGCCAGGGGAGGTATAGGCTGATATTAGGAGGAAGTTCTTGACAGAGAGAGTGATTGGCACTGGAACAGGCTGCCCAGGGAAATGGTGGAATCACTGTCCCTGGAGTTCTTCAAGAGAAGCCTTGATGGAGCACTTAGTGCCATTGGCTAGGGCTGGGTGATAGGTTGGTCTTGATGATCTTGGAGGTCTCTTCCAGCCCAGCTGATTCTATGATTCTAGGAGGGCAGCTGAGCCAGAGCTCAGTGCGGCTGCACCAGCTGACGTGAGCAGAGCAGTCTTGGGGGCAATGTGCCCATGTGGTGGCACCTCCAGGGTGCCTCTGCTTTTCCAGGGCTGTGTTTTAGTCACAGGGAAAGCAAACACTCTAAGAAAATGGATCACTACCTAAAACTCTTCTTCCTTTTGTCTGAAGCACAGGCTGGCAAAAGAGGTCTTGAGCTACTTCACCCAAGCACATGCCACCCTTTATTTAATTATTTATCTCCATCTTTATGATTGCCCATGATTGAATTTGAAAAAAAATCAGGTTGCTGTGCTTGGGTTTGTGTCCACATTGACTTCAACTAGCCAAGATGCTGGGCAGAAGTGTCTGTCTGGGTTTTGAACTGCTACAGCTTAGACATTCTGACCCCTGTGAAATTTTCTTAGGCAGTTTGAACTGCAGGGAAATCATCCCCAAGTGAACCCAAAAGACTATGGCATGGTGGAAATAATAAACAGCGAAGAGTCAGCTCTTAACCCTTGTAAGGAAAAGCTGAAAGTTGAAGCTGGGCAAATAAAAGTTGGAGGAGTAAGTATGGCAAGAGAGGAACACTGGGGAGAGCTGATCTGTCTCTCTTAATGTCTTGATACCAATTCTGGATGTTTTTTGTGAGGGCTGTGCTGATCACAGAGGAGCCACTAGGCCACCAGAAGAGGTAGCATGATGTGGGATGGTGGTGCTAAGGCTGTGGGCTGGTGCGTGGTCCTATAACCATTTTTGAGCTTCATTATGGGAAGACCTGCCCTGTGCTTTAAGGAGGTTGGGAGCGATGCGGTCTGAGATCAGACGTTTTCCATCATCTTGTTTGTGGTGCCTGTGGGTGGCTAAGAAGGGTTTGGAAAGGGTGGCATATGCTCGGGTCTTGCTGGAGCATCCATCCACACGGGAAAAATCAGTGAGCCTGCCAAACTGAAGAGAGTTGAGCATGACTAATTCAGACAGAGCAGTTCTCTCTCAAGGCACACTAGGGTGCAGAAACTGCTTTCTCACCAGCATTGCAAAGAACCTTAAGGCAAGGCCTGGCAGCCTTTTCCAGGAATTACATTTAAACTGCTAGAATAATAATAATAATAAAACTTAAATATTTTAAACTGTTTAAATTTAGAACAGGAGCTGACTGGTGGATTTGTGATGTGCCCAGACACAGGCTGCTGAGCTGTTTCAGCTGCCTGGGGCTAGGACCAGGTTCTCCTGCACGGCAACCTGACATAACTTTGCAATTCACGTGGCCCCTTCTAAGCCACCAAGAAAAATAAAACCATCTCCAAATCATGTGAAATGAAATAACTCTATAATTGCTGCTCTATTCAATTAAAGCAATCATTTGAAACTATTCCAGATGTTCAAGTGAGATCAGCATATTGCTGCTCTGTAGCTTGGAAAACATCTTTTCACTCCATTTA
>VWZI01015737.1:62328-73722 GCA_013396835.1 Psilopogon haemacephalus | reverse complement strand
TTCACTCCATTTAAACCTTAAAAAAAAAAAAAAATCTCATGGGTGGCAACCATTTAGATGGGGCAGACACATCTTGCTTCTGCTCTTTTCCACTAACCCTGGGTCGGTAGAGTCATGCAGAGAGAAGGAGAGAGAGGTTTGTGTTAGTTTTGTTTAATATGCCCTTCTTTTTAAAACCCAAGAAGATGAAAGGAACTGTAGCTCAAAGAGGCCAAGCCCAACTCAGGGAGGCTGTAGCTTTGTTTTCACAGAATTAATCAGGTTGGAAAAGACCACTAAGACCATCGAGTTCAAGCTATCACCTAACTCCTACTGATTAACTAATCCCTGGCACTAAGTGCCTCATCCAGCTTCCTTTTAAACAGCTCTAGGCATGGGGACTCCACCACCTTCCTGGGCAGCCCATTCCAATGCCAATCACTCTTGCTGTGGAGTTCTTCCTAACACCCAGCCTAAATCTGCCCTGGTGCAGCTTGAGACTGTGTCCTCTTGTTCTGTCACTGTCTGCTACTCCCCACCTGGCTACAACCTCCCTTCAAGTAGTTGTGGAGAGCAATATGGTTTTGGAGCTGAGCAGCTCTCCTTCATGAGCAGCCTAGGTGAGTTTTCCCTGGCTTCTGTCTGCCTGGCTGGTGCTTGCTGCTGTCACTGCATGCTTGTTAGCAACCACTGTTTGTACTGAAACACTTCTTCATTAGGCTAAATTAACTAAAACAGCAATCAAATCAAAAGGAGAAGTCTAGGTATTTACAGGTGTGGATCTTCCTCACTGTCTGGGTCGATGTGGAATGGTTCCTGCTGTAAAGCTTTTTTCTGCTGCCTGCCCTGTGCTGGTGAGATGCAGCCTGGAGTCCCTCAGCGTCATCCATCCTCATGACCTCCAGCCCCCAGTTCCAGCTTCCCCAGCCAAGCTTCCCCACACCTTGTCTGTGCTTCGGGATGGTTTATTTGATTTTTCTGTTAACGACCCCCCTCTGCTCAGGAGTCCATAGGAGTGTCCTTATTAAGATGTGCTGGGAATGCAACAGGAAACAGAACAGAACAGAAGTGGTGATAAGTGGAAAAAAAAGGGAGCTCCTGCTGGTGTGTTAATGGAAAGGCATCAAAGAGGAAAAGGTTAGATTTCTCTTCTTTACATGGCTGCAGAAGTGACTGCTGCAGAGAGAAACTTGCTGATGCCCCAGCAGCAACTGGGTTGGCATAGTCATGAAGGACAGAAGGACCTTTGCAGGGGTTTTTAGGGGCAGATTTGCCCTATATAGGATGGTTTGTATTGGAAGGGACTTTTAAAGGTCGTGTACTTCAATCCCCTGCAGGGATATATCCAACTAGATCAGGTCGCTCAGAGCCCCAAACCACCTGACCTGAAACATTTCCAGGGATGGGGCATCTACCACTAGTCTGGGCAACCTGGCTCAGTGTTTCATCACTCGCGCTGTAAAATATGTCTCCCTTCTATCCAGTCTACATCTCTCCACCTTTAGTTTAAAACCATCACCCCTTGTCTTGTCACAACAGGCCTTACTAAAAAAAAGCCCCCATCTTTCTTAGATGCCTCTTTAATGACAGAAATGCCTCTATAAGGTCTCCCTGGAGCATTATGTTCTCCAGGCCGAACAATGCTAACTCTCTCAGCCTGCCTTCACAGCAGAGGGCTTCAGCCGCTGGACCACTTTGTAGCCTCCTCCGGCCTCGCTCCAACAGGTGTCTCTGAAACCCAAAGGTGGTGCCTGCCACGGACCTCAGAAACAGCGCAGATGTCTACAGCGCAGGAGCAGCAGCCCTCGGCCCCTCTCCACAGAAGGGCTGCACGCTGAGCTGGGCTGCAGCATCAGCCCCTGTGGAAAGGGAGCCACAAAGACTCAAGGGGCTGGGAGAGCTGGCTCAAGGTGATGCAAGAGACGTCTCCCGGCGGCAAAGCTGCTGCAAGCTCAGACGAATGACAGGAGTAGGAGAAAAAGACGTGCTAGCCTGACTTCCCTCCTCCCCCTCCCCTTTTTGAATCACCAGCTCGGTACCAGCGAGGCGAACCTTCACGGAGAGCCACGAGACAGCGAATTTCATTAGAGCTCCCAGCGCAGGGCCGGGAATGACGTCAGCGGCGCGGCGCGGTGCGGTGCGGCGGGAGCCGGGCGGGGGCCGGGCGCAGCCAGGGATGCTTGCGGCCGCCGCTGCTCTTAATGCTCTCACCGCCGAGGAGACTCGTTTTGGAGCCCCATATACTCTTTTGTACGGTATCGATCCCCAACCGGGCTGCCACGGTAAAGCTGCCTCTGCCCTCCCCCGTCAGCCTCCTTCCGAGGGATTTTTAAAAGCCAAGCGCGGAGCCTAGGGCTGGTCCCTGCCAGTCCCGGTGTGGTTCATGTGAGTCCGACTTCAGCAATCTGGCCTTGTGCCTTGCCTGGCAATTTTGGGCCCTTTTTATTTTTAACCTTTCCATTTTTACCACTGCTTAAGCGCCTCGAGTGGAGCTGTAGTCGATTTAGACTAAAAATTCAAAATGCTTGCTAAATCCAACTTGGTGATGTATTCCAAGTTCAGGACCGACTTTCTGTATTGCATCCACTGAAAACAACCAACCGACAGACCAACCAACCAATCAAAAACCCAAACAAACAAAAAACTCAACAGAACCACATCCACCCCAAAAACCAACAACAACAAAACCCCAAAACACCCAAGAAACCACCCCTCTAAAACAAACAAACAAACAAAAATACCCTAGAAAACCCCCAAAACAACAAAAATACACTCCCCCAAGAAAACCAACCAAAAACCAACCCACAAAAAAAAACCAAACCACGCACAACCACAAAAAAACCCCAAAACCAACCCAAAATCCCCCAAACAACCACCACACACACATACAACCCCCNCATGCCCCTCTAAAAAAACCCCCAAAAAACTAACAAACAAAAAAAACCCCAAAACCAACCCACAACCCCAAACACAACTAACCAACCAACAAAAAAAACCCCAAACCACCCAAAAACTGGTTTAGGGATAATTTGTGTGTATCTTCCCAGCAAAATGGGGTTGGACAGCACTTTTCTGCTACTTCCTCCTGCATTACATTAAGTGTTTCACCAGCATTAGCACTGCTGTAAGGTGGCTGAACAGTAGGATCTTCTTTTGACAAAAAAGCCGAATAGAAGAGTAAATGTTTCATTTGACTGAAGGCATAAGGCAAGGCTGCCACACATCCAGAGCCAGACTCTAGGAGTCCTTAAAAGTTGGTTTCTAGTCTCTAGTGTGAGTCAAAAGAGGATGGACATATCATCCAGTGAAATAATTAGACAGGAGCCCATAGACCTTGGGTCCCATTGATGGCCACAAAGGTGACCAGGATGTTGGAGCACCTTCCCTGTGAGGGCAAACTAAGAGTTGGAGTTGTTTAGCCTGGAAAAGAGAAAGTTTTGGAGAGACTTTGTTGTGGCCTTTTTGTACTTAAAGAGGGTCTACAGGAAACAGAGGGAAAGACTTTTGCAAGAGCATGCAGGGACAGGACAAGGGGTGATATTCTGTGAGGGTGGTGAGACACTAGCAGCACGTTTCCCAGAGAAGTTGTGAATACCTCCCCCTGGAAGTGTTCAAGTTGAAGTTGCATCCAACCTCACCTTGAACACTTTGAGCAACCTCTAATTGAAGAAGGTGTCCCTGCCCGTGGCAAGGGGGTTTGAATGAGAGGATCTTAAACCCAAACCCTCCTATGATTATATGTAGATGGAGATTACTCTTCTTGTGCCTTTCTAGCCTTCAGAAGGAAGATGGAATGTGCTAGTTTAACTGCTCTTCTCTCTGGGGAGAAACTGGGCTGCCTTAATAACCAAGAAAAAGGTGGAGGGAAGGACAAGAAGCTACTTTTTGTCTTGCAGCTGTTGAGCCCCAATTCCTAAACTAAATAGGAAATTCAATTTTTGAGCATCCATCTTTGAGTAGCATTCCCAGGAGGGTGAGCAATGAGGAGGCTGAGGCAGCTGAGTGCTCATCTTCCTGCCTGGATGAGGAATAAGTGGGAGCTGAAGTAACACATTCCAAGGTGAAATTGGAGCTGGTCACATTGAAGGCCAGCCGATCCCTTGATACTGGGTCATTCCGAATTTTGCCAGCTTTAATTACATGTTAACTTCACAGGCAGTTGGTAGAAACTGTTGAGGTCCCTTGGGATGTTCTGAAGCAACAAGCTAGTGAGAGAGAGCTCTGTTGCTGAAAAGATCAGCGCTTCCTTTCTTTCTAGAGACTGGATGCATCTGGAGCTAGCATCTATAGCTCTCACAGCTGTCAGAGGATGCAAGCCTAGATGTACCATTCAGCCTTTCTGAGTTGCTCATGGGCATCTCTGCAGGCACATCCCCTTCCTGTAGAGGGCAAATTCACTTCCCTGAGCCATCAATTTTGCTGCTGTCCTTCTCCCTTGTGCCTATAGAAAGCAGTCCTATGCCCGACATTTTGGTTTTCCACTTATTATCTGCCCTTTTTGTCCATGTACTGATGATCCCTCATGGTGCAGAGTGGTAGAACTGAGAGCAGGGTACTTATGACAGATACAACAGTCTGTGAGTGCCGAGCTGTAAGTAATGCAATATGCACAAAGTGCTCCATTTGTGTTTGGGGAGGGGAAAAAAAAAAACCCACAAAAAAACCCTATATAAAAAAGAAGAGAATTACAGAGAAAGAGGTAGAATCAATTGGCACGTTCTCAAAAAGACCTAGTTTTTGATTGTTGTCTTGAGATGGCAAAGTAAAAGCCTTTAAAAATGGACGGGTACTGCTAATGGAGGGAAATGACAAATCGATAGCTTGGGTGAGCTGAGCAGGAGATGGGGAGCCAGGAACTTCTTGGAACTGCTCTGACAGGCTTCCTCTACGAGAGCGATGAAACCACATGAAATTAGTAAATTTGCTTCTCCATCTCAGTAAAACACAGAAAGCAGCCACCTTAGGGAAGTGCTGTGGGTGGTTAATTCAGTCAGTTTCTAAGGAGGCAGAAGAGAAACCATGCTAAAACCAATTAATGCTCCTCTAGCAGTACCGTGCTGAAAACGGTGTTGCTTTTGTCCCTGCCTATGTTCATCTGCAGGAGGACCCTCACGGCTCTGTGTGCCTTTGAGCACTCATTTGTGGCAGCTGCCTGATTTTGCATTAGCAGTGCAGATATTGATTAGGGGCTCACAGCTATCAGATGTGGCCTTCCCTGTCCTTTTGCAGTCATGAGCCACGGCATGGTTGAACATCTGACACCTCACAGGTCTGGGTGCTCAGCCTGTTTCAAGGGCTAATGAGCTGGCCTCTGAAATTCAGGCATTCAAAACACTGTGAGCCAGGTGCCCCAGGAACCGAGGTTTGTCTCATGTGCAGCACTTCTGCAGCCTTCCCTCTGCTTTTCATAGTAGCAGCTCCAGAATGAGCTGTCACAAGAGGAAAAAAAGCATCTTCCAGACACTATGGTGTCTTCTCTGGATCACAGCGAGTTGCCTGTTCCCAGTGCTGTGTTGCTGTTGCTCCAGCAGCGTGGCTGCCATTGGCATCAGTGGGGTGGCTGCAGCATCGTGTTTGCTGTTCTGGGTTTTTTTCTTATTTTTTGGGTAGTGGATTATACTTTCAGTAATTGCTGCTTTGACAAGATGCACATCTCCTGTAGTGATTCTTGCTGTCAGAGTGGACAGGGACTTCCTTTGTATCACTGAAATGTTTAGACCCACATTACCAGACAGTCTTTGCCCAAATTATGCTCATTTAAATCTGTCTCTGCTTTAACAACATGGAGGAGGAAATCTCTGTAATTACTGGGCTGTGCTTTCCTTTTCTTTCCTCAGTGGATCTGTGCTTTTACGCCGCAGAATGAAAGTCATTGTGGTTTGCTCGGGGCCAGCCATCAGAGCTGTTCTCATTTGATATAATTTACAGAATGGGTTATTTATTAGTGCGTGGGGCTCTCTAAACAAAATGGATTTTTTACTGTTGTGAGACTCTGGCTGATGCATCACTGTGACAACTTATTTCATTTCTGGGTAGTAGTTTGGATTTCAGTGGCAAACCCACAAATCTTTCAGTAAAATACCAATTTAACACTTCGGCTTTGTCATCCAAACTGGGGTGGGGAGGGGGGAACGACACCCAAATATATGATCTGAAAATTCACTACTTTAAAGCCTCTGGGTTTATTTTGGAGATTGCTGGTTTACAGAGATACCTTTATATCTCATTAAGTAACTGTTTTGTTCCCTTCCCCCCTTCTCCCCCAAAACTGGTTCTTACCAGCTGTCTTCCCAGCTTTCAGCAATAATGTAGGAGTCTGAGCTGCTCTTCTACACTGTAAACACATCAGGCTCACAAACGTGGTTCAGCTCTTTCTGGTTTTCAAATGCATTTCTGTTTTGTGTGTATGTGTGTGAGTGCTGTTGCCGATTGGTTATCGTGTTACATCGCTGCCTGTACAAGTGCAATTGATTATGCCTCGGTGCTCCATTTCCATGATTTTGGCTATCAGCTAATTAATGTGGGAGAGGTTCTTAACTGTTTCCCTCAGAAGAAGCTGGAAAGACATGTTCTTCAACCTTGAGCCTGCTTACAGCTCCAGAAAAAGCAATAGTAGTATATGCAAATCAGTGATTCTGTTTTTTTGGTTTTTGGGTTTTTTTGCATCCAAGCTGCAGGGTAATTTGGCTGCCTGTCACTAAATTCCTCAAGAGAAGTGTGAGGTAGATGCAACACACTTCCAAGGAGGAGAATAGCAGCTGATGCTGCTTTTATTGCATGTTTGGCTGCTTATTCTTGTTATTCACTAGGGGAAAAAAAAAAAAAAATCCTTGCCTTACATGAGTAATCCTCCTGCATTTCAGCACAACCAATTACATGACTTATGTGCGAACAAGTTGATCAAAGGAGATGATTTAAAAGAGACTTTCTGTGTTTAGTCGTTTGTCATCATCAGGCAACTGCAACACCTAAGCGGTGTGTAGTGTGAGTAATACCCAGTGCTGTAGCACCAAGGCTTTTTGACATTTCCCAGGAAATGAGTTGTGAATGCACATCTAACATTAAATCAGCATCTAGGGTGGTTCTCGTGAACCAGAATTAAATGGAGATTTGATTGTTCTTAAAAACTGCTATTGGAATAAAAATTAGGATACTGCAATATTCCTGAGAGGTGCACAGACAGTGCCTGGAGATGTCTGTGTGTAGCAAGGGAATCAGCAGAAGCCAACAGGATTACCCTTAGATTAAGATTTGCTTACCACTGAAGCCCTGATAGCTCATTTATAGAATGGTTTTGGTTGAAAGAAACCTTTAAGATCATCAAGTCCAACCACTAACCCAACACTGCCAGGTCACCACTAAACCATGCCCCTCAGTACCACATTTACATTTTAAAATCCCTCTAGGAATGGTGACTCCACCATTTCCCTGTCAGCCTATTGCAGGGCTTGAAAACCCTTTCAGGGAAGAAATTTTTCCCTGATGCCCAACCTAAACCTTCTCTGGTGCAACCTGAGGCTGTTTCCCTTTGTCCTGTTGCTTGTTATTTTAGAGAAGGTGCAGCCCCCTACCTGGCTCCACCCTCCTGTCAGGGAGTTGCCTTTTGCTCTTAGCCTCCCTTGCAACCCCCAAACCCAATCTCTTTCATTAAGGCAACACATTGTACCCCCAGCTACAGCAAGTAGAGTCTCCCCATGGTGAGCTGTCCTGCTTGACAAGTTAATCTCTACTGGCGTCCCCATGTGTCACTAAGAGCAGAGAGGAGCTGCTGAAATATTATTGCTCTAGCTCTTGATTGTGTCTGAGCTCTCAGCCAGAGAAACTTGACATGTTCCTTCTTTCTGTCTTAATTTACTTTGCGCGGAGCTGATGACCCTAGTTATTAACTGCACATCTCCTGCTCCCTGTTGCCTCCACAGCCAGTTAATGAGTGGAACACACCTGCTGTTGCCCAGATGCTTCAGATAAGGCACTTGTGTACCCAGATGCTTCCTGAGCATCTCACCACGGGGCTGGAGCAGTGTGAGACCTGTCGCCAGCGCTTTCTGCCTGTTCCCAGACGAGGATGAAGGACAGGCAGGAGAAGCACACATTTCCTTTGCATCAGGGTAGGGTGCCCAAATCCTACCTGGAGGCCACCCTGGCATTGTTGAGTACCACAGAGCAGCTGCTTATGGAATCATAGAATGGTTTAGGTTTGAAAAAACCTCAAAGATCATCCAGTTCCTCCCCCCACCATAGGCAGGGACACCTCCCACTAGAACAGGTCGCTCATGGCCTCATCCAACCTGGCCTTGAACACCTTCAGTGAGGGAGCAGCCACAACCTCCCTGGGCAACCTCCCTCACTACCCTCCCTGTAAAGAACTTCCTCCTAACATCCTGTTTAAATCTCCCCTCTTCCAGTTTAAACCCACTACCCCCTTACTCCTCATCCTGTCATTACAAGGCCTTGTGAATAGTCCCTCTCCAGCCTTTCTGTAGGCTCCTTTCACATACTGGAAGGCTACTATAAGGTCCCCCCAAAGGCTTCTCATCTCCAGACTGCAGAGCCCCAACTCTTGTAGCCTATCCTCAGAGCAGAGCTGCTGCAGCCCTCTGAGTATCTTTGTGGCCTCCTCTGGACTGGTTCCAAGTTTCATGTCCTTCTTGTGCTGGGGGCTTCAGAACTGCACACAGTACTCCAGGTGGGGTCTGAGGAGAGCAGAGTAAAGGGGCAGAATCCCCTCCCTTGCCCTGCTGGCCACACTTCTCTTAATGCAGCCCAGCACAGAGTTGCTGTCTGGGCTGCACTCACACTGCAAGCTTTTTGTTGTGCTTGGGATTGTGCTGACCCAGGCCATGAAGACCTGGTTTGATAACGTGAGCACATGCTTAAAGCTAGGTTTACATTGTGCTGCTGTGGTGGAAGGTGTCCAGATGTGCAAGCTGTGTCAGCAAAAGGGGGTGTCTCCATCCTGAGGTTTAAACAACTTTGTCAACAGTGTCCAGCCCACTCTGATGAAACTGAGGACCTGTAGAAGGAGTATACCAAGCTACCAGCTTAGGTCATGGTCTCCACCAAGCAAAAGCCAGCCGCAGCCAACAGAGGCTATCCTCACACCCACACATTTTGTTTTACAGATGTTTACCTGAAGTTTTGGGCACAGACACTTGTAGCATGGCAGCAGTAGCCCATTTCCCTACTGGAAGCAAACCACTTGATCCTTTAACTGACTCTTCTCAGAATAAGGATGTGGTGCTTGAAAAGCCTGTGCTACAAAAGCTCCTCTCCTGTTCACCTGCCAGGTGGATTTAATTTATGGTATCCTGCATCTCAGTGCATTATTGATACGGTGCCCGGTGCAGAGGAACAGAAACAATGGAGTCATGTGCTGTGTGGCTCCACCTCACTGCCTGCAGTTCAGAAGAGCTTCTGCTTTGCTCTGACAGTTTTATTGCAAGGGAGAAAAATAGTTTTCTCCTAGAGATGTTCCAGCCTGGAAGCAGAAAGGGATGGGCTGTGGTGCCAATGCTAGCTGGAGCACCCAGGCCAGTGCTGATGACCTTACAGGCTAGAAACAGAGCTACTATGTGATGAGCCGAAGAAACCTATACCAGGGGAAAATTGCTCAGTACAAGAAGGCAGTTTCAAGTTGGCAGCCACAGCTTAGCCACATCTTCTAACGTGTGAGTGAAAAAATGTTTTAGGAATCTCTATGCCTCATGAACCTAAGGTAGAATCTGCCCTCGCCTGCACCATGAGTGGCTTGGCAAGTTCAGCATATTCACCCTGAATCCAGATGAGACTCTGTCCAGGTTTTCATATCCATAGGAATTAGCTTAAGATCATCTACTCTATTTCTTGACTCTGGATCCTTCTGCATCCCTGTATCTACTGTTTCTCACAAGAATGATAGGTTCAGGCCCAATCATGACTTTATATTTTGTGGAGAGCCTCAATCTGGGAGTGATTTAAAAGGAATTTTTGGTTTTAATTGCTGTGAAAGACAGAAAAGATACCCATTTGCCAACATTTTGTTTATTTGTTTGACATAGAGATCCCAGCACCACACATAGATGAGGAAGTATTTGATTATTTCTTACCACCTTTTTTTTTTTTTTAATACCTTATTAAGACATTTGGATTATTAATCCAAACATCATGTTGCTGAAACGTGGTGATCTTGATAGCTCAGGTGCTCTGGAAGCAAAGTTTTGATTATTTGGAGGCTAAGATGTCTGAGGGACTTAAATATATTCTGCTACAGACCACTCTGGTTTGTATTTTTCATGAAGATCCTAGGATTGTATTGATGTTTGTGTAAGTTCTTGTCATTCTATTTGTGTAAATGAAACAGAGTTTCAAACAAACAAAAAAAAAAATTAACTCCACCACTGAGAGGTTATCCTGTTCTTGTTGAATTTTCAAAAAAACCTCCTGTTGACTTCAAGGGAAGGTGGATGAAGTCATATTACCTGCGTGTGATTCCACAACTGAGAAAACAGGCTGTATTATGCCTAAGAAGGAAGCGAGCCTATAAATATACCCTTTAAAATATTCTGGGCTGGAATCCTTTCTGATAGGATCCCTTCTGAGACTCTGAAGTTCCTTCCAAATTATTTTTTTGTCATTTTCATCTGATCCTAGAAATTAGAGAAGGGTAAGATATGGCTTGACTTGGGAGTCATGACTGACTCCCTACAGAGAGTAATTTGTGGTGTGAGTTGCTTCATGTTATTGCAATATGCACATAGAAGGAAGTTCTTTGAGGGGAGGGGAAAGCTAATTAGTGAAACAAGATGGAGAATTGGGGGATCCAAACTATAAGTCTGTCATTTGTTCTGCTTTTGCTAGGTGGTCAAAAATCCCACCTGCTCTTGTACATGCCTGGAGGGGAGGCTGGGGAACCTGGGAGTACAGTTGTACATCTCTATGCTAACTTGGGGAATAATGGATCAAAGGTACCATTAAGTCCACTGAGTTCATTCTGACTGAACCAAAGGCCATTACCTTCCGAGCAATTACTCCTGCAGGGAGCCCAATAACTTGCTCTGGCTAAGTTGCGTCTTTTGGGAGGACATCAAGTCTTGACGTACACAGACAGAGAATCCAGCAGGTTTTCTGATAGCTCTTTCATCAGGTCATCAGCCCTCCACTGTTCAAAAGTGTGATCCTGCACTTAAATCAGAATGTTTTGGCTTTAGCGTCTCGGCACTAGTTCATGTTGTTCCTTTCTTTGGCAGATGGAGGAATAACTCAGTGCCTAGTAATTTCTTTCTGTACAGGCTCCTGGATTCAAGAACCAAGTCACCTCCCACCCTTCTTTTTAACAAAGTGAGTTGCTCAGGTGCTGTAGTCCTTCTGCTGTAAGAGCTTTTCTCAGGCCCTTGACAAGCTTTGGCTTTTCTTTCTTTCTCATTTTCTTTTCTTTTT